>CM074448.1:24871609-25166609 GCA_037101425.1 Elopichthys bambusa
AGACAAGATACCTGTGCTAAACTAAAAAGTGCAAAGAAGCGAATGCTGTCATTTTAAACAATAAACATTACAAATGAGCTTTTTTAATCACAAGTGAACTGGCAACACAAGTATTGTGTCTTTTCAGAACAATAAGGTAGTTATTTGCCAATCTATTTGTAAATAAGCAACTTCTACTCATATAGACATACTAACAATCTTGATAAGAGTAACAGACAGCAGTTGACTCTGTATTACTTACAACAGCTGCAGCAACTTACCATAGCGACCTTTCTGCAGGTCTTTAAACATCTTCTTCTTTGCCCCTAAGACATACACTGTAAAATACAATAAAGCAGTGAAGGTGTCTGGCTAAATTGTACAGGTTTTACCGTCCACCAGCTCGCTGATACATACGCACGTCACCCTCTCTCTCTCTCTTTTTTCACTCTCTCGCCACTCTTTCCGTAATCTTGTTTTTGCCTGTCTCACTTCCGGTGCCTGTGTTTGTAAACAGTAACGTCATGTCGGAAGCTAATAACTAATAACCATTTATTGCTCAGCAATATTTTCTCTATCTTCGCAAAGTGTTTTGTTAACTCATACTGGTAAGAATGCTGCAGTAAAATTTGTTTTGATATTTTAAGACGTATGGGATACAAATTATTATCAGGTATCTAGTGGCATCTAGTGGTTGGAGGATGGAAATGCAGGTCCGAGTTGCACTAAGGATGGTAACGCGAATAGAATAGAATAGAATAGAATAGAATAGAATAGAATACCCAAAAATAAAAAATTCTGACATTATTTACATCATCTGACACCAGATTTTTCCAAAACAATACAACTTTCTTTCTTTAGTAGAACACAAAAGGAGATGTTAGGAAGAATGACAGCTGCTGTCCCAATTCACATTCATTGTATAGATGCAATGAAAGGGGAATGGTGACTAAGGCTGTCAGTTCTAAACATTCTGCCTAACATCTCCTTTTGTGTTCCACTATAAAAAAGAAATGGCATACGAGTTTTGAGGGTGAGTAAATTATCACAGGATTTTCTTTAGGCTATTTATTATTACACCAACAAATCAAATCCTGTTCTGGCATCAGTTTACAATTGGTTCTAGATAAAAACAATTACACATAAATTATATATTTTCAAATAACAGTCCCTGCAAAGCATTTGATTAATCCTGTAAAACAAATCAATAAATACACTTTATTATAAATCTATAATAGCAATCTAAAATAGCAGTGCAGCAACATTAAATAACCGCCATTTATATTATATTATATTATATTATATTATTTACTGACTGCTTTGCTGCAAGCACAATGCATGAGACAAAATTGCATAATTAGTGAATGTTTAACTTTACCTGACTAAGTTTTTGTATAACTTTGTATTAGCTGAACTCACTGAGCTCACAGATGTAAATCATTTATTTTGTCTTGTGTGTTTAATGTGTTCTGAAGCTTGTCATGGTATATTTTTATATCCTGGCATTAAAGGTCACTGACCAAATGCAGCAAGTCAATTAATTTCATGTAGGCCTACCAACTTCTTATCATTATCAAATATAATAAAGTAGTGAATATTCTATAGGCTATTTAATAAATATAATGATAGCCTATTAAATAATTTTAATTTGTGTTATCTTTCTCTAGAGCTTTCTTTATATTCATGTAATCTCTGACTTCCTTAAAAGAACATACAGTCAAACCAAAAATTATTCAGACATTTTTAATATTTTTGGTATATTTTTTACTAGTGGGTGCAGGACACTATAGTTCATTTATGTAAGTGAGAATAGCAAAATAAAGTAAACTGTGACATATTATACCCAAAAATTCTTCATACAGTGGACTACAAGTAAAATTGATAAAAATTTGGGACCAAAAATTATTCAGACACTTCGACCTGACCATGTGTTGCTTAAGTGCTTTAATAAATATAAATATTCACATTAAAATTGTGCTGCTTTAAAGATCAATAAGTACGTTTTATTCCAGTGAAAATACCAATAAATTTAAATTTTGCAAGCAGGGCGCCAAGTTCAGTCAGTGGAAAGATGGATCAATCGATCTGATGGACGCTGAACTCAGCCAATCAACAAGCAGCACTTACATCTCACAATAGACGACTCCACTAGAAGAAAAGAAGAAGGGGTCGTTAACAAATGCAAATGGCAAGCACAAATTGTAAAGATACCACAAAACTACTAACACAGACCCATAAATGCAGTTACTAATTGTCTCTATTTCAATAGAACAATAGATTGACCACGCCCACTTGACGCTAATTAGGCACCTGTCACTGGTCCCTCAATCGCCCATAGAAGGTGGGCGGAACTAATGCAAATCGCCCACTAGTGATGTTGGGTGCGGTTGGTTCATGCTGAGCAGCCGGCTGGAAGACTGAGCCCAAACAGCATCGTCTATTCTTCTTCAAATCTGAATTACGACAAAAAAGCTTGTAATTCCAAGAGAAAGAACCCGAGCACATATTAGGGGTATGTTTTATAACATTTTACTTTTGTTGAGCAATATTTCTGTTTTAGTGCAGTTTATTTAATGATGATTTTGGTGTTTCAACAAATAGACATGATGTCCAGGGTAATAAAAATAGACCTTACCTTATTTGTCAGTTGAAAATTAGATAATATAACGTCTGTTACTAGTAAATGTTTTTTTTGCTTCAGGCCTGTTTAAGGTTTGTTGCTGGTAATCCATTCTTAACACTGTACTGAAGCATCTCTAAAATGCTTTGTCATGAGGTGCGCCATCACTATTTTGGGGGCTGCGCGAGCCTGTCTTTTAATAGTCGTGCATGTTTATTGCAACAATATCTAGGCTCTTCATGATAGTCATGTCAGGACCTCATCCACTGATTCTCTCTGAATGTTGGGCGTATACCGTCGCTGCATTGTGTGCCCACAGATAAATCATCTCACGACGCGCGAGACATGTAGCCTACGTGTAGTTCAATTAATTAGAACAGCTTCATTAGAATCATTTCACATGTTTTTAAATTGCAGCTCCCAAAGGATATCTTTTCTTTGTAACGAAAAGATAATGCTTCTTTGTTCTTATTCCTGTAAGGACTTAATCTTAACCTTTTATAATAATCATTAGGGGCACGTTTAAAATATCATTATCATCATAATGATGATCATTTTATTAAGTAGTACTTTTATAATATTTTCCTCAGACATGAATGAGTTATTTGCACTAATAACATTATATAATCACAACTTTTACTCATAATGATATTTGTAACTAAATTATAGTGCATTTATATCATAATTAATATGTTAGTTTTACTTGCATTAATATTATTATTTCATTAATTGTTAAATTACATTATATTTTAGCCTTTGACCTGCATGTGGAAGTTGTTTTACAGATGTAAATTGCTCAGGTTTCCCTGAAAATAGCAGGTAACTGAAAATAGCTTATGGGAAAGTCAGGAGCTCACAGAGGGAAAATATAAACGGGTTTTTAAATAGCAAGCAATGCAGTGTATTCTGTGAAACAAGTTAGTTAAAACATTGTCTTCATATTGCAACATTGCATCCAATGAATCCAAATTAATATTTTAGGGTACATTTACATGACAATGATGTACTAAAAACTGGAATGTTTTTCCTTTGCGTTTATGAACAGTTACACGTACAGATGACAACATTGTCAAAATGATCACGTTCACACGATCCGCAAAAACGTCTAAAAACGCTGTATTATGCATGCCAGGCCAGTAGTTGGCGATGTCACTTTGTAAAAAGCACTACGTGCCTATAGACTGAAAACATAATGCGCATGATGTCACTGTTTTTACAAATTTGCATTTTTGCAGTTTACACGGACACTATAATGATATCGTTTTCAAAAACTTGCGTGTAAATGAGCAGCCAAAATGCATAAAGTGTTCCAATTTTAGTTGAAAATGGTGTTATGTAAAGTAAACGCACCTTAATCTTATTTTTTTATTTTTTATTCCTATGTGCAGATCGAAATGTTAGACAAAACCAGCAGCCAGTTCAACTCCTTCCTATTTTGGAGGCAGCCCATCCCATCACTGGACCTGTCAGAGCTGGAAGACTTTGGCATTTCTATGCCCAAGTCCAAGGAAGCAAAGTCAACCAAGAGCTTTCTAAAACCCCCAGGACAAGAGGAGGAAGAAGATTTGGAGTTGTCAAAGTACTCCACATTCAACTTCTGGAAAGAGCCCATCGCTAGTATTGATATCTTGGATTTCGACCTGCTGTTATAAGACAATGCAATGCAATTATCAGTTCCCGCCCAAATCTGTGTTTAATGCCACTGTGGTTTCACCAGTTCTCTACTCTAATCTGATATTGATGAATTGATTACAAGAGTTGTGTATCATGTCTTTCTTGTGAAGCCATGTCAGTACAACTGTGATAACTTGTGCTAAAACTATTAAGGCATTCCTGAATATGGATGTTATTTACACTATTTAGTACTTTACTGCCTCTACATGTCTGCTCAGTTAGTCGTGCGCATGAAATAAGATTAAGATATTCAGATCCTTAATCTGCCAATTCATTTCATGGCAAAGGCAAGGGGATTCAGAACAAATAGTAAATCTTAAACTGTATAATATTATTGTATGGCAGATTATTTGTAATATTAATGCATACAGTAACTTTACTAGTTTAAACTTAAATTTCACTTAAAACTGTTTTTGTATTAAACCGAGGTCAATGTTAAAAGGCACAGCTAATGCTTTTCATTGTTTCCCCCCTCACCACCATGTTTGATGACAAATTTCAGATGCCAATTAAAGTGAGCTTGCTGCTAAATGAATAAAAATGCATCTTTGTTCATGTCTTTTTTTTATTATTATTATTTAATAGGTATAAAACAAAAAATACGTTATTTTTTAATATTGACTGAGAGAGGAGACTATAAGATGCAAACATTAAAAAACATCTCACTCATAATTTTATGTTACTGTTACAGGTGCACCAGCTGAAAGAAAGAAAAGCCTATTCATATATTTAAAACATGTTAAACAATTAAAAATATATTTTTTTAAATGATTATATATAATAAACAGAAACGTACATTAAAACCCTCAATTTAAAAAATGTATTATATACACTTACAATAAATATTATAAATAAAAAAAAATATAGAAATATTTATGATCTATATAGTTGAATACGTAGGTTGTGTCTCAAATTCTGGCGAGCTGCCTACCTAGTCCGCATTGTTTTGAGCGTTACAGGCGCGTGCATTATTTTGGGGGTTCAAACGCACCTAATAGGCCCCAACATGCTGTCTAAGTAGGCAGCTCGCTAGTAACCGCACCTAAAATGATCTAACATGCTGTCTAAGTAGGCAGCTCGCTAGTAATCGTACCTAATATGATCTAACATGCTGTCTAAGTAGGCAGCTGGCTAGTAACCGCACCTAATAGGTCCTAACATGCTGTCTAAGTAGGCAGCTCGGTATTAACCGCACCTAATAGGTCCTAACATGCTGTCTAAGTAGGCTGCTCGCTAGGTTTTGGGACACGTCCATAGCGTCTAAATAACACTTTTATTTCCGGGGTTAAAGCAGCCGCCATATCTGAATGCGCTTTAAACACACAGACATGTTTATGTTCAGCCAGTTCAGAAATACAGCACGAAAAACTATATAGTGCTTAAATATTACTCAATAGACGTCCAACAGACAGACTATAAAGGTGAGTTTGAAATGCGCAGTCTTTATTAGTTCGTGTCGCAGACGGAGGATGTGTGTGATCTGCTCGGCTCTGTATTTGAGTCCACATGGCACATGAGTTTGGCATGTAAAATACGAGCTTTAAAATCGTTATTAAATATTTGCCTACTAATGGAAACAGATGTTTATGTTTATAAGTGCATATGTTTTGTGTGTGGAGTTATTTTGATATATACGGAGTTTCCCCTCTGCTGTTTCTGTTTACTGTTTTCATGACTTATTTTCTAATGATATGAACAGAAAGGCTGTTGTTTAATTATTTACTTTTTGAGTATCCGCTTGTTTACTTATAAGTGTTCTGTTTAACTGCTTGCTGCGTTAGTGTAAATTGTTCAGATGTGTTTTTAAACGTCCTCTGAAAAATAAACGCGAATGACGCGTCGAAATCTGCATGAACGATTACATTCAGTTTGGTTTTTTGGACAGATGCAAATCGTTAGAAAAGTAGTGATATCTTTAAGGAGATGGTAACATTACTTTCTTCCTATTCTTTCAGACATCCACTTTTCCCCACATGTACGTAAAATATAGGTCAATATGAAAACTAATTTCATCTCATAATTTGGTACACCTCTCTCACACACTACATGTGAAATGTACATTTAGGCAATTACTACACAATTTGAAATGTGACCCTGGACCACAGAACCAGTCATGAGGGTCAATTTTTTTAAATTTACATTTATACATCATCTGAAAGCTGATTGTATTGATTGCATTGATGTATGGTTTGTAAGGATAGGACAATATTTGTCCGAGATACAACTGCTTGAAAATCTGGAATCTGAGGGTGAAATTTTTTTTAAATTTTTTTTTAAAGTTGTCTAAATGAAGTCCTTTCGCATATCCACTCACAAAAATACATTTTTGATATATTTACGGTGGGAAATTTACAAAATATCTTCATGGAACATGATCTTTACTTAATGTCTTAATGATTTTTGGCATAACAGAAAAATTGATAATTTTGACCCATACAATGTATTGTTGGCTATTGCTACAAATGCGTGCGACTTATGACTGGTTTTGTGGTCCAGGGTCACAAATGAAGTTAAGGATGTTTTTCATTGGTCAGTGGCAGATTCATTTTTTTCCACTCCAATATATCTCTGTTAGATTAATACACAGACATTATCATCATATAATAACTCAATTTTTAGTCTCAGTATGGTATATTTAATCTCTGTCTTTGCCTAGATGTCGTTGGTGGATTTGGGAAAGCGTCTTTTAGAAGCAGCTCGGAATGGTCTTGATGACGAGGTCAGGACGCTGATGGCCAACGGAGCTCCGTTCACCACTGACTGGGTTGGTCATGTGATCATTAAATTATTAACTCATAACATTAAGAGCTTAGCCTTTACAAGAAATGATCAATAAGGACAACAGTGTTATCAATGCTTTTTTAAGAATCATAAACCAATCTATAAATATCTGACATAATCTTTACATCATATTCTGACTCATATGATGTGTCTTTGACATTATCTGCTTGTATATAGCACTGTCAATGTAATTTGTCACAAGGCAGTACTATAAAAAACATATTATGTAGAATATAAAGGCAAAAACACCATATTATTTTGTATGTATCGATGATGCTAACACTTTACAATATGTTTCCATTAATTAGCTCATAAGTTAACATGAACTAACATGGAAAAATACTTCTAAAGTATTTAATAATGTTCGTTTTAACATTTTAGTTGTACATGTAATTTTATTTAATGGACCTGAGCTAACAGTGAACAGTTGTATTTTTATTAACTAACATAACGATTAATAAATAAATACTATTATAAATGTATTGCATGAACTAATATTAACTACAATGAGAATACTTTAACTAATGGGACCTTATTGTAAAGTTATAACGTTATTACCCAAATGATAATACAAATGTCCTTTCTAATATTTTTTTCCCCAGATCCTATTAAACCTGCTACATTTCTATGACATGTTGATTCATACATATGATATTTTAAAATCAGAGCGTTGTAAAACTTTTTTTCACACTTGGGAGTCATAAAATCTTAGTCATAAAATTATGGAAACTGGAATTTTTTTTTATACCAAATGTGATTTCTATTTATGCTCAGTTCAAACATTTTGTTGCCTATATATTGTAAAAGCGTATACCTTTTCATGTACCTGTTTTGCAGCTTGGAACTTCTCCATTACATTTAGCAGCCCAGCATGGTCATTACTCCACTGCTGAAGTCCTGCTGAGGGCGGGTGTCAGCAGAGATGCCCGAACCAAAGTGGACAGGACCCCACTGCACATGGCTGCTACAGAGGGCCATGAGGTCATTGTGGATTTATTAATCAGGGTAAGACGAGGCTTGTCTTGTTGTGATAGTTTCATGTGCTAAAACCTATTTCAGTTTGTCAACTGAGGACACTGATAAAAGTCTCTTATATTCCTCTTTATGTTTTAGAGTGGTGCCGACATTAATGCCAAAGACATGTTGAAGATGACCGCTCTTCACTGGGCAGCCCAGCACGGCCATCACAACGTCGCAGAGCTGTTGATCAAACATGGTGCTGATGTACATGCCCTCAGCAAGTTTGACAAATCAGCTTTTGATATCGCTGTCGACATTCAACATGCAGAACTTATACACCTGTTACAGGTTTGTCATGTTTGAAGAAAACTGCAAAACACTAGAGAATGGTTTATGGATGTTTTCACACCTGTAGATTGTTTTCTTTGTTGTGAAATGGGATTAAAATAGTTACAATGTTGCAATTTCTTCTTGGTTCTTGGGGTAGATCTGAGCGTAATTGCTGTACATATATTTGCGTTGTCCAAACGAGGCAGGTGTGAAAACTCCCTAAGAAATGTTCCTTATTTTGACTTTTAGGAGGGAATGCAGAATCAGGTGAACAGGAATGCCGAAGCGTCAATTGTAAATGGGAGCTCCACCCCACAATTCATCATTCAGGGCGTCCCAAACCTCCAAGGGGGAGTCGTCAACCTCACTGACTTGATCAAAGCCAACTCTGGTATGATATGACTAGAAAATAATTGTGTAATAAACTAATGTAATGATTATGAACATTGTTGGCTATTTTTGTGATCTTAAATTGACTTTGAACCAACAATTTCTTTTTATTTTCTTATGATGTTTAGGTGACACAGAGGAGGCCATAGCTGTCAGTGCCTTGGACTCAAGTATTCAACAAGTGGTGAATGAATCGGGTCAGAGGGTCATAACCATATTAACAGATCAACATGGAAACCTGCAGACAAATGGACTCGGCCAACCATTCTTTGTCACAATGCAGGATGGACGACAAGGTATTACTAACTATGGTAACTATAGTAACTAACTAAGATATAACTAACTAGGATTTTGTACTGAACTTCTCAGTGATATAGTTTTAAAATGTATATATAGTTTTGGATCAGTTATATATATATATATATATATATATATATATATATATATATATATATATATATATATATATATATAAAATATATATTCTCTTCTGCTCACCAAAGATGCATTTATTTAATCAAAAATACAGTAAAAACAGTAATATTGTGAAATATTATTATAATTTAAAATAACTGTTTTCTGTTTATATATATTTTAAAATGTAATTTCTTTCTGTGATGACAAGTTTTCAGCGTCAGTCTCTAGGGTCACATGATCCTTAAGAAATCATTAATATATGATGATTTGCTGTTCAAGAAACATTTATTTATTTAGTTAAAAACAGTTGTGCTGCTTAATATTTTTGTGAAAACTGACTTTTCAAGATTGTTTAATGAATAGGAAGTTTGAAGAACAGCATTTTTTTTAATTTTTTTTTTTATAGAATTTTTTTGAAACAATGTAAAAGTCTTTACTGTCACTTTTGATTAATTTAATGCATCCTTGCTCAAAAGCAGTGGTCTCAAACTCAATTCCTGGAGGGCCACAGCTCTGCACAGTTTTGTGCACAGATCTGTGGCCCTCCAGGAATTGAGTTTGAGACCACTGCTCAAAAGTAATCATTTCTTTTTTTTAAATCTGACTGAACTTTTGAAGGGTACTGTCTATAATTATATTATACTATTGTATAGTGTGTGTGTGTGTGTGTGTGTGTGTGTGTGTGTGTGTGTGTGTATATGTATATGTATATACGTATATGTGTATGTGTTTGTGTGTGTATATAACTGCTGTCTTGACATTCTTATACCTTGAATTAAGGATGTTCCTCTTTGATTTTATTTTATTTTTATATCAGTTTTGGCAGTTCCAGCCAATCAAATCACAGAGGAAGTGGTAGAGGACTCCGAACCTCCTGCTCGTAAAAGGAAAATTGAAGTTTCATCCAATAATTCAGAGACTGGTGAAACAGTGAGTATAATATATAAAGCAGTCTGTTTGTGTGTTTTTTTATATATATATATATATATATATATATATATATATATATATATATATATATATATATATATATATAAAATATGTGTGTGTGTAAATATACATATATTTGTCTGGACGTCATGGTTCGGTGCATACAGTCAGACGGCAAATACAGTCAGTCACAGGCGATCCACACTCCACTTCAATCTATGCATATGTTTACTTGTAATCTTTCAATCAGTGTTTCAACCGTGGAAAGACATCAATAAAACAGCTTAAAAATAATATCACATGTAGCATTACATTTACTTTAGGCAAGTCATTTAGTGTCCACAGCATGTTAGTTCACTAGAGCTGAACTCTAGAGGGAGCATTTCACTAAATATATGCACTATATTAGCTTATATATTCATTATACCTTATACTTTACCTGTTAGTAATATCTTAACAAATTTATTTAAAAATATATTAAATAATTATGAAAACAGGTTATGACAGTAACTCTGTAAATGGTCATATTTCAAAAATGAATTGGAGTAAAAAAATAATTGAAAGATAATTAATGTAAAGAAGTTAATGTAAAACCTGCGTTATGTGCAGTTTTTTTATTTTTATTTGAATGTTGGTTTATATATATATATATATATATATATATATATATATATATATATATATATATATATATATATATATATATATATATATATATATATATATATATATAATATGAGGCAGGTTTTGCATTAACTTTGTTCACTTTGTTCATCACCCCTCTCCATCTCAATCTTCAGGAGCATCTCCAATGGCAGTTACAGGAAGCTAACAGGAAAGCTCAAGCCTATCGTCAACAATTGCTCCGCAAAGAGCAGGAAGCTGAGGGATACCGCATGAAACTGGAGGCCATGTCAAACGGACAGACCAACGGCACCACGGCTCTGGACCAGGAGCACATCGTGTTTGTGCAGGAAGAGGTCGGTATCGAAGAAACAACGGAGGGAGAAGAGGAAGTTGTCATGTTTTCAGAAGGTGGCGTAGTCATCAAAACAGAAGAGATCGATTCTGCGGATGAGCAGATCACTCTAGTGGAAGCCACGGCAGGTCACACAGAAGTCATCTCATAAAAGAGCACCCAAGAGCGTGGACTCAATCCTCGAGCAACCAAAGAGTGCTTCAGCACGGTTTTTGGTTTGGTTCGTTTTGATTTTTCAGCAATTAAGTCCTTTTTGTAATTTATTTCCTTGTCTGTTTTGGTTAATGTTTCTTGCTTCAAAAATGAAAGTTCACAAAGAAACAACCACAATGTGCATCATATGCACACACACGACCAGGGAAGAGGATTTTTTCTGGGAGTCTGTATCTGCATTGTCCTGAAAAGTGGTCACTCATCATTTGTCCCAGATGGGGTTCTTCAAAACAGCTGGAAAAAGTTCACTCAGGATGGAACTCTGCAAACTGCATGTCTTTTGAGCTCCCCTAGAAATGTAGCTGCCTTATTCAGACAATTAGTTTCATTGCTTTTTCAAATTAAACATTGAAAATTAATCTGAGTGCAGCAGTGTTGTGTTCTATGCATTGGAAATAAAATAATGCACCAGTTTCAAGAATTTAATTTGTAGGCAATCTGTTTTTTCTTTCTTTCTGCTGGACCATTTAAAAATCTGTAGGTCAATTAAAAGTGCCTTGGTGTATGTTTGGTCATGTTTAATTTTCATACATAAAGGAGTTTTTACATAAAGGATTCTACATGAATTGTTTCATATATATAGTATTTGTTTAAATGGGTATAAAGCATAATTCCCATTCATTGAACATTTTAACTCACATTCCTTGTGTAACATGTACCGGTATTTTTTCTCTCTATGTATAATATGTTTACTGTTTTGTTTTAGTTACTTTGAATCTTAAGTTGAGAGCTCTTGTTCACAATGACAGTTAAAGGAATAGTTCACTCAAAAATGAAAATTCGGTCATCGTTTACTCACCCTCAAGTTGTTCCAAACCTGTATGAGTTTTTCTTTTGCTGAACATGATGGAAGATATTTTGAAGAATGTCTATAACCAAACAGTTGCAACTAAACACCACATTGACTTCAATTGTATTTTTTTTTTCCCATACCATTTTTTCTTCTCCATTAACCCATGTTCTATAAAATGTCTTTTGTGTTCAGCAGACGAAATAAGTGTATACAGGCTTGGAACAACTTGAGGTTAAGTAAATGACAGAATTTTCATTTTTGGGTGAACTATATCTTTAACAGCGCTTTCACAAATGTAAAAAGTCTGATTTCAGTATCAGGATTTTGTATCTGTCTAGCTAGCCTTTATGTGTAATGTTATCTCCCTGAGCTAATCAGTGGTTTTTGAGGCACATTATAATCGGAGATATTGATATATACATTAGATGGCAAGAGCGTGACTTTTAAACTGAATCCAATTTTGTGCTATATAACAACAAATAGTGACCGTAAATGATGTGCGTGAAGGACATAATTGTAGTAACTGCAGAAGGAATGATCAGTTTGAACCAGTTTTGATTGCTTCTCACATAGGAAATATGTAATTATTTTCTTTTCAAAACATTCATAAATTGTGAATGTTTTTTTTTTATGTAAAGACATCACCGTCCTCACATTGTATAAATGAACCACAGTAATATACTGGCACTACAATTTATGGACCTACACTGGTGAAAATGCAAAATTTTGAGTTTAGTTTCCCCCAATTGTGTTATATGCTTAAATGATGTATAAAGCTTTTGACTTATTTTTGATTAAAAATGTTGCAAATATCAATTTTCGGCTTCTGTGTTTATTTTCTGTTGCTCATATCATAATCAACCCAGTAAAAGTAGCTCATAACAGCACATTTAAGTTACCTAGGATACCGTTTAACTGTTTTGGGTTGGCAATATTTTTAAATGTCTCTTATGCTCAACTATGCTGAATTTATTTAATCAGAAATACAGTAAAAGTAATACTCTGGGATATTACAAATTTAAAATAACTGCTTTCTATTTTATTTAATTTAAATTTCTTATTTCTGTAATGGTAAAGCTGAATTTTCAGCATCCTTACTCCAATCCTTCAGATCACATGTCACATGATCCTTCAGAAATCATTCTAATATACCGATTTCCTGCTCAAGAAACATTTCTTCTTATTAAAAGCAGTCTTAATATTTTTGTGGGACTTTTTGTACATTTTTTCAGGATTCTATGATGAATAAAAAGTTCAAAATAACAGCATTTATTTGAAATATACTTTTTTGTAACAATGTCACTTGATCAATTAAATGTCCTAAAAAAACTTACTAGCCCCAAACTAGATAGTAGAGAGGATATATAACTTGCAAAAAATGACACACAGTTATATAAAATTGTTTATTCTTGCTAATTCTGAAAAGGTACAATGACCAAAATTAAGAAATCTGTATACAAAGAAGCAAGAGATCCATCTATTAAAGCACAGAATGTAAATAAAATCAACAAAGGTTTCAAAAAGGTCTTCACATTATGATTTAGGGAGGCATTGGTGCTCTCATTGGACCCCTTGGTGGTGCAGGAGGACGTGGCGGCAAGGGAGGCCCTCTCTGGAACCCGAAGGGTGGGGGTCTGGGTGGGCCGGCACCATAACCTGGAGGTGGCATTGGTGGAGGAGGCCCCCTCATACCTGGATGCATTGGTGGACCTGTAAAAAAGGAAAGGAATTATTGCATCAACAACAACATTTTGTTTATTTTGCTTTCGTTTAAACGCACAAGCCACTTCTTCACACACATACCCATTGGGGGGCCGAACGGTCCTCTGGGAGGGACACCCATGGGGGGAGGAGGCATGCCGGGTGGAGTAGGTGCTCTCTGTTGAGTAGATCCAGGCGGGCCAGGCGGAGGAGGCACCATTCCGGGAGGTCCCGACGGGGGCATTGGCATTGGTGGCATTCCTGGTGGATGCATTCCTGCAGGGGGGAAGGGCGGGGGTCCCGGTGGGTGCCCTCCGCCACCCTGTGATACTGGAGTACCTGGTGCAGGAGGCATGGGCATACCGGGCGGCATCCCAGGTGGCATTGTGCCAGGAGGAGGAACAGGTGGGAAAGCACCAGGAGGCGGCATCCCTGCAAGTTTAATATACAAAAAAAAAAATTATGCAAAAGACATTTATTGTCCCGGCCGGCATCATATTTGCTGAATGAAATTCAATACTTGTTTCTTACTAATTTTGGTGTGCTGATTCCAAAAATAGTGTGAGAAGTATAACAGTAAACAAATATCGGTTCTGCATATCGGTTATCGGGCACATAAACACACAAATTATCGGCACTAAAAAAAATCAATATCGGTCGATCACTACTCAAAATATGTGCATTTTGTAGCATTTTTGCTTTTGACAACCATTTGTAAGGTCTAGAAGTCTTGTCATATTCATTAATCACCAGAAAAACTGCCAAAAAGCCATGATTCCTATCTTCCTTTGAGCCAGATTACAATTGTTTGTTAGAATTATGAAAAGGTTAGAGTTATGGGCAGTGGCATATGAAAATGGAGTGGGGGGGACATAAACTTGTGTTTATGTTAAGTTCTTTGACATTAAATTAAGTATTTGAACATTTTCCACTCCTTTGCAGATTGTAACATTTTCTTTTTGTCATAAAAACTTTGACATTTGTCTGCTTTTGTTATTTTGATAAGCGAGTTTTCAGTTTTGAGACCAAATGTTTAGTTATATATTACTTTTTTCTTCACAAAATAGGAATGAAGATTTTTCAAATTATATTATATATATGAATATACATGTTTAAGAATAGGGGAGTAACTGTTCTCGGTAAAAAAGAAAAAAAAAAAGAACCGTACCGTTCTCCACACACGGTTCCATTAACCACGCAGATCTCGCCCCGCATTTACATAGTAGGAAAAATAAATACTATGGTAGTGAATGGGGGGTGAGATCTGCTTGGTTACTGATATTCTTCCAAATATCTTCCTTTGTCTTCAGCAGAACAGAAATTCATACAGGTTTGGAACTACTTGAGGGAAAGTACATTATAGAATTTTCATTTTTGGGTAAACTATCCCTTTAAAGTGACACAGCCTAATATTACTGCTGTCTGTATGTGTTTATGTTAATCAAACAACAAAAGACAAGAAAATCACTTGTTGCTCTTAACTCAATAGCTTTTGGAACTTAATTAATAATGAATCTTTATTTAATTTATACAGTAAAGATTATATGCAACGTTGTTTTACATTTGATTAGCTACTTTATTCAATTTCTGTACCTGAAAACTACTGTTAGTTACCTGAATAACCTGAAAAGCATTGTTTATTTTATTTTTATCTTTGCTCTACTGTATTTATTTGTGCTGTTACTTGTAGTTTGATTATTTATTCTTATTTTCTTTATTTTTATGACAGTACTCCTTTTTTTTTTACCTGAACATAGCATATACAAAACCGTACCGAAACCGAACTGTGAGTAATATAAACCGTTGCACCCCTAAATCTCCATTCCTATTTGTGGAAAACTGTATGTGAGGGAAATATTATATTAATAATTTTGACTCAGTAATATTAGGCCTTTTTTGCAAATCAGCAGAATTATTTTCTTAAGATGCAGGGCTGTGTAATAGATAAATATTTGGGAAAAAAATGTCAGAAAGGGTTCAAAATCCTCATATCATCTAACCTGGCATTGGCATCCCTGCACCCATGGCGGTCATGACAGGTGTGGGAATGCTGGGAGGCGGTGGGGCGTCTGCAAAAAGCTGATGGGGGCGATCGGCCTGTGAAAGTGGATTCTGGGCGGCCAGGAGACGCTCTGCAGCTGAGCCGTGCCTCTCGCCCTTTGAGTCTTTCTTAAATGCGTATGAAACAGTGATGGGCCGATTGCAGAGATACTGGCCATTCATGGCCTCAATAGCTGCATCGGAAGCATCAAAACTGGCATAGTTGATGAAAGCATAACCCTTGGAGTTGCCTGTGTCCGGGTCTCGCATGATCTTCGGTGTCTGAAGGATCACACCGAAAGCGCTGAAAGTGTCATAAAGGAGTTTCTCGTCAATCTCAGGATCTAAGTTGCCAATGAAGATGTTGGCGCCGACATCAAGGTTTTTGTTGTGCGCCGAAGCCTTGTTGACTCGTATGGGTTTGCCGTAAAGTTTGATCATGTTCATGATCTTTATGGCGTAGTCTGCATCCTCTTCACTGAGGAACTCCACAAAGCCATATCCTGAAAAACGGAAACCAATATCAATTTAATTCATCCAAAACGACAGAAATCTTTTCTCTAAATGGCTCAATGATATGGAAACTCACCTTGATGTTGTCCTGTTACTCTGTCTTTGGGCATGTGTGTGTTTACAACAGGACCAGCTTGCAGGAAAAGCTCCCACAAAAGAGGCTCAGAGACCTTCTCATCAAGACCACCCACATATACAGTGGCATCTGAAAATAAAATATGCTCAAAATAAACACTACTGCACTGGACAAAGATAAGGCAGCTTATAAAATACGCATAAGATGATGATTATTATTACTATTACTACTACTACTACTACTACTACTACTACTATATGCACATATTATATCGTTTTGTTACACTTTATTTAAATTAAACCCAAAACTTCTTTGTTATTTGTTTTTACCAAGCGTATTTGAATGAATGGAAGTGAGCGACTCGATACTAGTAGAGATGACATGAAGAATTTAAATTGTTTCCGTAGTGCTGCAAAACTTTTCTTGAATATTGCCTAAAAGTATTCTAACGATTTTAAATTTACAAATTTACCTTGATTTCGTTCTGAAATCGGTCCCGCCGCCATGATGAACCCGGCGTGTGTACTGCCGGAAGCGCTTTGTTTTCCTTCCGCGATACAATACAACACAACAGCGCCACGTCAGTGCGGTGCTGCCGCCAACAGGTCAGGAGGATGAACATTCACGCCTTTGTAGCTGTCAAATTCTGATTTAGGTGTACCGCATTCTTTGCTCTTCTTTGTCATAAAATTACGTAATCCTTAAAATTGCTAAAGGTCATAAATTGGAGCCAGAGAAGTTTCGGTCCTTAAAACCAAACATTTATACTACAATGATTTTGTAAATGCTGCATATGAACAGCTGAGGTGTGATTTACCAGTGTAACACATGAAACAAACACTATAAACTGGTACATTTGAATAAAAAACTAAATTTGCATTTTCATTCAAAGATTTTGCATGGAAGTAGGACATCCCTGCTAATACATCATAGCAGGGATGAAACACAAAGGTTTATGTTTACAAGAACTGAATCTGTTCAAGGAGTTCTGAATGTGCAGGTTTGAGAAGTACCTGTTGATACAAGACAACTGGTTTTATGACTCACTTTATGTCTGATTTGCATACATACAGCATAGGATACATGTAGCTACTGCTGGATTGAGAAGCGCCTTTGATTCGTGTAAGACCATGAAGTCACTCCCATTGTGTCAGTGGTTTTACCTGTTTCACCTGCTCTCCCACCCCAACTGTCTCAAAGAAGAGTCTAGCCGTGTGGAATCTGCCTTTAGACAGACACAAGAATGGATTTATAAACCTTTTCAGAAACTTGAGCATCTGCTTTTCTCCTCCCAGTGGATTTTGAGCTAGAGTAACAAGTAAGCACTAAATACAGACTGACACATTACTGCTAGGGTGAACATGGGGACAGATTTAGCCTACAACTTTGTGTTCAAAGGTAAGATTGATTCATTTGATTGGAGATCAGATTTATGTGAAACTGTTTTTACAATGATTGGTCTGAAACTTGGTCCTATACTAAATAAATGAATACATGTTCTCTTTCTGTCTTATCATATGAATTTTATTGATTTTGTGAATTAGAACAAAACCAAGCTAGTCTTTTGTTGTCTTTCAGTGGTTTTAATTGGGGAATCAGGGGTTGGAAAGAGCAACTTACTGTCAAGATTTACCAAAAACGAGTTCAATCATGACAGCCGTACAACCATTGGGGTGGAATTCAGCACTCGCTCCATTCAAGTGGATAATATTACCATCAAGGCCCAAATCTGGGACACTGCGGGTCTAGAGCGCTACAGGGCTATTACTTCAGCGTAAGTCCCTCATTATGTCATCTCAAACTATATATCCTTTAATCCTTCAGATAACTCTGATCTATGTATGTTCACACGAATCCTTATTTAAGATAATGCAGCAACCTGTGGAATTTGTTGTGATAGATTTTGCATCACACCCAGAACCACTCCTTTTTTGACCCGGTAAACAGTTCGAAGTATAACTGACATGTTACTGACATCCACACTGGCCCCAAATGTATTTGCATGACTTTTAACTCTTTTGGAGTCACCACTACTTATATTGCATGATATTGCAGGTTAAATTTAATTATTAGGTAATTCATTGTAAACCAAATAATGATTCATAAACAATTTGAGCCATTTCCTGTTTCTGCACGTGTAATAATAGATTGGCTCTTGTAGGTATTACAGGGGAGCAGTGGGTGCATTGCTGGTTTATGACATCACCAAGCACCTGACGTATGAGAATGTTGAGCGATGGCTGAAGGAACTGTATGACCACGCTGATCCTCATATAGTAGTCATGCTTGTGGGAAATAAAAGTGACCTGGGAAATGTACGCACTGTACCAGCAGAGGAGGCTAAGGACTTCGCAGGTACATGTTATAACCCTTTGTTTTAGATATTTCAGTTCACACACATTCTGTCATCATTACTTAACCTCATGTTGCTCTAAGTCTGTCTTACTTTCTTCTGCGGAATGCATTGAAAGTCATTGGGGTCCAATGTTGTTTGGACCCCAATCAAAATATCTTCTTTTGTGTTCTGAAGAAGAAAGTCATACAGGTTTGGAATGACATGAATGTGAGTAAATGATGACAGAATTTTCACTTTAAGACATACTGTACTATGAAACACATAAAGCTGTACTGACATATATATATATATATATTATTATTATTATTTTATTTATTTATTTTTTTGATAAAACAGAGGCCAAAGGCTTACTTTTTATGGAGACTTCTGCATTAGAGTCAACTAATGTTGAATCCGCCTTTCTTGAAGTTCTAACAGGTGAGTTTTCATTTTACTTCTGTCACTGTTAAAGGGTTAGTTCACCCAAAAATGAAAATTATGTCATTTATTACTCACCCTCATTTCGTTCTACACATGTAAGACCTTCATTCATCTTCGAAACACAAATTAAGATATTTTTGATAAAATCTGATGGCTCAGGGAGACCTCTATTGCCAGCAAGATCATTTCTTTTTTCAATGCCCAGAAAGGTATTAAAAACATATTTAAAACAGTCCATGTGAGTATGGTGGTTTAACCTTAATGTTATGAAGCGACAAGAATACTTTTTGTGCGGCAAAAAACAAAATAGTGACTTTATTCAACAATATCTAGTGATGGGCGATTTAAAAAAAACCTGCTTCATGAAGCTTCAAAGCTTTACGAATCTTTTGTTTCGAATCAGTGGTTCGGAGCATGTATCAAACATAACGAAGCCTCGTTTACTGAAGTCATGTGATTTTGGTGCTCTGAACCACTGATTCGAAACAAAAGATTCGTACAGCTTTAAAGCTTCATGAAGCTATGTATTGTTGAATAAAGTCTTTTTTTTATTATTTTTTTATTTGGCACACAAAAAGTTTTCTTGTCGCTTTATAATATTAAGGTTGAGGGGTGCTGCTAGCAATTTTGGGCCCTATGAAAGATTATGAGGTTGGGTCCCCTACCGCACCCATTTTGCACCAAACATACAAGTCAACCTAGCTATTCAAAATCTTTGTCAAAACCTTTTGCTATTGCTTTTGACCACTAGGTATCAGTATTTAGTCAGAGACCTCCCATGGCTGTAGCTAGCACTAGCAGATGATTTATTATGCAAATGTAATAGAAAAATACAGTACAGTAATCAAATATTCATATTCATACATTCTTAAACAAAACCAATTGTTTAGTCAAAAATTTAAGAAGGTCCATATTTTAAAGCTCTTTCTAACTTAAAATAACAGTTCTTGTAATTGTTAACTATAGCATTTGTTACAATAAGGATATAATTACAGGTAAGACCATTTTTTCTTTCTTTCTTTTTATAGCATTTGTTATGAAAAATAGCAACACAGTTAGAAACTGTACAACACGTCACAGTTGTAATATAAATCTTTAGTGAAAAATCTATTCCCTTAACAGATTATCTATTATAAATTCTACAACTAGTGTAAATTTACAATAGAATGTGGTAAATTGTAGTAAATGTGGTCTTCGTGAGTTTAAAAAGTTTGCAGGATGATGTTGTCCACTCATTTTAGTGGCTGTTTTAGATCATGTTCGACTTTCTCCGTAGCGTTTTACTATCCTCAATAGAATCCAAATGGGTCGCACATTTTATCATCAGCGTCGCATAGGAACGGCTCTTGCGAATCTTAACACTTTTGGAGCACTTATTCGCGCGCCACTCATGCAAAATTAAACAATTGGGCTTCAGTCACAGTCATATTTCGCAGACAACTGATCCGTTCAGTTCGTACAGCTTATAAAAGCTCCGAACGCGCGATGTATACAATTAAATAGACTGATTCTACGTTTGAGAAGTGCCGGTGCGCGAGAAGTGCCGGTACTGTGTACCTGTGCGGTACGCGCACTGACTGTTACTACTAATAAAACGGATCTCTGGGGGCCCCAAAAGTGCGTGGGCTCTTAAAATCGTCCTAACTTTCCCCCCCTTAGCGGCGCCCCTGGATTGAACCACTGTACTCACATGAACTACTCTCTCACTGAGCCATTGGATTTTATCAAAAATATCTTAATTTGTGTTCCGAAGATGAACGAAGGTCTTACGGGTGTGGAACGACATGAGTAATTAATGACAGAATTTTCATTTTTGGTTGAACTAACCCTAATTTTGCACAGCAAAATATTATGGGATTTATATTTACTATGGAGTCAAAACTGGTTTATACCTTGACACTTTAACTCACTTTAAATGCATAAAGACAGTGTTCAATGATGTTTCATCTATCAGCAATACACAAGAAAGTGGCTAGTAAAGAGGTGACCAGAGGTTCTATCAGTGCAGTGACCCTGGGTCAGACCTTGGGCCCCACCAGCAAGTTCAAGGAGGAGAAACAGTCCTGCTGTAAAAGCTGAACAGATGAAAGATCATCCAGATAAAGTAATCAAGAGCAAAACAAAGACATTTCTCTATGACACTGATTATGTCATACCTGCATGGATGTACTTCTTCATACTTGACCCTCATTCAATGAGGAAAATAGAACGTTTTTTTTAGTTATTGTTTTGTGGCTTGTTTTGTACTTTTAAAAGGTGTAAACAATTAGAACTGATGATGTGAAACATGATGTGTTTTTAGATTGTTTATTATCACTAGACATGAATGTAAATTACTCTTATGAATAAACCACAAATGGGTTGTGATGTAGGCCTATTATAAAGCTATTTATATGGTGTTGAAATGAACAGAAATAAATTCTATTTCAGTACAGACTTTAGGTCTGTAAAATATAAACTCAATCTATGAAACAAGTACATATGTTGGACTGATCAATGAGACATTTATCGATTATTGATATTTTTGCATTCATTTTTTTATTTTTCCCCCTAAAAGGTGACACTGAGACCTGAGTTCTTGCCTCTAAAAAAATAATTGCAGAATTATTATAGAAATGCAAAGAGCTCTGCACACAGCTGCAACTTGCAAAATTCAATTGAATTGAAACAGTAATATTTTGGTTTTAAGACCTTAGTCAGTCACAAAAAGCTGTTGTTTCAATGAATATAAGAAATTTTATGCAAGCTACGGCAATGTGCTGGACTTACTGTGTGATTTGCTCAACACAACTGATCTGTTTGTCTATAAACATATTTATTTACATTTATAGATGTCAGCATAAAGTGTTATTTTTATGTTATTTTTAATTCCATTTGAAATATTTCCGTATGTAACCAATATACTTGAACACAAAACAATAATACAGTAATTACTCTTGCTTAGTTAATAAATCCCCAAACCATCAAAAACTAGAATTAAATATTTTTCATTTATTTTATTTTGAGGTTTTTATAAATGCTTAACTAATCAGAGTGGTTTCTTGAAACATTCTCTAACAATCTTGGCAATAAAGAGTCAATATCTTTAAACATCCTTAATCTACCCATTAAAAGAAAAGCAGAAGAAGTATTCAGAGTGGTAAACCATACATTTATAACTCATCAGTATATTCATTCCAGGTGTTTTTGATTAGTGACACAAAAGTGACGTGATCAGTTCAGCTGATACACACAGTCAGTGCCTGGGTATTGAGGCAGATTCAGCTGGTATTTCTGTTCAAGTGCAGGAGGAACAAATCGTCCTCCCAGGAAGTGATAGCGTCCTTTGAAGTGATTAGCAGCCTTCTTAGGGGCCGTGAGGGAGATGAGCATGTCAGGCTGAATCCCATCAGGACAGCCTTTCTCCACATCCCAGCCTAAAGAGTGAAAGAAACAGCACATCTTTTGTCATAAATAACTACTTAACTTACCATTACCAGGTATTTTATGCAATAAAAAGATGTTTTTTGGCTCTTAAATACTAATTAAACATGTTAATAAACCCAAAACATTTGCTTGGATTGCAATAAACCAGTGGGTATTTCTTCCTGATTATGGTGTGTGTGAATTCTCACCTGAAGGTATGTCGACGCTAGCAATGGGAACATTGATTTTCTTTAGTTGGGAGAGGATGTCTCCGAATGGCTCTCGCACCGCACCCTTAAAACTGAATCCAAAGATGGCGTCCACCACCAAGTTATATGCTTCATCAATCACATCAGCCTAAAGACAGCATGGTGGGAAAATACATGACATACAGTATTTGGACACATAGTATACATATTAAATATACTGCTGATCAAAAATTTGGGATTGGTAAGATGCTTTTGAAAGAAGTCTCTTCTGCTCACCAAGCTGCATTTATTTGATCAAGAATACAGTAAAAACAGTAATATTGTGAAATATTATTTCCATTTAAAATAACGTTTTTCTATTTTAATATATTTTAAAATGTCATTTATTCTTGTGATGTCAAAGCTAAATTTTCAACATCATTACTCCAGTCTTCAGTGTCACATGATCTTTCAGAAATCATTCTAATATGCTGATTTGCTGCTCAAGAAATGTCTTATGTTGAAAACAGTTGGGCTGCTTGATATTTTTTGTGGAAACCATGACATATTTTTTCAGGAATCTTTGATGAATAGAAAGTTTACAGCATTTATTGGACATAGAATTTTTTTTGTAATATTATAAAATGTCTTCATTGCCACTTTTGATCAATTTAATGCATTGCCTCCTTGCTGATCTTTTTTTTTTTTTTTTTTATAAAAATGACTGACCCCAAACTTCTGAATGGTTGTGTACACATAGAAAAATGTAAATATATCCATTAACATAAATAATAAATTAATCAATTTTTTATGTAAAGGTAAAAATTCAAAACATTGAAATGTCAGATAGGTGTCTCTGGGACATTCAGTGCAGTCATTCATTATTTTATCAGTTATTAACGAGGAGGAACCCATATGAAGGGTAAAAAAAAAGACCAAAAAAAACTGACCCCCCACGGTGTAAAAAATGTGGTATTGACCACTGAGGTTTCTGTTGTACCTCAGGCATCTCTGACAGGAAGGATATATCCATCTTCTCACACTGGGTGGTAAGATTCTGAAACAGCTGTTTGTTGGGGCGCTTTGGGTACAATATAGATGGTTCATAACCCTAGGAGATTCACATGCAATATGAATAAAGTCAATACGCCTTCATAAAATATTAAGTTTAATGAGGGAACGATCTGAATCAGGTGCAGAGATTTTATTTTCAGCTATAAGTCGAACTCACAAACAGTTTGAGATGTCTAGCACAAACCAAGCCATCTCCTCCATTATTTCCAGGCCCACAGATCACCAGCACTCTGGGTGGACTCCTGAGCAGTGATTGCAGAGGATAGCCCTATGAAGTAAACGTCTGATTTGATTGTGTGTAATGTGTATAAGCTGTATTTGATCCTTTCTGCATGATGGTGGAGCATCAGATGTACCTTTGACACAGCTGTGGCACAGCTAAGCCCGGCCAACTCCATCAGCTGATCCACACTGAAGCTATACTCATTAAACAGCTCCTCGTCAATGTGCTGAGCCTCTTCTTGTCTATGATGACAGAAACCAGGAATAAAAATGGTTGTGTTTGTGCCAGAAAGTTGGGGAATACATACAGTAGTACAATGCCAAACAATGAAACACAATGTATCTTCAATGCAGGGTTATTATAGTTAACCAAAATTAAATCCATAAATAACATTTTCATTAACTGAAATAAAACAAACTTGAACTTTATTTTGTTTCAGCTAGTTGTCAAGGCAACATTTCTCATTTTCATTTATTTTAACTTGAAGAACAAAAATAATTAAAACTGAAATAATAAATATATACACTATATTGCCAAAAGTATTGGGACACCCCTCCAAATCACTGAATTCAGGTGTTCCAATCACTTCCATGGCCACAGGTGTATAAAATCAAGCACCTAGGCATGCAGACTGCTTCTACAAACATTTGTGAAAGAATGGGTCGCTCTCAGGAGTTCAGTGAATTCAAGCGTGGTATCATAAAGTGGAAGCAATTGGGAACAACAGCAACTCAGCCACAAAGTGGTAGGCCTCGTAAAATCAGAGTGGGGTCAGCGCATGCTGAGGCGCACAGTGTGCAGAAGTCGCCAACCTTCTGCAGAGTCAATAGCTACAGACCTCCAAACTTCATGTGGCATTCAGATTAGCTCAAGAACAGTGTGTAGAGAGCTTCATGAAATGGGTTTCCATGGCCGAGCAGCTGCATCCAAGCCTTACATCACCAAGTGCAATGCAAAGCGTCGGATGCAGTGGTGTAAAGCACACCGCCATTGGACTCTAGAGCAGTGGAGACGTGTTCTCTGGAGTGACGAATCACGCTTCTCTGTCTGGCACTGCTTGACTGCATTGTGCCAAGTGTAAAGTTTGGTGGAGGGGGGATTATGGTGTGGGGTTGTTTTTCAGGGGTTGGGCTCGGCCCCTTAGTTCCAGTGAAAGGAACTCTTAATGCTTCAGCATACCAAGACATTTTGGACAATTTCATGCTTCCAACTTTGTGGGAACAGTTTGGGGATGGCCCCTTCCTGTTCTAACATGACTGCGCACCAGTGCACAAAGCAAGGTCCATAAAGACACGAATGAGCGAGTTTGGTGTGGAGGAACTTGACTGGCCTGCACAGAGTCCTGACCTCAACCCGACAAAAACACCTTTGGGATGAATTAGAGCGGAGACTGCGAGCCAGGCCTTCTCACCAACATCACTGCCTGACCTCACAAATGCGCTTCTAGAAGAATGGTCAAAAATTCCCATAAACACACTCAAAAACCTTGTGGAAAGCCTTCCCAGAAGAGTTGAAACTGTTATAGCTGCAAAGGGTGGGCCAACTCCATATTAAACCCTATGGATTAAGATTAAAGTTAAGTACAGATTAAAGTTCACATGCACGTAAAGGCAGGCGTCCCAAAACTTTTGGTAATATAGTGTATATACACACATTTAAAAAAAAAAAACTAAAACTAATAAAAAAAATAAAAATAAAAAAACGAGTATATTACTAAAACTTTAACTAAAATTAAAATGTAAAGAGAAAATATAAAAATGAATTATTAATTAAAAAAATTATAATAGTATCTCAATGATACTAAAATAACAATGCTTTAAGCAAAGCTCAAATGTCAGAAAGACTATTGTTGACATTCACAACAGTAATGTAACATCATGTTATGGACTAACTTTACAACTGTCAAATATTGACTGATATGCAACAATATTTATCATATCACAGAGAGTGTAGTGCATTTACACTCACCCCAGGTACTTAATAGTGTTAGCCATAGTGCAAGCCTGTCTGTGTTTACTGTAGATGTTACTGGCAACACGTGCACATGCTCCTGTATGTGTCAGGACAGAGCCTCCTCGTGATGTCACAAGAAGACCGATTCCAAACAGGGCTCGAACTCCCAACATTCACCTGGCTAAAGCACCTCAACAAGGAAAAACAATAAGAAAGTTGTTAAGAAAGGATGTTGCATGGCGTTGATTTCTGCCTGCATATCTTGCTGCATTCTAGAAAAGGCACAGACAGTAATAATTTTGAGAGGAGAAATCTGATAAACTGCTGCCCATTTATTCTAAACTTAGGAGGCTGTTGACAGACATAATAGTTATTGAACAGATATACATAGATATGCAAAGAGGAATTCTATAATATGCAAATAATATAATATTATAATATATCATAATATTATGTATCCTTAATATGTAAGCTAATATAAATATACATATATAATATACATAACCATTGCATATAACTCAACCTGGGCAACTTCATCATGAGAAAAACTGATATTACACATTAAAAATCATAATTTAGAACAGTTTTTAACGAGATACCATCGGGTTAAAGAACTGTTATAGTGGAAAATCAACTTTTCTAAATAAAAAAAAAAAAAACAGAAGCATTCTGTACCTGTTAGTAAGTGTGTCTATATTAAGGTTAAACGCTCAGTAACATTCGTTAACACTAGAAAGGTTCACTGTAACACTGACAATGTTCAAGACACAGTCGGGACTCGGGAGAGTAAACAGAGCAAAAACCAATTCAGTTAAAACTTTACAGAAAACAAACATGCAGAATAGAAAGGATACTTGCAGCCCTCTGCTGCTGAAACCCCGTATATAAACAATATCCGGGTTAGTGAACTTAAGCTGCTTTTCAAAATAACAGTCTGACTTTTAGGCAATTTTGTTAAAACTTTATGGATTAAATTTATGGATTAAATTATGAATTAAATTAAATTAAATTAAATTACTATAATAATTTATGATGATGATTATTATATTCCTCATAATCGTTTGCTATAATTATTTTATTTTAGAGCTTATTTTAGACTTAATTTAGAGCTTTTTTTTTTCCTTTTTCAGGACATAAACTGTCTTTATTTGTGTGTAAAAGGGATGTGTAGATATGTAGAACATATGTTTGAAAATAGAGGGTCATTGAAATTATTCCCTGACATTTTTTTGATTGTATCCTTGAATATCATGTATACGTAATGTTTCTATATGTCGCCTTATTTATGGAACATATCTATGCATTTAGAGCTCACATCCGTGTGTTCAGGTTTGATCTCGTTTTGGTGGGATCCTCCGCCGCACCCCTTTACCTCAGGATGTGATGGTATGTTCCGGTCATTTAATAGCGCTCTCAGAACGCTAATGCTGGCATAGTGTGAATGGTAGTGTATGGCAGGTGTAATCATAAACACTGCATGATATGACACATCCTCTGGATTTGCTGACGCATTACCTGGCTTAAGGTAAGCGCAAATTTATTTCAAACGGTAATAGTTATTTAACCTGATAAGAATAAAAGTGGCTTCTGGGTGTAAATAAAACAATGAGGGAAAACACACCGGGTTCCCATAAAAGGAGATTTAACTTGAACTTAACTGTTTCTTCGGGCAGTACCCGTGGAGAACAGAATGACAGTCTAGGAAATAATATACTTTTTTTCTTTTCTTTTCTTTTCTTTTTCTTAGAGTTTTGTATGACAGGAGGGATATTTTGGGGATAGTTGAAATTGCCAATGCAACGGGACTATATTGTTGAATACTACAGCTGCACTATAGTTTCATTTCATCATTTTATGCATTGCATATCATGTATTGTTCATTATAAAAATATTTATTTTGGGTTATATAATTTAAGAAACCCAGAAAGGAAGCTTACAACATATTTATGTATGTATGTATGGATTATTTATTTTATGTTTTAATTTATTTTATGTTTTTTTTTTTTTTTTTCACTCTAATAGATATTAAATCTGCACTGATTCAGTATTAGATTTCCAGGTAGAGATCACTGATCCCCCTGTTAATGAAAAAACTTTATAAGAAGAAAACATGCTTGCATTTATTGGTAAATATTCAAGCTTTCCCCCCACTATCTATCATAATTTCATCTGGTCATGCAATTTAAACATATGACATTGAATCTCATGAGATGCAGATAAAACCATTTTGCCAAAAGTTATCATGGTAATACCACAGTGTTCTATGAATTCTCGTCGAATGTGTAAATACCATGATGCATGAACATGGTAATCATGCTGTACCATGGCATCACAGTACTTTTTTTCTCTCGCTTTTTGGGTTAAAGTATCTCAGAATGATGTTATTTCATTAAACAGCAGATTTTGATGCAGACTCTGTGTAAATGAAACTCAGAGATGCTGTATGCTGTTGGTATGTCCTCATTGATTGATCGATCTCAGAGCAGCAGTGCTCTCACATCCAGGCGGACACTCATGGAAAGCTGCCATAGAAAAAAAACAGTGAATTATATGTCTACAAATAGCTGCTGTCTATAAATTACCAAAGAGATGGCCTGTTTGCCTTGCTTAAACACATTGCTTTAAAGATCCAGCTGCTGAAATGACTGAAGAGCAGTCTGCACAGGGCAGTGGCTATGCACTCACAAACTGAAGTGGCTCTGTAATATCAATTTTATTGATGAGGGCTGTGTGCATGTTTCGCTGTAAATTAGCCTTGTTACATAAATATGCTTATTGTGCTTTCATGGTCATGGCTGCTGCACTTCAATAATGCAATTGTGTTTTCCAGCAAGAGCTTTTAGTGAATCATACTTGGCTCTTAGGATGCCATAGTAGGTATTAATGTAGACCAGATACTTGAGATTTGTAAACATCAACATATGCCTGAAGAAGGAAATCATGGGATTTGTAGATATTATTGCTGTCTTGGTAAAAGGCTAGTGTAGATTGTGAACTCTCATATGATATTGGTCGCTGTCCAGTGCTGAAATAAGAGATTGGATTTTAGATTGGACAGATTTTGG
Source organism: Elopichthys bambusa (assembly GCA_037101425.1). Lineage (NCBI taxonomy): Eukaryota > Metazoa > Chordata > Actinopteri > Cypriniformes > Xenocyprididae > Elopichthys > Elopichthys bambusa. Next base: position 24,900,690 of record CM074448.1, read on the forward strand.
GTAGAATTAGCCATAGAATTAAAATAATATTTTCATAATATATCTAAACAGAAGAGATAAAGTAATTAAATGTGTAGGGGAGAGTTGGATAAGATGTCTCTTCAGTCTAACAATCAAATTTTGCATGTTTTTCATCATGTGCGTTTTAATGCTAAAAAGCTTTTTTTGCATGTCAAAGTAAACATTTTTACATGGCTGGTGAAATAAACATGTCAACAAAATATTTTGCACATATTAGTGAATTATCAGTGTATTAAAACCACGTAAAGTTTTATTTAATAGGCCTATAAACGCCGTATCAATCGTGAAGGAAGTGTCTCACGCAGTTTGGACCGTCTCTGCTTGTTTGCAATGCAAGGGTAAATAAAGAACTGGTTGTTTGAATAAGTACAACATTTTATTTAACTTTATTTAGCATTTGTCGTCTAGTCATAGCCAATAGATTGTGCAAGTGTGCGTAGCCCTTCGTCTTTAATAACATGAGATATGGCCAATTGATAAAAAAAACTGAGCCCCCACATAGCCACAATAAACTTTGTAACCTGTAAATACAGTGTTTTAATTTAATTTCCTGAAAAGTAGCGTTTTTGGAGAGGCGACATAGTAGCCGACAGGCGATATGTAATTTATGCTAATTTATGCCTTCACGTGCTACCGGAAATTAGATAATTCCCACTTCTGAAGTCATGTTTACGAGCTCATCTCATTCAAGTTTTCGATATGGGAGGGCATTCGTTCATGTGCACCAAGGAAACTCGTATTTATGATAATTCCGAGACCACATGAAGACAGCGTTATTAAATGAAATATTTACCCCAAGTTAGCTCATAAAGTGTGTAGTGACTTCTTTAATATGGTTGTAAGCCTTGCCTCCAAATACAAGAAAAAAAAATAAAAACAAAAATATTTTAATATTGCAAGTAGGACTACTTGTACAAACTGTTTTCCTGGCTGGTTAATATGTGCAGCAAAATAAGACAGCATGTGGAATGTGATTAATTTCAGTTAACAGACACCCTGAAATATATTTAGATGTGTTAGTTTTTACTGCTATACATTTTCTTCGCGCCTAGAGGGAAACTTAAGTCAAAGTGGCACAGCTTTATCCCACTCTTCCCTAGTATTTTGGTGCAGTGAAGTCTTGAAGTCTGCTGTAGATAATCCTTAAACTATCTGCAGTGACTCAATTTTGCATATACATCTAAATGTTGAAACTCTGCTATTCTCATAGGAGAAACCCAGCAAGCTGTCTTAAATAACTGAATGACCAAAAAGACATTTGTTTTGAATCCACCTCTGTCTAAACTGTGCTGTGGTTAAGAAGAATAAATAATGTATTTTTCAAAATAAGAAAAATTGCCATTCATAGAGTAATTGGCTAAACCCAGCACCTGTAAGTAAATGAGTGTTCGTTATTCTCTCCCAGGGGCCAAATCCCTCCAATCTAGCATGGTTCACTTTGGTCTTTCCCTGCTGTTGTGTGATACATGAACCAGATGTTTATTAATGAGGCTCATTAGTGACTTTTAATCCAATGCAAAGGTGTGTACTTTGTATTTATGCCTTGCAACATGTACATAAAAGTAATTTTAATTTATAGATAGGCTGTCCCAGTAAGTTTAATGTTATTACGACTGCATTTCAATTGCACAATGTACAGAATTTGCAATGGATTGCATGCATGTATAGGCTAAATACTGAGAATTTATGTGTATATGCATCAACATGAAATCCTCAATGTTTAGTCATGGTCTTGGGCAATTGGATTATAGTGCACTGGTTCTGTTTTCATCCCATCGGAACAATTATCGTTGTCATTTCGTGCTATGGCTCACGCTAATGAAACCAGATGGCCAGAAAGTCATCCTCAATTAAAGGAAAATCAATTTCCATTCATAAAGTTATCCATTACCGCTAAGACGAGAGACAATTGAACAGTTTTCAATTAATATCTCCTTTTTATCAATGTTAAGACCAGGAGCCATGCTATTTCTGTTGTCCATTGTGTACAGGCTGCTGCTTTCTACTTTCCCAATCTCATCCCAGAGATTAAACACGTCTCCTTTTGCTTGACGTATTAAAATCTTTGATATATCAAATACCTATGCTTTGTGGTTGAGGTAGGTTGATGGTTAGGCTAGTAGAATAGCAGAGGGTTTATGGCGTCTTACACAGGCTGTATTCGTACATTATTGATGCACTCTGCTTGGACGGGCAGCCCTAGTTGACATATGACTTATCTTGATCTCATTATTTTGACCAGCACAAGACGTTTTGGGACCTAGTGTACGGTGTTGGTATTGAAATTAGACCTGTGCAATGGCAAGCGTCTGCAAATATTTGAATATTCGTATATTCAATATCATGCATTTAAATAGAGAGAGTGGAAAAACAGGAATTGCAGTCATTAGCATTTTAATATCCTTTAGCGAAGGTCTATTAAAGCTGATCCTTGGTTTCTTATTGTCAGTATAATTAAGTTAAAACAAAGTTAGCTCTAGTGGTTTAAACCAGAGTGGGCAATAATCATTTACATGTCTTCTTCTGCTCTTTGGTAAAGTTACATAACCAAAGATAAGACTGTAGACAGGAAATCTACAAGATAATTCCTTGGTAAACACCATCTGGTCACCAATTAGTGGACATAACACAAACATTGTCCAGCTCCCTCTGATTTTGTTTAAGACTGTTGGATTGTGACTGTCAGTTGTAATTTGCTCACCCATAGAGGTCACACCCCTTTCAGAGATGAGGTTATTGGTCCTTGGATTTTTTTTTTTTTAAACCTGATACCATGAGATGGTGATTGAACCTCTCCCTGTAACCATACTCTCTATCTACAGGTCCACCCCATAGAGCTGGCCTATCGCTGTCATTGCGTCACCCATCCAACACAAGATAACAAGGACTCAGAATGTTCAACACAAAGAGGTCAGTACGCAGTAGTGGTTTACACTGTTTTTACATGCATTGTTTTTGTTGGTTTATCTGTGTTATCAGTGCCATTTTTTTTTAAGTCAAGCATGACTAAGGCCCTGTTTCCACCTGGTATTATGATGCATTTTGGTCAATGGAATCACAATTGGATGATGCTACACACAGGTGTAAATGGGGTCTAAAACATTTTGAGCTGGTCCACTTTTGACCACTTCCACAGGTAGTCGAACACGCATTTGACCGGATTGCTTTCGTAGTGTAAACGCTCAAGTGGTCGAATGTGTTCAAACAGCCGCTAAAGACCGCCTACTCTCCGCACACTAGCACACTAACACACTAGCCAGATGGGATTTAAAATTTGTCAGCTGAAGACCCAGGTTTGGTTTGAAGATGAAAAATGTACCAAGCACAATGTTCTCTCGCCAATCCTGATTTCTAACACACTCACAGCGTTTGGCCCGTCTTGAGGTTGTCAGAGCAGAAACGAAAGCTAATGCTCTCTGTGTGTTTTTCCGCCATCTCTAGGCAAGTTCATATGTAAATTGTGCAAGCTTATTTTGTCCATTAGATTGAAAGATCTGAAAAACCCATACATTTAACCATCCATAGACCCTCCTCTCGAAAAAAAAATCAGGACAAAAGTGGTGGAAAGTGGACAAAAGAGACGGATTAAAATACAAGGTGTAGATGGGTATGTGTCTCCCTCATCCACTTGCGATCCGATCGACCAAAACACATCTTAATACCAGGTGGGAAAGGGGCTACTTAGGGTTAAATGTACATTGAAATCATTAACCCTAAGCATCACTTTACTGTGTAACTATGCACATGAATGAAACCTCTAATTGTGCAATTTATTGAGAGGTGTGCTATTACTTTTCGAAGCAATCATATTTATGCCTAAAATGGGCAAAAAGCCCATAAATTTGAATAAAGGAGGGACCAGAACCATATCTAGAGACCAAAATACTGGTAAGCACCCTAGCAACTGCATAGAAATGTGCTAAAAACACTACATTTCAACACCTTGGCAACCACATACAACTCAAAAACATTGTATCAACTAGTTTTGTGATTATTGGGTACAAAGAAGCTTCATGCATTTGCAAACTGATTTGTATGCAAATGCTAAAGAGGAATAATGTAAGTGAAAGCACATTCAAAATCAGGATAATTTTGTTAAACTGTCATTTGCATGCATTTAAAACACCAATATTTAGTGGTAGATGTGTAGAGAAGTTGCAGGCAATGGTCATTAATTTATAATAGCTGGTGGTAGTCCTATTTGATGCATGGACCAAAACAACAGTATAAATACTTGTTAGATTTGCATTCAAAACATATGCATCATAAAATTATTGACTGACCATAAATCAGTGTGACTTGATTCTTATGAGTTCAGTGTGACTGTACCATGCTTGAGGTGCATACACACACACACAAAAGCAGATCACTTTAAGAAATGGTGAAGTTTGAGTTTTCTAAAAGTGAACTTTGTGATGAAAATAAGATAAGATAAAGAGCATTATCATTTAAATGGCGTAGACCTGAGGTGAAGATACTCCTGGATTCTAATAAATTCAGGCTGTGAACGAGATATTGCCAAACATAAGCAGGGCTCTTGAATTTTTGTTTTAGCCCTGCGATACATCATTAGAGGGTTCAAGCGTAAAAATCTCAAGAGGATTACATAATCCTCTCTAACCCCTAACCCCTCCCCTCCCCACCCCACTGCACAGCTGTCATCCTGCTTGATGAATGCCATAATCTGCATTTTTCTAGATGCACTTTCCATTCCACTATTCTGAAGATGAAATATTCTACTCAAGTCCTCTAGACATGCTCTAATAGCTGACCCAATTGCATTAAAGAGGACCGACTCCATTTCTGTTTTATTGATGACTGCTATTTGGGGTTGTTAAAGGGCCTCTTTTATTTATATATTGTTAGTTATTTCTTCCTTTGTGCCAGTCAAAATGCATTTAGTTTTTGTTTTGGGATGTTTGGAAGGGAGTCTGAGGTCCTTTGAGGTTTAGAGTTATTTTTACCTGCAGCAGTACCGGGCTGTTATCTCTGCAAGAAACAGTGATGGGTTCCTTGGAAAAAGATATATTCCACAATTTGTATAGCTTTCTGTTGATTATTTTAAAACTAGAAAGGGTGATCTGTGATGAGAATATGTAAGATTTTAAGAGTTCAGAAATGCTCATTTTGAAAGGTTATCCTAGAGACAGTATTATCAAGACTCATCTTTGGATTTGTCTCGGCTAATGGAGTAACTACGTCAATACATGACGTAAGGCTAGAAAAGAAAGGTATTGGTTTACAGCTTTCTTGGTCCCGGTGAATAAGGATCACAGTGGCAGGTTTAACCAATCACCACCATCTAAATCAAGCTGAGAGCTGTTTTGCCTTTACCTGATTACCTGAAGGCACTCTCTGTTTAGAACAGAACAAAACCATCTGTTATTACAGTATTTGGTTACGGTTGTTTAATTTGGGAGGAAAAACAGCTGTTAGCAACAGAAAGCAAGCTAAACATTAAGTATTTAATTAAATACTTTTTAAATAATTAAATATTAAATCTCGCTAAATCTTGAACCTCCAGGGAATCACCTGTTTTTAAAAAAACGACAAACAGAGGAGATTCTACTAGCAACAAGAGAACGCGACAGAGCTCGTAAAAAAACAAGAATCAACACTGGCTTGGCTTTTCAGAGATGGTGAGAACTTAGGGATTTGAAATGTGACGTGGAGATAGTGTTTTTATTACTCAACAGGTAAGTAAGGTATTTTATTGAACAGATAAATTGCCATATGTAGCTCTCTAGTTCATGGTAAAGCATTTTCTATTGTGAAGGGTCATATTCATCTACACATAGCCAAAGCACAACCAAAACAATGTTCTGCTGCAAAATGCATGCATTTCTGTTTTTAAACACTGTTTTTAAGGGCCAAAAGTTACATAATGTACCTTTAATATTAAAAAGCATATCCTAACATGTAATAACATGTTTTTAAATGATCAAATTTATTTATTTAATGAGTTGTGTAATGAGCTGATGCCTAGGGGTAGCTGAGGTGCTCATGTTGGCAACAAATGCTTGATTTTTGATGATTTGACTCTTTGTTACACAAAATAATATAATTTTAAAATACATATTGTCATGCTTCCGCCAGGTTTGAATCTAGTGAGTGTTGTTTCCAGATCTCTATTTTCTCTCTCTCTCTCTCTCCCTCTCTCTCTCTGTCTGTCTCGCTCTCTTTGTTTCTTTCTCACTTAGTTCCCACTTGGCTATCCCAAAGATAAAAAGGCTGAAAAGAACAGTTGGGTCATTCTGTTTCAACTCAACCATTGACCATTGAAACATTAGTGTCCCAATATCTATGGGACTGAGCTATATAGGGCCTTGAAAATAAAGATATCAAAAAGTAAGTTTATTAAGAAAGAGAATCTAGAAGGATATTAAGATATCTTGAATACATCTTGAGTTACAGGCATGCAAACTTTGGAAAAGGAATATTTATGGCACTCAGACAGGTTTGTTATATGAGTTGATAGAAAAACACAAGATACATTTCTAGTTTTAACATGATTTGTTCTTCAGATATTCCTCTTTAAAAGAATAAAATATCAGCTGTGTGTAAAGTGACCCACATTTCGTTTTTAGCCACTGAAAATGTATACAATTTACCAGTTTACTTATGAGCTGCATTAAGATCTCCATATATCTGGGATTGAACCATCAAGGGCCTTTAAAATAAAGATACCAAAAGGAAAGTTTTTTCAAGAACCAGAATCTAAAAGGATATTAAGATATCTTTAATACTTACAGGCATGCAAACATGAGGCAAAAAATGCCATTATCAATTGCCATTTTTGAACTGTCACTGTTGGCATATAATGAAACAAAGATTGCTAAAGCTAAGAGATTTTACTAATAGACCTACCAATCTCTGTGTAAAAATAAAATAATGATGCCATCTTTCTAAAGTCATTTTTACACACCTGTAAATTGGCTCCAAATCTCAGGTGAAAATTGTCAAAAAAAGAAAAGAAGATTTTTATTTTTTAACTCTGTATTCATCAAAGATTTCTGACAAAAATGTATTAGTTTCCACAAAAAAAAAAAAAAAACATTAAGAAGCACATCTGTTCAACATTGATCATAATAAGAAACCAAATCAGCATATTAGAATGATTTCTGAAGGATACTGAAGACTGGAGTAATGATGCTGAAAATTCATCTTTTCCATCACAGGAATAAATTATATAAAATATATTAAAATAGAACATTTTAAATTGTAATATTATTTCACAATATTACTTCTGTTACTTAATTTTTGATCAAATACACACAGCCTTTGTGAGCATAAGAGACCCTGTAGAGGACAGATGTCCAAATTTCACAGCAAAGACTAACCAGTAGGAATGTTGCCATGCGTTCAATATTGTTAGATGAAAGCCATTTCTTAGGGGATAAATGAAACATGTAGTCCCATTTGAATTATGTAAGAGAACAAAAAAAAAAAAAAAAAGTATTTTAGGAAGGCAATAGTAGGGCATGTGAAGCCTTATAGAGCATATCCTGTAAACAGCCAGGCGCACAGAGTTTGTGGCTGTGCAGAGGCACCTAACCACTGCACAAACAATGAGTACTCGGCTAATTCAAAGTGACTGTTCTGTAGCTGCGTTTAATACACTGACTGCACTACCCAGAGAAAGTTTGAAAGATCTCCTGAGAATGGAAGTCACACTTTCCTTAAACAAAAGAGCAGTGAAGTGGAAGAAGACCCTGGGGTTCCTAAAGTATTGCTTTGAAAACTGTGTATAGGTGAACTTTAATTTCCTCAGTGTCACTGGTGTAACTATGAGAAATGGCTATACTTGAGCAATTGCCTTTAGGCCCTCCTTAATTGCTAACAAATCTTTTTATTGCTGGAGTGATTCATATTCTAAGGTAGTTGTTTGTAGAGTTGTAACATCTCCCATCTTGCTAAATTTAGATTGACTTGTCTGTTTTTTGCAGAAAGGAAGAACTTTGAAAGAACAAGAGTGTCTGTCTATGAGAGCATGAAGGAACACCGAGTACATTTCTTAGAGTGGATTATGCAGTCTGTACTAGAAACTCAAGTGCTTGCATAATAAGCCTGGAGACCTAGGCTGATGTTTCAAGAGTGATAAGGGAGAAAAACCTCTATTACAACCGTGCAATTCATATCAAAATCGGCTTGGTGTTGCTGAAAAACTTATTTGATTGAAGCATATTTAATAATTTAATATTACGTCTAAATCTCCAAAGAAATGTCACTTATTTAAATACAGTCATCATTTCAAAACTGAAGGGCACATTTATAATAATTTGAATTCTATTTGACAGGCTAGACAGAATACAACCTCTCAGCAAAATTGATTTGTCTCTGGTTTCTAACAAACTGCCTATGCTAGCTTTTAATATACATTTTTGTTTTGTTTTATTTTATTTTATAAATTGCCCATTGCATGAAAAAAAGCCATTTAATGCTAAGTTTAAAAGCCAAGTCATGCAAATGATTTTGTTGCATAAATAATTTGGTTGCAATCTTTCTATTTATGGCAGCGTTTCAGTGGAGATATGTTATTTGATGCAGAAATCTTTATTTCTGTGGAGTACATAGCTATTTTAGATTAAATTGTGCTTTTCTGTCTTGGTTTTGTGAAAACAGAAGTTTCCCCATAGTCTTTTTCTTTTTGTTAGTGTTTGTTCTTGTACAACATATTCAACAATGACCCATTTCCAGACTTTGATGTCAGAATCTCACAGAGCACAAAATGTGAATATTTAATATCTATCATATTATCATCAGGCTTGTGCAATAACAAGCTCTCTGTTGGATTTAACCATTTCATTACAAAAACGATATTTTCTTGGCATTGGTGGTTGCCAGAGAGTTACTATGGGGTCGCTAAGGTCTTCTGAGTGGTTGTTAGGAGTTGCTGTTGTGTTGTGGTGGTTGTTAGGTGGTTACTTAATTGAATAGAAGTCTTGTAAGTTCTTTCAAGAAGGAAACATCTGAAAAATTTCTGTCAACCTTTATGACTTAATATGCTTTTAACGTCTACTCGCATTTGGTTGAAAAGATAACGAGACATTTAGGTAATAAATAAATCAGAATATTAACACTTTAAGGTTTAAAGTAACAAGATTAAGGTTGGTTCATATTTTAATGTCTAATAAGTTCAGTGCCTATAGGGTATCAGTCTAACACCTGCTGCTGTTATGTAATATTTAAGGAGTTCAGCAGGAGTTTGAGCAGCTTAAAATCTGTCATAATCTCTATTAATGCTCTCTTACCCCTCATTAAACATGTTCCATGCTGATACAGAAGTAACGTGAATGACATCTGCAAGTTCTGTTTAATGCATTCATATTTCTGCCACTTAAGCTGCGTTTCCACTAAATTACACGGAACAATCTCAGGAACAATTTCACCCCCTAGACCTGTTGCTGTCTGCGTTTCCATTGTGGTCTAAAGTATCATAAAGATTAAGTCCGGTGACATAGGACTGCGCACGACTTTCAAGTTCCCGCTGGATTTCATCCTCCGCATATAAGCTTAATAAAGCCTGAACCTCGCCTTTGGTCCATCAGTCGTCATTTTTAAACTCCATTGTTGATTGGAATAGCAAACAACTCTTACTGCACGCACTGCAACAGACTTTTAAAAATGGTGCGTGGAGTCAACCAATCAGCATGTTCAGCGCCCAAGTCCCACCCCTGAAAGTTCCTGAACTTTGAAAAAGTATTACCTCGCTAGCAGGGACTTTCTGAGGGACGAATTTGGAGGTAGAGGTAAAAATTATCACCAGGGGGGCAATTTGTTACACAGCCAGCAGTAAAAGCATACAGTCAACAAAACAACAAAACAAACACACACACAAGACTTTCATAAATGATTACCTAGTATTATTTAAAAAACCAATTTTTTAAAATCTGTTCGTCCGACAAAAAGGCAGATAATATCTACGAGTAGAAGGAAGCAACTTAAAAACCTTCTGCAAGGGATGGCTAGAATCTCTCATAATTACCTCGGTCTTCCTCAGAGCCCTAGCTTTATACAAATTGTTCAAATCATTCAAAGTGGTGCCACACACTTTAACAATGCCCCATAATCTGTTTCTGTTTTTAAGATTAAGTGACATACCAGCACACAAATGGAAAAAGTAATAATGGATTCAATAAAACAAGAATAAAACATTTTCATAAAAGTACTGTCCACGTTAAAACCACAAAGCTTCCATAGAAAATATAATATATGGGCTTTCTTACACACAGCATCCACCTGAGCCTCAAAAGTCAACTTTTCATCAATTACAGTACCCATTTTTTTTTTTTTCATTTAGAGATAATTTATAACTACAGGGCAGATGACTGTAGGATTCTTCCTAAAATCTATAATCAGCTCTTTAGTTTTAAATACATTGATGTCCAAAAAGGACAATTTACACTAATCAGTAAAGTCTGCCAGTACAGAACCATGATCAGGATCCTCGTTATTAAGGAGGGAAACATTCACTGAATCATCCACAAACTTATGATGTGACACCTCTTTAGTTGCGTCTGAAACTCATTAGTATAAAGCACAAATAAAAGAGGTGAAAGAACACATCCCTGCGGTGACCCGGTAGAGGAAAAACACAGTTTACCTTCACACGTTGAGACCTTTCAGTTAAAAAAAATCCATCAGCCAACATATCAACCCAGAATCAATATTATGAACACTCTTTTTACCCGGAACTTTATTTAGACCCTGGTCCCTGCGGTCGAAACACACCCAGTACCAGAGTAGGGCTGCACGATTTATCGCAATTTTATCGCAAGTGATTTGGCAAAGGCTGCAATTATTTTATGCGCAGCTTGTCAGAGCTGTACGACTCTGTGATCAGTAGTAAATGCTTCTCCATCTGGAAGCCAGAGGGCGCTCTCTCGCAGAAACTGCAAATATGCCCTGCTGCCGAAGTAGAACACGCGTCATTTCAGGAAATCCCATACTATCGCTGTAGCTGAATAAACAGAAGATTGAAACTTTTTGGTTGATTAAACATGACTAATATACACACGACTGCCTTATTCTTTGTAAGAAGCCACATCATCTCACAGAAGGACGCTCAACTGTCGTTATGAAGTGAGTTTGGAGTAAAAACATGTTATTAAATGTTGTCTTTTGTTGGACAGGATGTTAATAAATGCTGGAAATGTCTAGAAAGATGTTTGACGCGTAATGTACATTATAAGTGATTCTAACTCGCAGTGCTTTCAGATGGATTAGCATTTGGAGCCATAGTTCATTTGACAAAAAAAATAATCGCAGCTTTGCGATTTCATAATCGCACTAAGCCAAATCGTTTAAGCGTTATTTCAATTTTTTTTTTCTCTAATCGTCCGATTAGTTCCCTAGTTCCTGCAGTGGAAACACGGCCCCCCGTGACTTTTGACTTTTTTTTCCATTGATGTCAACTTTATCGTAAACATATTGTAATCTAAAGTACAGGACTGGCATAAACGCGCTCAAAGAGCATTCCATATAATAAAAAACTGTCCTTCATCTCAGTTCATTGCGATTTCACAAAGTTTCATTATAATCAATGAGGCTGTCTACACAGCACAACAAATCTTTTTTTTTATTTTTTATTTTTTATTTTATTTATTTATTTTTTTTACATCATGTCATGTCTACACTTCATTTGTTATAAAGAGAAGATTTGCGAGCCAGCAGAACTCAGCACTGAACAAAACTGTTTTGAGTGGTTGGTGGATTCTGACTAACTTAAACACCTCTGATTGGTCATTGAGTTCAAGAGATCAACAGACATGTCTGTGATTGGCTTCACTGCTGCAAAAACACATTGTAAAAACCTTTGATGCTCTCCAGGCACAAACACAAATACACACTGGAGCGTTTGTCAAATCAGTTTCGCCTATATTATTACAGTATCAACTAAGGGTGGTCTTGCTTTTTCGTTTGAGGAGTCTAGAACCAGGCCTGCTTCTCATGTCATTTTGTCACAAAATGTCACCCCTGTTCCATCACTGCGAATTTCAACACGCTATTAACACAACTCAACCAGGCCTCATCCCTTTTATTTTGCATAAGCCATTGGTGGGAATTATTTAAATGAGGAATATTGTGACGTGTTTGTTCCTGGAAGAAAACTCGTGACTACAATCGAGGCATTTCAGGGAGTTCAGAAACAGTGCTTACTGATATAGAGAATTCCCTTTGGAACGACTTTGTGCTTTGTAACTTTGTAGACCTTTTTCATGCTCAAACTGTAACATTACACACTAAAGAAACTTGAAAATGTAAGCATAATAAGACCCCTTTAAAGAACCAAGTGTCAGTCATGTCACGTTTCCCCGTAATCCACTGGATTGTCAAGGCACCACAGCAGATGCACGTTTAGACACCTCTTTCCATTTTCGGTGGTTCTTGGCCAGGACTTGTGTCTTAGCAAAGTCAGCTCCAAATTCATTCTTTGATATTTTCTGCCCAGTTTCTCCCTGGTCTACTTCTCCTTCTTGTACCTTCAACCGTGCCCTGGAGAATGGTTTTGGCCAGCCCGGAGGATCTGTTGCCACTGCAATTTCCTTCTTTTGACAGTTCTTCATAGGGCCAAGCATGCTGCCTAATGGGGTAGCACACTTCCTCATTGGTCACATGGTCTTTGTAGCTGATGCCCAGAATCTTTCGAAAGCATCGCATTGTCAAGGCCTGAATTTTCTTCTCAAACTCAGCCGTCGGTGTCCACAATTCAAATGCATACAGGAAGATTGAGATAACCAGAGCATGCATAAGTCCGGGCTTTATCTAAAGGTGATGTTCTTGTTCCTCCATATTGGCTTCAGTCTGGCAAGTGCTGTTGTAGTCTGGGCTATGCTGGCCATAATTTCTGGTTTGGATCCCTCATCGGATATCATAGCGCCAGGATATTTCAACTGGCACACTGATTGCAGGCACTGGTTCTGGATGATTTAAATGGATGTCAGTAAAGGGTAAAAATATTCAAATGTAATGTTCTGTGATTTGTGGCAATAATTTGTGTTTAAATGGTGATTATTTCAGTGGGTCCATGCATAAGGGAAACTGACCCTTAATGCTACGTTTGTATGCAGGTATTGTACTAGACTCTTTGAATTTGCTTTTAGTTGTAGTGTCCTTGATGTTCTGAAGGCAAGCAGTCACCCCTCTTGATAAAACTTTATTTCTTGCCCACCATTTTAATCAGCTAATTTACACACAGCGTGGTAATGCTTGGCTATTAGTATTGATAAAGGACTCCAGAGAGTGTGTGCTTTGAATAATCAACGCAAACCAAAATATTGCTTTTATTTTACTGTTTTCTTTCCATGTAAGTTGGCCATAAATTTTCTTTTGTTTGCTCTGGACGTTCTCAAACCACAAGCAATTAGGTCATGCTGCAGAGGGACGGTTATCTGGGTGCCATTGATGAAAGCTTAGATAATGCTTAAATATTGTTGACATGGAGAGGGCTCTGGCGAGCAGTTTTACATTTACCGTGACAATTGCATGTTGTAAATAAGAGTGAGTCCATTAGCTGATAAGTTCAGCCCAGATTTATGGCACTTTAATATCTCCCTATGGGACAATAAAAGCAGGTGATCTAGCTGTGACACTTTTTTTTTTTTTTGACCCCTTGACTAATGTCAACAGCAATATCCTTTAGCAGCCTGCTTTAGTTTGTCAATATTTATTTACCATGGCACTTTTCAATATCGACATCTAAGTTTTCATAACGAGTGTTAAGCTTGAACATGGTTGGTAGAAGGAGACATCAATGGATGGTTGGTTAATTCCTAAATGAAATTCTTAGCAATATTACGCTTTCTATTGTTCTGGAGTTCTATGTCCTGAGCTTATTGCTCGGGTGAATGAGTGAGTGTGAGACTTCAGACTGTTCTCTCTTGATCTAGCATCTAGACAGGGCTGCCTGTCTGTCCCCAGGGGACAAATAAACAGATAAATGTATAAAATTATTAATATATATTGTGCGCAAATTTAGGACATATGAAAGTCGTTCAAATGTTTGGGGTCGGTAAGATTTTTTTTTTTTTTTTTTTTTTTCTCCATTTTTGAAAATCTCTTATTCTCACTGACATTTTTTTTCAGGATTGTATAGAAAGTTCTAAAGAATTTGAAATGGAAATCTTTTGTAACAATGTCTTTACTGTCACTTTTGATGAATGTAATGCATCCTTGCTAAATACAAGTATTAATTTCTTTAAAAAAAATGAAATTAAATGAAATGAGATTAAATAAAAATATTTATTGCAGTTGAAATTTCCCTTTCTTTATTCTAGGTTGAAGAAAAAGTCCCAGTCAGTGGACATCCCTGATGAGGGTTATGCTGGTTCATTTGTCAAAGACCTGCTGGCTTCACCCATCATACAGAATATGACCAGAACAGCCGTAACTGAAGAAAAGGAGATCAATACCAGCAACATTCAGAAGGCTCGTAGTCCTCGACGTGGAGAGCTCAAGCGAGGTTATACCTTAGGTGCGTGATGTCTTCTTCAGTAACCCATCTGCCCAGATTTATTAAGTTATAATGTGTTCTTAAGGAATAGATTTGAGTTTCTTTTGGCTTTCTTAGCAAAACAATTTATCTTGGGTATTTAGTATTTTATCATTTCTGTTGTATTTTTTCCTATTTAATTTTAGTTTTAGTATTGTAATCTCACTGTGTTTGTTTTAATCTAAGTACTTAATGATTTTAGGGTGTAGCATTACTTACTGAATGTGTTATGATGCATTAGAAAACACTTCTTGTGCAAATCGAACACATTAACATTAACATTAAAATTGTCTTTCAGTGGAAAGGAATATTCCAGTGAGACTTGTTAGTTATGCTTAATCCAGTGTTGGCACAGGAACTGGCAGGCCAGCCCTGCGGTAAGAGGAAAACGGATACCTTTGAGACCGTAATCAGAGGAGAAAAGAGGATCTCATCCCTCTGTGGACCCACACACACACACAGAGAGAGAGTAATTACTCCTGAGTTGCAAGAGATGCTCCAGCCTCTAGACTGGACGGAGAACCCTTATAGTAACAATAATGAACACACTTTAGCCCTTTGACTGTTACTTACATCTTGATGAATCTGGTCATTTTAAAGGGTTATACTCAGTATTTTAGTTTTTTCGAAAGATATACCCTACCGTTAAAAAGTTTGGGTGTTTTTGAAAGAAGTTCCCACCAAGGCCACATTTATTTGATCAAAAATAGTAGTAATATTGTTAGAATTAAAAACAACTATAATAATAATTTAAATGTGATGGCAAAGCTGAATTTCAGTCTAGTTTTACTCCACTCTTCAGGGTCACATGATTTACATGTCCAAAGGTAACCTTACAGGGTCAGTTCACCCAAAAATCATTAATTACTCACCCTCATGTTGTTCTGAACCCATAAGACTTTCGTTCAACTTCGGAACACAAATAAAACATTTTTTGGATGAAATCTGAGAGCTTTCTGTCCCTCCATAGACAGCCACACAACTGACACTTTGATGCTTTAAAAAGTTCATAAAGAGATCGTAAAACTAATCCATATGAATTAAGCAGTTTAGTCCAAATTTTCTGAAGAGACTCAATTGCTTTATATGATGAACAGATATTATTTAGGCTTTTATTCACATATAAACATTGATCAGCGAATATAAACAGATACTCAACCAAACCTGCTTAATGTGCGAGAACAAATCTCCTCCGGAAGCTCAAACGTGCTGCTTAACACACGAGAATGAACCTGATTGGTTTTTGAGGAAGCTCAAACATGCTGCGTAACATGAGAATGAACCTCATTGGTTCTCGCACGTCAAGAAAACATGCTTGAGCTTTTATTTACCACAACTGATGTGAGTTGATGAATGTTTATATGTGAAAAAAAGCCTAAATTCAGAAAATTTGGACTAAACTTCTCGATTCATATGGATTAGTTTTATGATCTCTTTATGAACTTTAAGCTTCAAATTGGTAGTCGTGTGGCTGTCTATGGAGGGACAGAAAGTTCTCAGATTTCATCAAAAAATCTTTTGTGTTCCGAAGATGAACGAAAGTCTTACTGGTGTGGAACGACATGAGGGTGAGTAATTAATGACAGAATTTTCATTTTTGGGTGAACTAACCCTTTAATAGCCGTACTACCATCCACTTTTTCTCTTGTGAGAAATACTTTTTCCAAGTTTTCTTAGCAAAATATAGCCTCACTTACTGTTTCACCATCTTTGTGGTGAATGAAAAATGTTATGTTTTAACACTTGGCAAGTATCAGCCTCACCACTATCAATTTCATTAGAGCATAATGAGGAGACATTTTCAAAAATTAAAAATCCATTTGAACTGTTTGTGGAGATTGATCTAAAGAAAAAGATAATACATTGTTAAATTCCAAGATGGTGGAAAGTCTAGTTAGGCTGCAAATTGAAACCTCCTTACTCTTTGATTCCCTGGGTCATGTAAAGTTCAGAAGACTTTCCAGACCAAACAGTTTAAAAGTTGCTAGCAGAAGAATATTTTGCAAGGTAGTTCACCATAAATAATGCACTGTAATAACAAAAAACATCTATTGAATATCCAATAGTCTTGCTCTTTCAAGCTCTTTTCAAGCCGCTCCTGATCTTTTGAGTATGACCTAATGGCCATTTTAGAAGAACTGCCAGTTGTGGTGGTGAATAAATGCACTCATACCCTCAGGTGAGCATGTAAACGTGCATTTGTGTGTTGTTTCATACCCAGAAAGCTACACCATAAGCTCGGTTAACCTTGTGAGCATGCAGTAATTACTTCAGCAAGATTTTTCCCAAAGGACAGATACTGGAGGTATTTTGTGACATCCCAGTGTTGCTTCCATTAAGGCTAATGTTTCTCATTGTTACCTGCAGGGCAGGGTCGACGGCAGCCTGAGGCTTCAGTTCAGTCTCCTGTGACTGATGATGCAGTTCCGCTGTTAGTTCTCCAGCAGTCGGGTGTCTCTCCCAATTAACTATCTGTGGAGAAGATCTTTTAATCAAAGCCCTTTGATCAGATCTCTGCTGGACTAGTGTACTAGATGCCGTAAGTCAGACTAATTAGGCTGTTAATCATGGTGATTTGTTCGCTGTCTTCAGCAGCTTCACATCAGAGTTCATATAAATGCCTTTTATAAATGTTTCAGCAGTAAGTGTGGCTTAGATATAGAGTTTTCCCTGAGGCTTTACTAATTTGTACATGTTCCTAAATGTTGTTCTTGCATCTAATGGAACTGGCTGTTCTATGAACATGAGTGATGCAATCAGTATATTTATTGTCCTGGATGCTTTCTGTCCATTTTCAGAAACATCAAGGGTTAAAAGAAAAAGCACAGTGCGGCGTTCTTGGCTTTTAAAGGCTTTTATAGCTGTGTGTGTGTGAGTGTATTGAAGATTGACCTCACAGCTCAGAATTAGCTCTCGTATGTAGCTCCCTCACAAACACACACATGCACACTCACAAAAAGTAATCTTCTCAAGTGAAGTGCAGTGGACGCAGAGCTTCTGTAGAAAAACACTAAAATAGAGTGGATGGAAAATGGGAGTGTTACTTCCCCATACGCAATCTTCAGTATATGTCATATAAAATGTTGTTTATTTGTTTTTTTTCTGCGTGATATTGTGAAAACTTGTATTATATTTATATACTGTATGGAAACAGTGTATATACACTCACTGGCCACTTTATTGGAAACCCCTTGCTAGTACCGGTTTGGACCCTTTTTTGCATTCAGAACTGCCTTAATTCTTTGTGGCATAGATTCAAAAAGGTGCTGGAAACATAGCTCAGAAATTTCAGTCCATATTGACATGATAGCATCACACAGTTGCTGCAGATTTGTCGGCTGCACATTCATGATGCAAATTTCCCATTCCACCACATCCCAAAGGTGCTCTATTGGATTGAGATTTGGTGACTGTGGAGGCCATTTGAATATAGTGAACTCATTATCATCGCATTATTGTTGAGATGATTTGATCTTTGTGACGCAGAGCGTTATCTTTGGGTCATAAAGGGATGGACATGATCAGCAACAATACTCAGGTAGGCTGTGGTGTTTAAATTATGCTTAATTGGTACTAAGGGGCTCAAAGTTTGCCAAGAAAATCTCCCCCACACTATTACACCACCAGCAGCCTGAAGCATTTATACAAGCATTGATACAATGTTGTTTATGTCAAATTCTGACTCTCATCAGACCAGGCAGCTTTTTTTCCAGTCTACTGTTGTCCAGTTTTGGTGATCTTGTGCAAATTGTAGCCTCAGTTTCCTGTTCTCAGCTGACAGGAGTGGCACCGGTCTGCCTTCTGCAGACCACGGCTGTAACGAGTGGTTACTTGAGTTACTGTTGCCTTTCTATCAGCATGGTCTGGCCATTCTCCTCTGACCTCTGGCATCAACAAGGCATTTTCATCCACACTGCCGCTACCTGGATATTTTCTCTTTTTTGGACCAATCTCTGTAAATCCTAGAGATGGTTGTGTGAGAAAATCCCAGTAGATCAGCAGTTTCTAAAATACTCAAACCAGCTCATCTAGCGCTAACAACCATGTCACATTCAAAATCATTTGAATCACTTTTCTTCCCCATTCTGATGCTCCGTTTGAACTTCAGCAGATCGTCTTGACCATGTCTACATGCCTAAATGCATTGAGCTGCTGCCATGTGATTGGCTAATTCGATATTTTTTCATACGGTTTCATTTATTCAAATAAATTACAGTGACACTAATATAAAATAATAAGTGATGCAAATTGTTGGTTTTCTTTGAGGTTTTATCGAGATTTGGACACTAATGGGTTAACTATTTTCAGACACTACTAAGATGAGCCAGCAGAGGGTGTATTAAACTTATATATATTAAAGTAACATATTAATTAATGTAAACAATACTGGTTAATCAATGTTTTAAACTAAATTTGTGTTTTTCCATTCTGTAATAAATAATGCTATTGTTTTGATGTGTACATTATAATTATCATTATTATATTGTTTAATATAAAATAAATAAAAACAACAAAGCTTCATGGACATGCTTGCCTGTTGTTGACTTTCCTTGTGATAGAGGTAAATGTGACCTACTTTTCCCTTTTCCAGGCATCATGCCAGCTGTCAAAAGTTTTAGTCAAGATTCAAGAGTCCAAAATTCCTGGCTAAAGCAGCATAACACAAATGAAAGAGCTTGTCTTCTTGTATTGGAGTACATTTTTTATTTACTTAATTGATTTTCGTTGATGTAGCTGCAAGCATGTTCAAGTATGTAGTGCATCTGTTTAAACTATGCATTTTAAATGTTATTTTGCAGTTCAGCAGGATTGCATGGCATACATCACAGATTTATTGCAGAAGCAAAGTGAGGCCGCTATGTGCAAGGATAATTTGACTCGATATATGAAGCACAAATCTAAACTTGCCAATGGACTTGTTTCTCATTTATAGATTCACTAAAAGTGATTTATCCTGATTCCAGGCAGGCTGTTTTCTTGCTGTAATAGATGTCCTCCTTTAGAATATGCCGATGATTTGAGCAAACAAATTGAGGATCTGCTTAAATGTGTGAAACATGGGAAGATTTGTTTTATACTATTGAGTACATTTTAAATGCTTGGTAACATTTTTGAAGCATGTTTTAATATGTGTGGTTGCTAGGGTAATCTGGGTGATTACATACAAAGTTTGTTTTATTTATTTTAATTTAAACAGGCTTATAATAAATCCAGATACCTTCTACGTCTTTTCAGCAATAATCAATCTCCACTCTTAAAGCAATTGAAAGCTGCGGAGCCACTCAAGATTGAATTGATTTGAGTAACTCGTGCAATCCTGCAGCCGGGGAGTTAAGGGAGTGACAGACACTTTGATTGACAGCAGTTTATAAATCCATGTAATGATTCCAGAGTCCTGCTCCGCTTCCCTGTAATGGGACAGGTGATAGGAGGAGACAGTAGACTGCTGAGTTGGTGTTTCTCACAGCTGACCTTAACACTTTTCAACCCTCCCCACTTTTGTCTCCATGCAGCGAACCTGCAAGAGAACAGATGCTGCAGTCTGAGTTCATATGCAGACATAAATCTGTTTTTTAAAAATGTTTTTACTCTGCCTTCTTAATTTCTGACATCATAACCATGACAGTTTTGGAAAGGCCTTTTTTTTTTTTTTTTCAGCTTAGTATTCATCTGGAAGTTCTTGAAAGTTTGTGTCTAAATGGTGCACTGAACTGAGCAAATAAAATCCTTTTTCCCCAATATCTGGTCCCTTTAAGGCTTGGCTTAAACTTCTGGCCCTTGCAGTTTCATTATAATGGGACATTTATGAGACAAAAGGAACACCATAGATTAAGTTGGCCTACATAAGTCGTGTTTTTAATGCGCATGCTGTATCCTCAGCACCTCCCAGCCTCTAGCTCAGGTACATTGACAGAGGAGTCCCTGGGGTCTCATTTGGGTTGAAGTGTGCAGCTGGCATTTCAAACAGTCCTGGTACGCTGTCTTTACATCAGGCTTACACTGAGTAAGAATGACTTTAATTGCCACTCCAGCTTCCTTTAATCTTTGAATAACGAAGAACCATTTGAGGCTGGCCAGTTGGAAGGTATATCATCCCTTGAGTAGTCTTTTGATGAAAATTAGTTAGTTTTGCACACTCTTATACTGTGAATATGTAACTAGTGATAGCAGTGATTTACTTTTGAAGAACTTGTTAGTTTAATGTTTATGTCTCCTTAAGGCAGGGCTGTATGTTAATTTTTTTTTTTGCACATCACTGGTGCTATAGAGGTCGAAAACATTGTAGCACAGGCCACACAATTGTAGCAGAAGTATAAAACGTCTGTTACCATCTCTGAAAACAACCACAAGTAGTGCAGTTAACTTAAACAGGCATGTGACCGATAAAGGACGTTATGTTCTATACAGGGCATACCAAGAGATGTTTTCAGACGAACATTTTCTTAATTTGCCAAAAATGGCAGACTGCAGGAATGTAACACCTCTTGCTTAACATTTAAGTCAGTTTTGTTTACGTAGCCCAAAATCGCTAATCACAATCCAAACAACATCAACATTTAAAAAAAAAAAAAAATAGGGGGTTGTGACTGGGAGCAATAATGAGTACACACATGTATAATGTCTTTTTCATACTCGTAGTTGGAGGGCGCCCTAGTGCAGAAACTCTACAAGTGAGACTCATAGAAGTCGTAAACCTTTTGACGTTCCAGAAAACGCTTTATATGGATAAACGCCTCTAGCTATCTCTAGCAGAATGAAAGACTGATAAAGACGTTTTGACCAAAGAAACATGAAGACAATAAGCATACAATTGCGACAATATACGGTTTATCTGTGTTCTTCTAGATATCTCAGGTATTTTCATAAGAATAAAGCATATTTAATGCAATGCTAATCGACATATCCTTTATCACTGAAATATAATGATTATAAAATATTAGCAATTTTCCCTGATCATCAGATCACAAAAGGAAGTCATTTCAAACACTTGACTGATGCTATGCAGTGAGTTTGGAGTAAAAACATATCGTTAAATGATCTCTTTTGTTGGACAACAGGTTTGTAAATGCATCTTATTTCAAGTTTAGAATGATGTTTGGCGTGTGTTGCTTTTTCAAATGCACATTATAAGCAGCGTTGGAGGTAAGGCATTACAAGTAACATGAGGTACATACAGGTGCATCTCATTAAATTCGAATATCATGAAAGTTTTTTTTTCTGTAATTTAATTCAAAAAGTAAAACTTAAATATATTCTAGATTTATTAGACATTTATTAATATTTCCAGACTTTTTTGTTTTCATATTGATGATTACAGCTTGCTGCTCATCAAAATAAAAAAAATCAGTATCTCAAATTATTGGAATATTTAATTTAAAGTTTTATTAAATTACCATTCTCAGGGTATAAATACTGGGTTTAGTTCAGTAATCTGCTGACTTAACAGTTATCCAGAAGATGATCGTCAAGACACTCTACAATGAGGGTAAGCCACAGAGGGTCATTGCTGAAAGAGCTGGCTGTTCGCAGAGTGTTGTGCCAAAGCATATTCATGGAAAGTTGACTGGAAGGAAAAAGTGTGGTAGGAAAAGTCGTACAAGTGAAAGGAATGACTGCAGGCTTGAGAAGATTGCCAGGCAAAGCCGATTTAAGAACTTAGGAGAGCTTCAAAAAGGAGTGGACTGAAGCTGGAGTCAGTGCATCAAGAGCCACCACACACAGACGTCTTCAGGAAATGGGCTACAACTGTCACATTCTACGTACCAAGCCACTTCTGAACCAAATACAACGTCAGAAGCATCTTACCTGGGCTAAGGAGAAAAAGAACTGGACTGTTGCTCAGTGGTCCAAAGTCTTCTTTTCAGATGAAAGTAAGTTTTGCATTTAATTTGGAAATCAAGGTCCCAGAGTCTGGAGGAAGAGTGGAGAGGCACAGAAACCATTGCATGAAGTCCAGTGTGAAGTTTCCACAGTCAGTGATGATTTGGGCTGCCATGTCATCTGCTGGTGTTGGTCCACTGTGTTTTCTGAAGTCCACAGTCAACGCAGCCGTATACCAGGAAATTTTATGCTTCCTTCCACTTTATGCTTCCTTCTGCTGACCAGCAAATTTGCCTGACCTGAGCCCCATAGAGAATCTATGGGGAATTGTCAAGAGGAAGATGAGAGACACCAGACCCAACAATGCAGATGAGCTGAAGGCCGCTATCAAAGCAACCTGGGCTTCCATTACACCTGAGCAGTGCCACAGGCTGATTGCCTCCATGCCACGCCGCATTGCTGCAGTAATTCATCCAAAAGGAGGCCCAACCAAGTATTGAGTGCATAGAAATGAACATACTTTTCAGAAGCTTGACATTTCTGTTTAAAATATCCTTTTTTTTATTATTATTATTGATCTTATGAAGTATTCTAATTTATTGAGATAGTGAATTGGTGGGTTTTTGTTAAATGTGAGCCAAAATCATCACAATTAAAAGAACCAAAGACTTAAAGTACTTCAGTCTGTGTACATTGAATTTATTTAATACACAAGTTCCACAATTTGAGTTGAATTACTGAAATAAACGAACTTTTCCATGACATTCTAATTTATTGAGATGCACTTTTTTTTTTAAAGTAACTAGTAAAGTAACCCATTACTTTTAAATTTACAACACAATATCTGATTTACTTTTTCAGACAAGTAATGCAAGTTGCGTTACTTTGTTTTCCCATTTATTGTCTGACAACCCTTCTGTCCCCATGTTAAAGGTGGAGTAAGTAGATTTTCAAAAACATTGTTTGGAAGGGCTGACACCAACAACAAACGTCAGCAAAAAAACAAAAAAATCAGCATTAGGGTGCGGATGACAGTTGAGGAGACAGAACGAGTAAGAGGAAGATTTGAAAAGAAAAAAAAACTGCAGAAAGAGAGATGGGACACAATACAAAAGAGCTCAAAAGAATATCATTGGAATGAAGGTTTATGACTGGGCAAGCACTTTAGGACCCGCGTTTATATTTATTTTATTGTTTGGGTTGATTTCAAATATCTACAATGCCCAACAGCGTTTTTTAAAATCTACTTACCCCATCTTTAAGAGAAATTATGAGTAAGGTGCAGAGGCGTTGTGTGTGCATTTACCCATCTCATTTACAGATTCAGTATTCCACAAAATGAATAAAAACAGTGAAATGAAAACTCAGAATATTACGCAAATCTGCAATAATTAAATATGTTAAATAACACACATACATCATGTATAATCTCACATTAACCAATGTCTTTGCTGCTGACCTTCGATGATCCAATTCAACTATACTAACAAGCAAAAATGACTTTGCAACAAACAAAAAAAACAAAGCAAAACAATGACAAAAATGAGCTGCGCCCTCTACAGGTGTGTACAGTCATTAATTTGCATTTTAATGAGGCTTAGTCATTTCACTTTTGGTGTGAATGGGCCTTAACATTTGCCAAAAATAGAACTTTTGTGTTTGTTCTTTTTTTTATTAAAAAAAAGCAAAAAAATTAAGCAAGCCCAACCCAGTTGAAAAAAAGTAATCGCAAAAGTAATCTAAAATTACTTTCCATAAAAAGTAATTAAGTAAAGCAATATTTTAATGCATTACTTTTAAAAGTAACTTGTTCACAGTGCACTTCACCATGAAACACGCTGCACATATATTTATTTAATTGAAACTTTGCGATTTCATAATCACACTTAGCCAAATCACTATTTCAGTTTCAATTAATCATGCAGATCAACCTGACACCGAAAAAAGACAAACACTAACAAGCGGCTCTGTCTCGCACACGTGCAAAACTGTATCGCACGTGTGCTACTGAGGTCAATTTGTACATCGCACAGATCGATGTTATATGTCGCACTGTACAGTCCTGCCTCAAGGTCAGTATGATTTGAATGTTCAGCTCCCAGATAAAGGCGATCAGGAATGCTCAGTTCTGCTGAATCCCACCTGTTGTATCCCAACAGCTTATACTTTTCTAGGCGAGCGTGATTAGTTTGTCTAGGGTGAATTGTAACTAAACTCCACAGGAAGCCTGTGCCAAAGCAGACACCTTCCATTCTCACCCAAAGACCCTTCACCCCCGTCGACGAGCGTCTGTGAAGGCATCTGCTCGTAGGTATCAGTCAGGGAGCCATTTCCGCCACTGTTGGGAGCCTGCTTCTAAAAATAACCCGTCATGGCCGAAGGTGCCAAGATAATAAGAGGCTCAGAGCAGTGATTTATTGTCCTGAACAGATGTCTTTACTGGGAAATGTCTTTACTGATTTGCTCTCAGTTGTCTCAGCTGCTTGTGTCAAATGTAAATTCAGGTTTTGGTATTACACCACTGTTTAAAATTTTGGGGTCAGTAAGACTTTTCTTTTTCTTTTTTTTTTTTCTTTTTTTTTTCATTCAGCAAAGGATGCATTAAATTAATCAAAAGTGACAGCAAAGACTTTTACATTGTTACAAAAAAAAATTCTATTTCAAATAAATGCAGTACTTTTGAACTTTCTATTCATAAAACGTTTCCACAGAAATATTAAGCAGCAGAACTGTTTCAACATTGATTTTAATAAGAAATGTTTCTTGGGCAGCATTCAGCATATTAGAATGATTTCTGAAAGATCATGTGACACTGAAGACTGGAGTAGTGATGAAAATTCAGCTTTGCATCACAGGAATAAATTACATTTTAAAATATATTCAAATAGAAAACAACTATTTTAGTTGTTTTCTATTTGAATATATTTTAAAGCTACAATGTTTACAATGTTTATTCTGTAACTAATGAGTTTTGTTTTGTTATAGATATTAGTATTTTTTTCAACTATGGCCACTTTTGGCCATGTGGGCTTTTTAGAAAGTACATTTTTAGAACACACTTTTTGCACTCATAGACTAGTTTGTTTATTCTGTTCGACTCCATTGTCTTGCATTTTAGCTATACAAAATAGACATAATTACAATTTTTTTTAATTTTTGCATAATTTAACAAAATTACAGTTTCATTGGAAATTATGCTTTATAAAAATTGTAAGATATTTTTATTTTATTTTTTTATAGAGTTGCATAGCTTAGAACAGGGGTATTTAATTAAAGTTCCAAGAGGTCCAGTCTCTATATTTCCTTCCCAGCAGAGGTCCAGACAATACTTTTTTGTATACATTTCCATTGGGGCAGCCATAGTACTATGTAAAAGAAAAAATCCTAAACAGAGAGCCAAAGCAGTGGTCTAAGAATTTTTACCAATATGTAAAAAATGTAAATATTTCTCCCAACTGGATATGAATATAAAAAAAGGTAAAATCAGATGTTTTATCAGGCTATTATTTTTTTGTTTCTGCTACTGTTGTTAAAATAACATCATATGCAATTCTTAATGTGGCGCTTTAGTGTCTTTAGCAGGAGAGAGAACCGGTGCGCGTGGAGCGGAAAGGGCTTGAATGAAGCGGGTTTGGCTCTAGATAAAAATATTAGATAATGTAGCGCCAATTACCGTAAATGACACTGAGCACTTGTGGTGTGTACCGCTCCGTTGTTTTGACATGCTGCTCACTTTAAACTGTAGAAACGATAAAATGCTGTAATTATGTCCTGCGGCCCGGATGAAACTAAGCCGGGACTGGAGCCGGACAACGGTCCACCATTTGAATACAGCTGGATTAGAACTTTGGATTTGTATAGTTGAAACTAAATTGGAGTGTTAGGCAATACATTAATACATACTATAATAGATCGATAAACTTCAAAACAGAACGATTCACTGTTAAAAATAAGATCAACGAGTCATGATAACATGTTTTTCCATTACTTTAACTCATCAAAATAATGACTTGTACAGCTAGTTTGATTATACTTAAAAATTTAAGGCAGCAACTTAGGTTTTTAAGTTGAATTAGGGAATTTTTTTATAGCGTAGAGGGGGAAAAAAAATCAGAAAAACATTTATGAATGATAACAATATAATTTCTTTTTATTGCCGTTAAGTGCAGATTTTAATCATCCAAACATGAATCACCCAAATGCAAGTGTAGTTTATTTTATTAGGCAGGCCAAAATATCACAATCAAATCTGCTGTGCTATAAACTCTCAGACGTTCACATATGGTATCAGCCGGCATAGTGCATTGATCCCCACACAAGTATGCTCATAAAAATGACATTTATAATGATTCATAAAACATCTCTACTGTTTAATGGCATTTTCTTGTCGCCAGGACACTTAGACCCACAGGTCGAGTCTGACGTCCCAGTAGACCGGTGTATCCAAACACACAGTGATAGCCGAGAGCCACTCCCCTGTGTGCGGGCAGGCGGACTAACTAGCCGACTGGGCTGCAAGCTTCCTCTCTCTCTCTGTCGCTCCGCCGCTGGTGCTAACGGACGAACAAACGCAAGGGGTGGGGGGGGGAAACAGACCGTGTGGAGTGCAGAGGAGATGAGAAGAGAGAGGAGGACCATGACTAGCGTAACCCGCGCTCTCCCTCGTTTACTTTCAGACACCGGGCAGAAAAAGAGTGCGCTGGAGAGGAAAGATGTTCGGAGGATATCCTTCCAGAGGCCCAAAGGCACCATGGAGTATGTGGTGAGTAGTAGGTGTTGTCTGTCTGATCCAGGTGGCTCTGTTTACATAATGCACCGGTGTGTGTGTTTGTGCGCTTGACTAAGGATGAGTGTGTGTACACAAAGCCGCATGTATGTAATTATGTTTGGGATGGAAATGTGTGCTTGCACATCAGGTATGATTCATTCACTCTGCAGAGCTGTTAGTATGTGCTGCAGGAAAGACTTTAATTGCTGTTCATGGTACAGTAGTTTACCTGCTGTCTTTTTGCAGCTGGGAAGCAAGGTGTTGTGAAAGGAAAATATGTACCACACATAATAAGATATCACACAGTCTCCTAATACAGAGTCATTTTATTGTGTTAGTATTTAAAGTCTTTTCACAAACATGCTTTTCTCCTGCCTTTATCATTTTAAATGATTTGAGAAAGAGAGAGAGAGAAAGCGAAAGCGAGAGAGAGAGAGCTTTTTCATATGCTCTTGAGATGACCTCAAATCAGGTGGTGACTTTCTCCATGGTAACAGTGGCATTGCCGGGGATGCTGGGAGACGAGGTGGCAGCTGACTGGTGCTTCTGTCAGCCTGATACCTTTTAGTCAAACCTTTAAGTGCATGGAATAGAGCTTTATTTAAAAAGTATGTGTATACATAATTTTTCTTTTTTAGTTTGTATTTTTTTTTTAATCTTGTAGTTTATTTTTTTATATTTTGTAAATAGTAGTTTATTTTATATTAATGATAGCATTGATCTGATTAAACCAATATTGAAATGTTATTTATTTAGTATTATTTATTACTTATATATATATATATATATATATATATATATATTTTTATATATATATTTTTTTAGTTTTAGCTTTTATTTCTATATTTTCAGTTTTCATTTTAATTTGTTTAATTTTTATTAATTTTGTTAAGTGCTTTTGTCATTTAAAAAAATATATATATTTTAGTTCTTTTTGAATATTACTATTTAGGGTTTTATTTTATTTTTATATGAATATTTTAATTTATTTCCAGTTAGTAATTTTAGTGCTTCAACTTTTCATCTAATGTTTACATTTTATTTCAATTAACAATTTTTTTTTAATAGTTTAAGTTTCAGTTAACAATAATAATCCTGATCAGGACTGATTTTTTTCAAACATTACACTGCACGTTAAAAGGTTCTGATGTCTGATTTTACTTAAAACATGTTAAATATGAGCTTTCGTGTGAGTAGTATAAATTTAATAATATACTGTATATTATCAGTATCAAAAACTAGATTTTTGCATTTTCTAAAGAAAGAAATGTGAGTGGTACCCTTTCAAAACTAACTGCTATGATGCCTAAGGAGTGGTGTGTGTTTGACAAGGTGTTGCTATGCAGTTGCTAAGGCAATCAGGGTGGTTGCTATTCTCTATGAATTTCTCCCAGGCTTGAGTCCAGTCTATGGTATTGTTTTGTTCATTTTTATCATCCATCAGGAGAAAATTGTCTGATAACTTGGGAAAGTTATAGCTCTTCTCTCCTCACAATGATAGTCTCATTCGTGCCTTTGGCACAAATGGTGCAGAACAAGTTACATGCCAAATTGTAATGCTTGGGATTGGGTTATTGATTTCAACCTTTTATATATTCCCTGGTCACTGAAAAAGTTGGTATAAAACTGCTATGAAGGGATTAAAAAGAATTTCCAGAAGTTTTTGTAGCTGTTGCTGTTTTGTAAACAAGCCCCCACCTTTCTCTTTCTTATTGTCAGTGTTGTGAAACCGTACACTTTCCCTCTGTAATTGCACACCCTAATATCCACACTAACCAATCATAGTGATTTGTGGCCCTGTGACCACAGAGATTGATGGGCTTAATCAATCAATGCTCTTAGAGCTACACAGCGACTGTACTTCATTCCTACGGTTGTGATGAGATCCATGTACCTCGTATGAGTTTTCATTCCATAGCAGATATTGGAAGTGGGGTTCGCACGTGGATAAAAGATTTGATGAAAACTATTTCTTGTTGAAAAAGATATCTTTTGAAATGGACAGTTTATTATATCCAAACTATGTGAAACTTATACACACACACACACACATATAAACAAACATATACATGAACAGAAGATGAAATATATATATAAATATATATGCAAATGTGTGAAACCCATCAGTGAACTCAGGGTCCCTCTAAAGGATAAATTGAATGCAGACAGAGAGATGGCCCTCAATTATTTATGTCCGGCTGTTGGACTGTAAGCGATACCCAATAAGAATCAATGATTTGGATCAGGTGACTGAGTGATCCGGAGATCTGAGATCCTGCCACCTGGGGATTTATCAAAACGTACAAATGCAGTAAACACACTCATGCATCATGCAATATGAAAGCGCTTAATTATAATTTGTCTTGAGATAATGACTGCGTTCACTGAATGCTTTTTTTATGGTATGTCATTCCTATAGGTGTTATGTTTCTCTAATGTTTCATCAAATCACATCTTTTGTGGCATAAAGATGCTTTTGTTTTTACTGGGCGAGATATTTTTAAAGCTTTTCAGACTGTGGTCATCATTAAGCTGGCTCAATACGTCCCTCTGCTCTTTTGTGTGTTTAACCTGACATTTAGAGATTGTTGAATGCTATTTGCAAAGCATACAATCATCTCCCCATGGCACTGAAGGACAGATATTGTGTCTTAAGAGAAGGTTAGCGCTCTTCAGCCTCAATCAAACCACGTTCTTCTACACAAGTTTGAAAGATATTGAATGAACATCTGGTGAGTTAGAGCTTATATAAAATCTGTTTTGTTATGTATCTTGGTTATCTGTTTTTGGACATAACCATTAGGTTTTAATGGGCAAAATCACATTTAAACTGGTTGGTAGCTGTGGGTTTTGGACTTTTACAGTTAGATTTTTATTGTGTATTTTACATATGGTACATACTGGATGACACCGGATGAATGTAGCAATTACAAAAATAAAATAATGCTTTTTCTTTGTAATATTGCACTTTTTTCAGATAGATAGGAGACAAAGGGAAATGTCATTTTGATGATGACAGATGATGCATTGTGTTACAGGTGGACGTCTCATAAAATGCATTGGTCGGTTTTCACGGGGGCCTTGATTTGCTGTTCCAACAGATTTAAATGCTTAGTCAGCCATGTTACTTGGAAGCTGATGTCTTTATTTTAGAACTTTTTAGCTTATAAAATGATATCTAACTTTTGTTTTTGTGTGCCTCATCTCTAGGTGGAGTCCCGGGACACACTCAACAGCATTGCATTGAAGTTCGACACGACTCCTAATGAGCTCGTCCAGCTCAACAAACTCTTCTCTCGCGCTGTGGTCCCTGGCAAGGTACTGTATGGTGTAGTAATTTTTGGAGCAGATGGTCTCTATGTCCAGCTGAACTCTCTTCTTCCAGTTAAGAGTGATATGACCAAATTCTTAGTTCACGATATGAGAAATTTTATTTCACAATAACGAGATATATATATATATATATATATATATATATATATATATATATATATATATATATATATAAAAAATTACAATATAGTTATTTTATCTCATTTCTGTTATTAAAAATAAGAAAAAAAAGAAGCAAATTACAAACAATAGGACAAATACAAGATAACAGAATATATATGAATTAAAATTTAAGTTTTTCAGGTACAGTAGGTTTATTTAAAGTGATAGTTCACCCAAGCTTCCAAGCTGTATAATGGCGCTAACGATTTTGAAGCCCAGAAAAGGGCATCTATCTATCATAAAAGTAATCCACACAGCTCCAGGGGGTTAATAAAGACCTTCTGAATCAAAGCAGTGGGCTTTTGTAAGAAAAAAAACATATTTACAACTTTATAAACTATAATAACCAGTGGATGGATGCACTTTTCTGGGCTTCAAAATCGTTTGTGCCATTCACTGCCATTATAAAGCTTGGTAGATGCCAAGATTTTTTTTTAATATAACTCTGATTGTGTTTGTCTAAAAGAAGAAAGTCATATACACCTAGGATGGCTTGAGGGTGAGTAAATCATGGGATAATTTTCATTTTTTTAACATGTAGATAGAATTAGTATAGAAATTTTGTATAGTACAGCAAATATTGCATAGTCTTCACCTTATGAATTTAATATAAAATTATTATTATTGTTATTCAGTCTAGAGTAGTAAGTTATTTTCTCTTTTGTTTGATTCACATTAATGACACAGAGCAGCAGGTAGGTTTATTAGGCTGCTGTCACTTTAAGACCAAACGCACAGATCCATTATACTGATACACATCCGGTTTACACCCAACTGTTTACTTTCACTTGAGACATAACCGGCTGTGTTTACATGAATACTCCACACGATGGGCATTTTGACATAATTGCATATGTATTCAACCATTCAAGGGCAATTAGACGTGAAAGAGAACTGAATTTGTGATCACCTGCTGAGAGACGTGGCTTTCTGTGCGCACACGTGCACCGCATTGAGTTCTTTTTCACTTCTTATTGTGCTTATTAACTCTTTGTAACACTGAGCATGTCCCAAATTCACTATTTTGCTGTTCTTTTTCAGGATTTATTGCGTTTATAACTCTTTTTGACATCAAGATCATCCCACTCTTTATCTATTTATGCATTTCATCACTCTGAAGTGTCAATAGTGCTATATATTGCAAAATATAGCAAAATCTCTAACGATTGACGTTTTATACTGTGGTAACTACATATATCATCGTACTGCCCAGCCCTACTTCTGGTAAATTGCTTTTCCCAGTATCTAGTATTGTAAATGTAAGGTGAAAAATGTGGCACTTCTAAAATTTCAAATGCCTTTTTAAGTAGCAAATTCATCTTGGTGCCTCCACAGTTTTGCAGTAATGAGCAGAGATATTGTGATCCTCAGGTTAAGAACTGGAGGAAATGTCCTTGGTAAAAGTGGAATATACGTTCTATTTGTTCAGTAAATAACTTCAATGCTGAGTTCTGAATAGTAATTCATGCTCTCTGCTTTCTTTTGTAATTTGGCTTTGTTGGAGATCAAACTAGCTGTCTGCTTGTTTTCATTCACTGATTTCATTAGCCCGTTTAATTTTACTTTGCTAAATACTAAATGCTGTTTGCATGTTAGATGATCTAAATCTAAATTGTGTGTGTCTTGATCTTTAGGTTCTGTATGTCCCTGACCCAGAATACATCTCCAGTGCGGACAGCTCTCCCTCCCTCAGTCCCATCAGCCCCCTCTCCCCCACCTCTTCAGAGGCTGATCTGGAGAAGGCCACTACAGTAAGTGCCACCTCAATCTTCATCCACAGCTTTCAGGGGGATCGTACAATGAGAGGACAGGCTTATGCTTGTCCTTTATCATTGTTTAAATTGCACAGGTATAGGATTAAATGATTTTGGATGCCAACGTCTGATCAGTTTCCCACAACTTGTTACTCAAGCAAGAAGAATTGCTTTTTATATTGTTCACCGCACATGCTTTTTAACCCTTGAGCATGCATTGTTTTATGTGCCTTTCTATTGCAAAAATCTTTTAGCTCATTGTGGTGTATAAGCATATTTTTCCATGATTTGGAATGGGGATGGGGGGATTCAATAATCTATGTAATAAGTTGGGTTTCATTAAGGGCCATTCAGTATAATATGAAGACTTATTCAGCTCAAAAACCAGCAAGTTATTAAGTGAAACGGCTTGAATCATGATTTCACACTAATGTAATCTATGTCTAAATTTATGCAATAGGCCGTGTAAAGTGAAATAGACCATGTAAAGTGAAATAGAAGTGCCATGGACTATCAGTTTGCATAGCTTGCATTTTTACATGGATTCAATTATTTTCCGTTTACTTCAACCAGCTTTTTAATTTGTAGTTGCTGAGCTGGGCCTGTCCAATTAAATAGGTCAAGAGATCTAAATCAGTGGCCAAACTCCTTTACATACTTGAAGACATTTTAAAGACCTGCTTTGATATATATATATAAATAGATCTCGAATCGCAGCCATGCTGATAGAGCAATATCGCACGACTACGAGTGTGATATTGCATTTATACAACAGTTTGACAGCATAAGTGTGTAAATAAATAAGAAACAACAATGAAGTGTCTTTAAAAACCCTCTTTTGTGAGGAACTACTTCCTTCCGTCAAAGATTCAAATAGGGCTGCATGATTAATCATATTTTAATCGCGATAACGATATCTGCTTCTCTCGATTGATTACAAATAATCGTCACGATATTGGCCCGCTCGTTATTTATCCTGAAAACGTGTTTTTTCTTTGGGATGCCAGATGCAAAGAGATTAAATCCCCTTAAAAGGATATACTTTCTTACCAGTGTTTTACGTAATCTGTGCAATCTGGCAACTCTGTCCACGGGCTCCCTCTAAATGGGGAAGAAGCACTGATGATTTGAAAACGTACATGTGCGCTGTAGTTTAGCGATCTCCACAGCGAAATTCTGCTTCAATGAAAGTTTCATACAATGGATTACAGCCAATTGTTTCTTCACAAGCCACTTGTACTGTTTGTGTGACTAAATCTGCCATGATCAAACCTTCAGCAATGAATTTCAACAAATACAACATGGATCTTCAGTTTCGCCATTTTATCTTTTGAAGTTCCTAAAGTTTTTACCAGGTTTCATAATGTTAATCAGTTGAAAATGATATCGCCACTGGGACGCGTGAAAACGCTTAACGTGGCTTAATTTATTAAGACAGTGATATTTACAAACCAAACTTAGTGAACACCATACTAATAAAGCATACTATGTACAGAAAAGCAGATGAGCCCAGAATATGAACGCATCACGTTTAATTAAGCATTTTCCTCCCATAAAGAAAATGCTTAACGTGGCTAAATGTACTAAGACAGTGACATTAAAAGACCAAACTTATTAAACACTATACACTCTAAAAAATGCTGGGTTAAATATGGACAAACCCAGGGATTGGGTTGTTTTCACCCAGCCATTTTTTTTTTTTTTTTTCAACTAATTTTGGGTTTGTTTTAAGCCAGCCATATAGTAATATAGAGGGCATAATAGGTGCCCTTTAACCCAACCTTCTGGGTTTGTCCATATTTAACCCAGCTTGGGTTGTTTTCAATCCAGTTTTCAATTATATATATATATATATATATATATATATATATATATATATATATATATAAGAGCATCGTTCTTTGCTTTACGAATTTGCAGGGCAATCTGAATCTGTGGTTTATGTCATTTGCAAACGAATTGTGTTGCTTTAAAAATCTAATGTGAATACAGATTACAAAGCGCTCACAAAAACCATGCGTTTTGTATTGATTTACCATCTAACGAAGTTATCATAGTTGGTTAAATGAAGTCGGTGTGCCACCTAAAGGCCTTTTGGGTAAAGTGTAGGTTGGTAAAGAATGTGCAAAATGGCCATAATTACCCTTTTTGATAGAATAATCGTGATTATAATTTTGAGCAAAATAATCGCGATTATCAGTTTAACCATCATCGTGCAGCCCTAGATTCAAATCTCAAGTTGACAGTTTAACAGTTGAGCCCAAGCCTCTGTTAATAATTCTAAAACGTCACTTTAGAACTAGTAACGAAGAAACACGGAGTTGCTTCACTGAAGCTTATTGTATTATGTAGAGTAGATTATTATGAGAGAGAGAGAGATTGACTAAGCAATTGGAACAAGTAATAGATTAACAAGACCAAAGATTTCTCATTTGATATACTCAAAGCGAATTATACCTCATGTTTAAACACTATCTACATAAGAGCCAGTGGCAAAAGGACTGGCCGAGATAAAGCTGTTTTCTGCGGGTACACGAGCGCTGGAGCTCACATCTCCGAAAGCGTATAAACAAATGTTCAAATAGGTGCTATGTTTACATGTAAATCGCATATTTGAGGTCTAAACAACTACATTCTCAAGTAAAAAAAACTCTTAAAACTACATTTCGTTACACAATAACAGTATTATCTGTAAAAATATGGTGGGTTTGCTGGTCCGCCATGACACTTGCATTGAAAATGCTGAAAGTGAAGTGATTCAAGCAGTGAAACTGTTCCTGTGGTGATACTGGTAGAATATTATGGCATGGCTAGAAAACATCTCAGCCAATCAGATTCGAGAACCAGAAAGAACTGTTGTGTGTGTATTTATTTATTTATTCATTCATTTGTTTGTTAGATTTTCTTTTTTGCTGCTCTTTTAAAAATTCAAGACTTGACTTACTATATAACTCAAAAGTCATGCATACTGTATATTTGTGTGTTAGTTTGAAACTCCATTCCCATCGATTATAAATGTATGGAAAAAATAACCAGTAAGTTCTTAAAAGCTTCTCCTTTTGTATTCCATAAAAGATTATCATGCATGTTTCAAACATCGTAATGTTGAGTAAATTAGCACATTTTCATTTATGGGTGGTCTATTTCTTTAATCTCGGTCTCAGATAGTTTTGTGTCCACAAGGGGGTGGCGATGAATTTCCCTTTTGGATACAGCTGTTATTTCTCTATGAAGCCAGAGATTCCAGTAATTGTTGTATTCAGACAAACTGCATTCCTCCCAGCTATATTTGTCTCTAGTTGGTGATACTGGATGACAAATAAGATATCTTGGAAAGATCACCATGGCTACATTTTTAGCTCTCATCTGTCCTTGTGTGGTTTAAGGGTCTAATTTATGTCCTGGACTGCCATTTTGAGGTTGCCAAATGGATTGTGTCACCTCTGTTGGATTAGCGTGTGCCTCTGTGTGTAGTTCCGGCTCCATATGGTCATGGATTTACTGGTCCTGCTGCCCAATGCCAGTGATTCAGGGTTACACTGGTGCATTTCTTTATGAGTCATCAATGGATAAAGCAAGCACATGCACATGCTAATTCTAACTTCAAATGTATTCAGGTATTAACATGCTTCTCACAAATAAGAATGCACACACACATCCTTGTAATTTTAATAGCCTGGAGAATTGACTGTTACAGTACCATCACGTTACATGAAAACACGCACTGTCACATGAACATTCATGCAATATTCATGTTACTCAGTGCTGGCTTTTACTTTTCAGCATACTGATTATACATACACACATCTAAACTGTGCAGTCAGTCACAGCAGCCATACATTTATATACTTGTCTACAGTCTGTATACATGTAATATTCATGTGTCGGGGAAAACATACTATGCAGTTAAAGGGTTAGTTCAGCCAAAAATGAAATTTCTGTCATTATTTACTCACCCTCATGTTGTCCCACACCCGTAAGACCTTCGTTCATGTTCAGAACACAAATTAAGATATTTTTGATGAAATCCGAGGGTTTCTGAACAACACATAGGCAGCAATGTCATTGCACCTTTTGAGGTCCAGTAGCAAGACATTGTTAAAATAGTCCATGTGACTACAGTGGTTCAACCTTAATGTTATGAAGTGACGAGAATACTTTTTGTGCCCAAAAACAATAATGACTATTCAACAATTTTGTCTCTTCTATGTCAGTCTCCTACACTGTTGATGTAGTAAACGCAGTGCAGCGCTTCCATGTTCTACATCAGAACTCCGGATCAGTATTGGCCGGCTCCTGCATCAGCATCACACGCATGCGTCGTGCTGCTCACGTAAACGGCATTGGCCAATACTGAGCCAGCGTTGTGACGTAAAACACGGAAGCGGTGCACTGCGTTCACTACCTCAACAGTGTAGGAGACTAAATTGTTGAATAAACTCGTTATTTTTTTTGTTTTTGCACACAAGAAGTATTGAGTGAGTTTTTTTTTTTTTTTAAGGCGACCGTTATTTTAGAATGTTTGCCCTTATTGTTTCCATGGTGACGCGTCATGCTTGTCACGTACGCTGAACGCAGCCACAATAACACTGTATGACAGATGGATCGCTATTATTTTGTTTTTCCATTTTTATTTAAAATATTCACAAACTTGCTTATCATATCATCAACTATCTGATATTCTGATTCTCAAATATGTGTGAGTGTGTTTTGTCGTTTAAAAACCTTTATAAATGATCTTTATCTTGATCTCTAACGCGAGATGGGCGCCGCCATCTTAGTTTGCCCCACAGTTCGCAGGCTCCTGTCAGTCGGATTTACAGCACGTGAATTCATCAGTTTCTTCCGAAATATATGCAAGTAAGTGGCTGGTGAACTGGAAGAATAA
Organism: Elopichthys bambusa; assembly: GCA_037101425.1. Taxonomy (NCBI): domain Eukaryota; kingdom Metazoa; phylum Chordata; class Actinopteri; order Cypriniformes; family Xenocyprididae; genus Elopichthys; species Elopichthys bambusa. The sequence goes on from CM074448.1 coordinate 24,937,928, forward strand.
TACAGTAAACTTTATAGTTACTTAGGCCCATTATGTGTCTCTGATATGAATAAATGTCTGCAAATTATATTTCAATGGATTGATGTCAGACATCAGTGGAAGCAGCAATAACAGCATGTATTTTATAAACTCTAAATGTATTGTTTTACTGGTGCTTATGCGTATTTAAATGTCTGAAACCTTAAAAAAAACATGTGGCTGAAAACACTGCATAGCTGTGATATATGACAAGAGCTGAGCGCGTCCTTCTCGCAGCCAAAGCGCGAAAGCACAGTTTGAATCTGGCAGTTATGTGACATCGCTGAACGTTCTAAATCCCATATGTGGGGCCGTACCGCTCAAAGGGCTAACCCTTTAAGCACAGTGTGGATTTACCATTTTTGCTACACCCATATATTTGTGCCTCAAACATGCTGCTCATGGCCCATCAGTTGCAGTTTTACATATGAACATCTTTTGCTGGTTATGTTTACTGTTGAGTGCCAAATTTAGTTTTATACATATAGTTAGTAGACTACTTAAAGTCAGTTTATATGTGTGCATCACTTGCTTGGTTGTAAACTCCAGTAAACAGGTTTTCATTTATTAGCGTTAAATGAGCAAGTGATGTTTGTTTAAGTGTAAGAGGTTGCAGTGTGTTCGTGTTTCACAGAGCTCTCTGTGTGAGAAGTTGAAATATACAGAGCGAGGAGTTAACCATGTGTTCCGTATTTGCGTATTTTTTTTAGCTCAAATCCAAGAGTATCAGCTTGTTCACATTTCAGCTCAGGATTCTGCTGCAATGCATGTGAAATTTTGTAAAGCTAAAACAAGTAACTTTTTAGAATCATTAGATTTGTATTGGTGTGTCAGCACAAACTTTCAGTGAGCAGTGACTTTTTTTCTTGTTCTATAATGAGCTCACACACATACAAACACACAAAGATGCTGACAGTCACTCAACCGGTGCAGCATCATGTTAGGAAACCTGCCTCAGTCTCCTTGGTTTCCGCCTGTCAGCCTTTTTACAGCAGAAAGCCCTCAAGGGATCTACCTTATGCCTTAATGGGTTGTTATTTCCAAGCCTCCTTGTTATGATAACTGTGTGTGTGTGTGTGTGTGTATGTGTGTGTGTGTGTGTGTTTGTATGTGGGTGTGAGTGTTAGAAGATGTACTATGAGCACAGGGTTGAGCCACATTCAGTGTGATGTGGCGAGGGCTACCACTGATTGAGCTGTTTCTCACACCAACTTCATCCCACCAGGACTCAGATGATGTCCACCGGAGACACAGTACCCATGGCCTGGGTCACGGGCCTCCTCGACCAGCCAGAGTGGTGTCGTCCACCTCCGAGGAGGAAGAGGCACTTACGGAAAAGTTCCTTAAAATGAACTGCAAATACATCACGGATGGCAAGGTGAGTTTAAGAGAGAGATTTCTGTGTGTTAAGTTTCTGTTTGTCAGGTGCACAGATTGTTTCTAGTCACTGGATTTGCCAAAATTTGCCACATTTGATATTTTAAAACAGTTTTTGTTAGAGGTACTTGGTAAAAAATATATACACTAACATTCAAAAGTTTAGAGTCTGTAAGATTGATTTATTCTAAATTTAAGAATTTAATACTCAATTGAAATGATATTTATATTCAGCAAGGATGCATTAAATTGTTCAAAAGAGACTAAAGACTTTTACATTGTTACAAAAGATTTCTATTTCAAATAAATGCTGTTCATATTCATCAAAGAATCCTAAACAAAAATATATCACTATTTCCACAGAAATATTAAGCAGCACAACTGTTTTCAACATTGATAAAATAAAGAAATGTTTAATAAAAAAATATTTTTAAAAAGTGTACCGAACTTTTGAAAGGTAGTGTGTATGTTCAGAAAATAAATATTAATTAATTAATTAATTAATATGCATGTCATGTACATGTATGTATGTATGTATGTATGTATATGTATATATATATATATATATATATATATATATATATATATATATATATATATATATATATATATATTTATATATATATATATATATATATATGTGTGTGTGTGTATATATAATATGTATGTGTATATATATATGTATATGTGTGTGTATTATGTATGTATATACTGTACGTATATGTACGTATGTACTGCAAATTTCATACATGTACATAATCCACTTTGATTATATCTGTGAAATATATGGTATTTGTTACTTTTGGATGGATAGAAATTATAATTGCGAAGTCTACACACATTTCCACAAATTTTTACAATATTTTCTGAGCAATCACTCATATAGGCTACTTTTTTCTATGCTGATCTATTATTGTGGTATACCTGATTTCAAATTTACCTCTAAACAAAAACAAAACAATGGTTTCTTCCTGTCTAAGTGGACGGTTTGTGGCCAGAATAATCTGTATACAATAATTAACAATATGTACTAGTCTTTACTGTGATCATCAAGTCTCACCATGCAAAAGAGTAGTGTAATGGTCTACTGATTTTTCATTGCCATCTTTCTCCTCTGTTCTCTATCTTTTAGGGTATAGTAAGTGGTGTTCTGCTGGTAACCCCGAACAATGTCATGTTTGACCCTCATAAGTCAGACCAGCTGGTGCAGGAGCGAGGATGTGAGGAATACGGGATCATGTGCCCGCTGGAAGAGGTGCAGTCTGCAGCCATGTGCAGGGAGATCACTGACATCAGGGTCCGAGAGCTTGTGCCACCGTAAGTTGCTTTAAAGCTTGAATTACTTAATTTACTTAATTTTTGCTACAGATATGATGATTGTTTCTATATTGTCAACCCAGAGATCTAGAGCTTGAGCCTTCAGTACCTGAGGTAAGCCATCTCAAGAGAACGCCACGTCTCAATGCAAGCGATGCAGCACACCGAATCCGTGAGACGGGCAACGACAGTGCCAGTACAGCCCCTCGTAGCACAGAAGCTTCTCTCTCCGAAGACGTTTTTACAGAATCAGAACTTTCTCCAGTTCGTGATGATGCCCTCGCAACATCTTCCGACGAGCTGCAGCAGATAAAGTCCTCTGGTGCGTCTTCTGAATCGGTGCAAACCATCAACCAGGCCGCTACAACCACTGAAGAACCTTCAATGGCTGACCAAAAGGATGCAAAAGAAGCTGTACAAAATGCAGAAACTGAGGGAAGAGGATGGAGGGATAGTGGCATTGAGCAGAGTCTGAATACCTCAGATTTATACAATGAGGTTCTGTCTGAGAACGTTCTGGAGAATGTGATGAGGGACCAACCTGCAGATGAGGTCAAATCACGCACCACATCTGAGTCGCTTTGTTCGGACACCGTGGCTGTTGAGGATTTTGCAAAAGCCCTTGAGTCACAGAAGAGTACGGAAGCTCAGACTATGCAATCGACCAGTGATATGAAGGAAGGAGAACAAAGGATGTCCAGTGACTTCACACCAGCCTATGAGCTTGGAGCAGATGTGGGACAGAGTACAGAGGAAGGTAACCTATGTTAAAGTCAACATGAAATCAGATTTCACATTATTATCTTTCTTAATACATGTTCATGATCTTATTTGTACCTGATTCAGCAGCAAAAAAAAAAACCATTCTTTATATTCTGTCATCAAATATGGCCCATGTACAGTGAAATATGTACATTTGCATTTTGAAATTTATAATATCTGCCATTTAGTGTTGTCAAAAGTACAGACTTCGATACCAAGTTGGTACTTTTAGCGCTGTTGAGCAGATTTGTTAACACCCCTGATTGGCCATTGTGTTCACGCACTCATCAGATATGTCTGTGATTGGCTACAATGATCAATGCTTCAAAAACATGTTGTAAATAGACAATAATGATGCTTTTCATTTAACGCTTACACAGATACACACGGGAGTGTTTGAAAGCAGGCTTTCAAAACTCTTTCATACACTTCTGTGTGCTTTCAAACACACTCGTGCGTTGATCATTGTAGCCAATTACAGACATATCTGATGAGCATGTGAACACAATGGCCAATCAGAGGTGTTCTGCTCAAAGCATCACATTTTTAAAATTTCAGTACCGGTAAAATTTCAGTACTTTTGACAACACTACTGCCATTTATTGATTATTGGCCATAACATTAAAAAAAAAAAAAAATCACTGACATTGGAATTTCAGTTTCAGTCCATCTCTAAAGGCTACAGCAAAAATAGCAAACAGAGATAGATCTGAAAAAGTAGTGGGATATACCAAGATGCTATTAATGGTGAAAAACTCCTCAAAAATGGATGCCAGTGGTGTTTCAGAAAAGATTTAAAAAAAAGTCCCAGCCTACTTTTTCTTTGTCTTACAACTTCGAAAATAAAAAATAAAATGCAAGTAAAATGGGTTGCAATGTTTCATGTTGACTTTAAGCTTATTTCTTATTGTAGCTCGCTGTCTCCCAATGGTATTGCTTATATAAAAGATATCCAATCCTTGATGACATAATATAACTTACAAATATATTGAAGTGTCAGCCTACATATGATCCTGCTGTATCATTGCTGCAGTCTAATGAGGATGTGACCCTAAAAATAAGCTGAAAGATACATTTTCAGTTAGTCTCGCTGGAGATCCACAGATTTAATTTGCTTCATTTATTTATGCACAGCACACTAATAACATCAGCTCACTCAACATGACAGCTTATTTAGCTTATGTTGCATCCAGCTTGCATAAATATGCTACAATATAGATTAAAACAAATGGGATGCAAGATTGATGTTTTAGATAACTATGAAAAACAGATAACTATGAAAAACAGGTGTATGCTTTGTGCTGTTTGTTTCCTGTCCCAGTTGTGCCGGGGTCCGAAGGCAAGCAGAAGTCCAAGTTGCACAAGTTCCTGTGCCTGCGTGTTGGCAGGGCCATGCGGAAGACCTTTGTTTCCCATGCCAGTGCCTCCATGCTGCAGTACGCCCAAAGAGACAGGAAGCATGAGTACTGGTTCGCTGTTCCTTCTGAGAGGTCAGTGCTATTCCCAGTTTGGCTTCACTCCACTTTAAATGTCACCTTCATGTACTGCTAAAATGGAATTGGTTACTTATTTACTGCTGCAGACCCAGGTGTACTGTTCTTTAAAACATACCACAAAAAGTGGATGTTGGGTGGGCCGGAATAATTCGCATCACCCCATGTTTTTCAACCGGTTTAACGTTGTTTAAAAAAACATTCACCTATGATTTAAGCACTAAAGCACCTAATAAAGCACAGTGCCATCTGCTGTTAATGGCCACAATGTGGAAGAATTAAAACAAAAACAAAGCAGGAGAGGAGAGAGTGCAAAACAGAGTCCAGTATAAAACTATATCACTAACTAAGAAAAATCACAATCACTAGGCCCATCCATGGCTCCGTCCCTGCCTCCAACTAAGGCCTGGTTTCTCCCAATATACCTGATGAAGTTTGGGTTCCTTGCCACTGTCGCCTTGTGCTTGCTTAGTTGGGGACACTTAGTATTCAGCAATATAATTGATTTGACGATGAGAACTGAACTGAGCTGGACGATGATGTCATCACTGTTTTCTGCAGAGCTGCTTTATAACTGAATTGAACTCAATTCACAATTGATGTACTCTGTTATTGAATCCTTATTTTCCTGTCTATCACTGTAAAGCTGCTTTGAAACAATCTGTATTGTAAAAAAGTGCTATAGAAATAAAGGTGACTTGACTTGAATTGACTTTAACTAGCCAAGTACAGTGAATTTTTAACTTATTAGTAAGATATGCCAAAACTATTGATTATACTTAGAGATTTGAACAAATATATGTAGCGCATTTATGTATGTTTGTTCTACAGACATAAATGATGCATCAAGATAGATAAATTATGATGTTTTTAGTTGTATTATCTTGACAGCAGTGAACATTGTTTCACAAGTTATTTTCTCCACTAGGAATTCCCAAAGGTACCTTTTAGTTATTTAATTTATGTTAAAAATGTAATAATTTATAACAATTTGTGTACTTTTTACACTGGCATTCAAAAATTTGGGGATTCAGCAAGAATGCATTACATTTTTCAGAAGTGGCAGAACAGACGTTTATAATGTTATAATGCATCTTGATACAGTATATCAAGACTGATGGTGGAAAAACTCCTCAAAAATGAAAATAAAGGTGACTTGACTTGAAAGAACAGATGTTTATAATGTTAAAGATTTTTGAATAAATGCAGTTCTTTTGAACTTGCTATTCATTAAAGAATCCTGAGAAAAATGTATTTTTTCACAACAATACTAAGCAGCACAACTGTTTTCAAAATTGATAATAATAAAAAATGCAGGTGAACATAAGAGACTTTATTCAAAACATTTTAAAAATATTAACAACCCCAAACTTTTGAATGACAGTGTTACGCATATAAACAAAAGAATTCAACACAAAATATATTTTATAAATAAGTTTATTTATTTTTTATAGTTTTTATTTTTCTTTGAAGTCCATTAGTCTATTTTCATGAACCAAAAACAGTGATTTAGTTTTGCAGTCATAATTTTTCACCCTAAAATGAATTGTTTTTGCTGCTTTACTTGCAAGTACTCCTTTGTAGCCTCTTTTATTGATTGGCTAAGCTGTGTACATGTGATGTCACTACAATAAGCGGGGGTTTCAATAAATGGTTTTGGCGGCCCAGGCAGGGAGTGTTTGCACAGCACAACTCTTAAATCAAAAATATAAGAATATTATGATCTCCATGACATGACATGAGGGTTAGTTTGGGCTTATAATTTTTGTCTAAGAACTTAACTACATGAATCTGCAAGATAGTCAATCCTTTAGTCACTTCTGGGAATGAGATCTGGTCACACTAGAAATGACTGAGGCTAATTACCTGACCTACTAATCTGAATGCTCAAAAGCAAAGCCTTATGTAATCCGTCACAGAATCTTTTACTTCTGTATAATACGGCTATTCAGCCACAGTCAGACAGATTAAGAGAGATTTGCATGCTGCATATGTGTGTTTTCATCTCCAAACTGAATTATGCATGGATCAAGATTTTTTTCAGCTTTCCCTAGAGTGATAAATCAACATAATTAGCTAAAACTACACCATCTCTAACAGATGACAGTCTGTAATGTGATTCCATATTTATGATCATAAAAGAAAATCGAATATGACATTTGAAAAATTGCTTTGTACTGCACAATGCTTTCTTTCTGTCTAAAGAGTGTGATGTGTGAAAAAGCGTAATTTTACCCTATGTCTGTTTGACTTTCTATTTAGTCTTCTGACATTTCCGCTCATTTGACTGTTTATATAACTTCAGTTTTGTATGCTTGATTTTTGTGATTTTAAGTGTGTATTTGAGAGTTCTATAGTTCACGCCTGATTTATGCCTTCCATCTTGACCTCTTAAATTCACACAAACGGAGTCTGCATTTGTGTCAGAGTGGCATCCATGAAAAAGATGTCTCAGATGTGGCTATGGGAAGGACGGCACAAATAACTGCTTTACTGTTTTCTGACCCAGTTTGGTGGCCAGTCGCATGATCCATTTGAGATATGACAATGGTCCATTTTGTCATTTCTGAACTGCAAAGGGAACATTAACCATGTTAGCTGGCGCACACATACTTGCGTACTTCTCATCGGCTGTAAGCTGTGCCACATGTCCCAAGGAGTCACCTGGATCTCATCCAAATCTCTCCATGACCAGGTCATCGTGTGTGTATACATGCGTGTCTGAGTTTGTGCGTGTCTGTATGTGTGTTTATGGTTGCAGTTCTTTGTAAATGATCTCTTAACATCAGTGCCATTTGCTAGCAGAACTACAGGACAAGGTTTCATCACTGTCAACATGCCGTAATCGCCTATAAGTTGCTGTTGACATATACCATTATAAATTCAACAGAGCAATTTAGGAAAGTAGTATATTAGACTAGACATGCATTGTAGCTGATTTTAGATGTCAGTATAGACCTGGACTCTATTTTAAGTATATAAATTGTTTATACAAAACATTTGTATTATAATGTATGCCCTAAGTTATGGTGCTTTACACAAGGTTCCTACACTTTAGACTAAAATGAGAAGCAAAACTAGAAAAAATATATAATGACTATAGACATACTATAGAGATTATCCTCTTAATTGCAAATCAAGAAAATCATTGATCAAAAATATAGGAACCCTGAAGATTTGTTAATTGTGCAGGATAAGACCAGGGGGAAAAAAACAAAGCATAACAAAGCAAAACAAAACATAGCATTTTTTTATTTATTTTTTTTATTAGGGCAGAAAAACACACCTAATTGTGACATTTATTAAAAACATGGCACAGCACAGCATTTTCCATTAAAGTAAATCTAACAGTCATGGACACTGGCGCACAGTGTATTATTAACGGGCAACTAGAAAACAAAGTAATAGGATGTCAGTGTGAATAAAGACCTGGTCGAGTTTGATCTTGTGTTCTATCTTAAAAGCTGTCATACACTGAATTAACCCTATATCTATTTTGTGTGCGTTTCCCGTAGGTCGGACCACCTGTATGCGTTCTTTGTCCAGTGGACCCCTGATGTGTATGGGGAAGGGCTGGGCGGAGTGACCCGGGAGCCTGGGTTTGTAGTGGTTAAAAAGAACCAGGATGCTGAAAGCGGGGAGCACGACAAACCAGTGCCTGATATCACGTTCAAGGACTGGGAGGTATGAACAACAAATACCTGTTAGCCAAAACTAAACAAACAACAACAACAAAAAAATTAACTAGTAGAATTTACAATTAATAGATGATTAATGACTAAAAACGAATTGCAAAGCGTATTTTATGCATTCGTGCAATATAATATTTAAATATAATTGACCATTTTTTATTGATTTATAATGTGATTTGATTGTCATAAACATTAATACTGATGTTAATTCATGCATGTGTTTTTAATTGAAATGTGTGTATTGTCTGGCTTTGATAATTAGGCTGATGTTTTTGTTGCAGTTGTGTTGTCATGTGATCATGAATATGCTTACGTGATGTTTATGTTCTCTCCTGAACACATGAGCCTGTTATTCACAGCAGCACTGGAGCATGTGTATGTGTCTTTTTTTTCCCCCCCCCCCCAGAGTTTGTCCTCTTCAGCCACTTCAACCATGTTTATGCACATACTAGCATTTAAGTATGAATGCATGCTTGTTCCTGTTGCCAGTCATTGTCAATGTCTATTTAATATATTGTTGCAGTGTCTTATTTTCATAATGACATCTTTTCCTTTCAAAGGATGTGATGAACTGGTATGTAATGTCCTTTCATTGTAATGTGTATTTGACTTGGCTGTTACTGGCTTGAGTGTTTGTCTGCAAATGGACACAATCATTTCATCATCCCTCTTAAACCACTTACAGACTCCAGTGAGCAAGACCACCTTACTGATAAATCTGGATTATGCTTTATAGTCAAAGATAATAAGTGAAAACACTCAATGAAGAAGATAAAGACAACATAATAGTTAATTGCCCAGTTGTTTAGAATTATTTTTATCTTCTTCAGATCCAGCAATTCATTTTTGTTTACTGTGGTGGACTTTTTTTGGTATAGGTATTATTTATGCAGTCCTGGTATTATTTATCCTCTATTTTTCTCTTGTTGGATCTCAAGAAGATATATACTTTTATATAAAAGCTTGTGTTTATTTATATGTTTCAGATAGCAAAACCTTATTTTATTTTAATATTCATATATTATTTATTTTTCTGACTCTCAGGAGGAGGCTACATAAATATGCATGTTATTTATAATATCTTCAAGATAGCCATTTGACTTTTTATAAAATATGATTCAAGCCCTGTGCAGCCTCTTATCTGGGCTGGCCAGAGGGGAAGCCACATGAGTTCATGCTTCTCTCTTGCCCTGCCATCCTATTGGTCCTTGTGGGATATAAACAGCGCAAAGCCTCTAGTTCACTTCTAAAAGTGTCTGTACCTTCGCGGGTCCACGTGGGTATTTAATATTGGATATACACCTGCATAGCGTGATGTTTTTCTCCAGAAGAATTAAGGAGGGATGTCAGCTGACGCCCAAATACAGCTTTGGCCTGGTAAAAAAACGTACCCTGTGGTTCTAATGTTTGTGTGCGGCTGAGAGACTTGTGCTTGAGTGCACTTGACATGCACATTGAGTGTGGTTATGTATTAAGCAGCTGTAGCTTTCTAGGCTTTGTAATTGATGCGATTTAAACATGACAGTAAAGTCTGCAGTGTAGACATTTTTTTGCAGTAACCTAGCATACTTATATTATGCAGTTGCATACAGTGCAACATGCAGTACGTTGATATCTCATTTCGTGCATAGCATATCATTAACGCAGTTTTGCGATAAATTAATCAAACCGCAACTTCCACCGCGTTGTCGGTAGTTTTTCCGCATGAAAAATTTATCCTTCGAGTGTCCCCTTTTAAAAGTTTTGTGGTGTTACGTTTATAACAACTAATCGGATCGCGACGAACTGAAGCTGGACGCATAGATTTTGTTTGGCACGCAAGTCTATTTTACCTTGACATGCTGTGTTAAAAACGCAACGCTCTCATGGCGCGAGACGCTGTAAACAGCAAGACGCAACGCAAAAGCAAATCGGAATGTCTTTGTGCAACACTGCACTATTGCGTTATTTTTCGTCAGTCGCGATTTTAAATCGAAATAAGACCTACTTATTAGAGTTTAATCAGAAAACTGTACTTGGTTGTTTTTATGATGAAAGCTGCAAATGCATGTTAAGAGCATTAGCCTTGTAGCGTATGCATAGTTTGCATATATAAAGCATGCTTTCTGTTTGTAGGAGTTAAACCCAGTGGCATTAATAGGAAGCCATTCTGGGATAGGCAATTGGATATGTGAGGGTGGGCAAATTAAATCAATAGGAGCAGCAAAGAGTTCTGGGCAGTGTGTTTTTTTAATGAAACGATTTCAGCTGTAGGCTATGTTAGTGAATTTATATTGGGTATTTGCATATGCTTACATTTTATTTTGCGATATCTCTGGAATGGACTGCGGATGTGAGCAAATGCACTTCTTAAAGGGTTAGTTCACCCAAAAATGAAAATGATCCCATAATTTACTCACCCTCACACCATCCTAGGTGTATATGACTTTCTTCTTTCAGCCGAACAAAATCAGAGTTACATTAAAAAAATATTCTGGCTCTTGCAAGCTTTATAATGGGAGTGAATAGTAACTGAGATTTTGAAGCCTAAAAAAGCACATCCCATCCATCATAAAAGTAATCCATACGGCTCCAGGGGGTTAATAAAGGCCTTCTGAAGCGCAGCGATGTGCTTTGTAAGAAAATATCCATATTTATAATTTTATAGACTATAGTCACTAGTTTCCATTAACATCCACCCGCATGTTCACAAGAGAGTCGCGTTCCGGCGAATGACATAGGACGTTGGAGTAGCATAAGCTTAGGTGAGAGTAGACGCCTCTTAGTTCAAACTAATAGGGCTGGGCAACAAACTCGAGCTCCTCTGCCTTTCTCTTTAAAAATTCTTGTTATAGACTTTTAATTCATGACCAGTGTTTTGTTTTGCTCTATCCTCTGCACTTCCATGTTCATCAGTACGTTGTGCGTCAGGTCAAAGTTCACTCTTTTCCACTCGATTCCGCTGGAATCGACTCAAATACGGAAGCCAGTGATTCTAGTTTATTAAGTTATAAATATGGCTTAAGATGTCCTCTGGAGCCATATGGATTACTTTTATGATGGTTGGATGTGCTTTTTTGGGCTTCAAAATCTTGGTTACTATTCACTCCAATTATAAATTGGATATATTTTCTCTCCCATTGGCTTGAGGGTGGGTAAATTGTGTAATAATTTTCATTTTTGGGTGAACTAACCCTTTAAATGCATGACACTTTCAAAATAGCAAATAAATTAGAGAAAAAAAAATGTGTGTATATATGCAGACAACTGACCCATAGCCACACCCCTGGTTACGCCCATGTCATAGTGTAAAATTCTACATTTCAGCTTTGAAAACACTGTTTTATGCGGCATGACATGCTGCTAAGCAGCTGCTCTGTGGACGTTGCAGATGTCTTTTTGGGTGACGTGTGATCTGTTTTCGAGACTGTGCTGTTTGATCTTGTCAGGTGAATCCTGTTAGATTAAGCTGATTTGTGGCACATGAGACCTGACTGCAGTTCTGATGCAGCTGTCTGTGTAAACACATGGGTCAAGAGAGAATTAGTGCTTTTCTCAGTCATTTTTGTTTTATATATTGCAGTTTTTATTTTGGACTCCTCATTTAGGTTGTGCAAAGAAAGTAAATGTCTTACTAACATGTCCCTTCCTCTATTTCCAACTGATTATTTTAAGCAGAAGAGGAGTGTGTCCCATAAATTCTGTCCCCTCACATACTAATTCTTTGATTTTGGGCTGTTTCTCATGCAACACCACTATTCTGTCTGTGCATTAGGTAGTTTCTGTGAGTGAGTACTACCGACGGATAGATGCGCTAAAGAGTGAGGACCTGCGCTCGCTCTGCAAACGTCTTCAGGTGCCACATGCTCAACTCCACACAAACCATCACAAAAACCACATCATGTCTGCTGATGAAGGAATGTTAACGTCAACATGAACTTGACAATAAGGATACTGTCAGAGTATCATCACGTATGAAACTACCCATATCTGATTTTTCACAAATTTAATAAAAAAAAAGGCTATTCTACTGTTGATCTAAATCAAAATGCATTACTGGCTTCTATTCTAATGCATTACAGCATTTGTTCCCCTTGATCAGCAGATTGCACTGGTCTTTATGTGGAGTGTGGAATAATAAAACTGGCCCTGAGTTGAGATAAAACGTTTTTATTTGAAATGACATTTAGAGGCTCATAGAATTTCTGCAGTAGTACTGAAATTGGATATCTGTTGACTGTCATTTCCATCTGGATGACAGGATGGGTTTCAGATAGCTTGCATATGTGGAAGCAATAAATAAAGCAAATACATTTTCATAGTAATTAGTCATATGCTGTCCCTCAGAGCCCCTTCCAGAAGGGTTTGATCAAGTATCTAAACACAAAGTTGTTGCATTTGACTGCAGTGCTTGTTCTGACTTACTCTTCAGACAACATTCATCACACTATTAAACTCAACATGAAATTACAAAAACTTTTTGCTTTATTAACACTTTCCTGGTACTGTGTCTGATTCATTACTACATCTTATTCCAATGAATTTTTTTTGTACCCAAAATGTGATAATTTACTATTGTATTATATTATATTATCAATTATTTATTATTAGATTATAACAATTATAATTTGCTCCACCTTTTCCCCTGATGTCACCAAGGCTGTGTTAATGTTAAATGGGGTTAGTTCACCCAAAAATGAAAATTGTCATCTATTACTCACCCTAATGTTGTTCCAAACCTATAAGACTTTCATTCATCTTCAGAACACAAATTAAGATATTTTTAATGGAATCTAAGAGATTTCTGTTCCTCCATTAAAAGTCTATTCGCCCAAAACTGTCTCTTCAAAACATTCATAAAGAGATCGTATAAAATCCAAATGAATGAAACAGTTTAATCCAAGTCATCTGAAGAGACACGATTGCTTTATATGATGAACAGATTTTAATTTAGGCTTCACGTATAAACCTGATCATTCGTGTTCTGAAGATGAACGAAAGTTTTATGGCTTTGGAACGACATGAGGGTGAGTTTGATAACATAATTTATATTTTTCGATGAACTATCCCTTTAACTATGTAGGCACTTTGGTCAAACTTGTATTATCTACGTAAAATTGATTGTGAGTGTCATTTCATGTTGATTTTAAAGGAAAACCCATTCCTGAAAGTCTGTTGATGAGGTCTCACTAACCCTGTTTCCTGCTAACATGAAAACAGTGCAAACATCCAAGAGTGTGAGGCTTTATTGAACACATTGTTCTAAATATACTGAAAAACAAATGTTAGCTCCAAATCTGATGTTTGTAGATGGTAAATTGTCATGTGGTTCTTGGATATTTGCCTTGGTTTGCATTGCTGTTGGCGAACTACCCTTTTTTCCTGCTAACCTTTATTCCTATGCTTAACTACGGTAATACTTTTCATTCCTTAATCTGAGAGATAAGCCTTCCCAAAAGTAAGACCCTTTGTAACATTCTCCTGCCAGCAAAACCTTGCTGATCTCCATCCATTCATCCATCTTTCTCTGTCTACATCAGTTGGATTGTACTGATGTAGAAGCACACATTACTAGATTTAAAGCCTGATTCTTTTGGCTGATAAATGTGTGTCTCTGTAAACCTCATTCCTCACATCCTGTAGTGCGACTTTCTCCTTTATTGAGCTGTAGTGCTTACGATGCACTCTGTGATGGGACATGATACTATTTCAAAATTTTGCAGATGTTCTCTTACTTGAGAGTACTGTTTATATAGCATATTTTAGATGGGTCCGATTGTTTTCTGATATGAATAATGCCAGTTACCTGCAGTACAGTACTAAACAAAGTCAATAGATCGATTGATTGATTGGATTTTTATACCGCCCACTATAAACCCTAATGCTCAAAATAATTAATTGATTTGTAAATTAAACAAATTAGTTAAATCAAAATCAACACATATTAAATAATCTGAAGTGTTTTATTGTTTTGAGTTTTATGAACTTGTTTCTTTTAATTTAGACAAACTTAAATTTAACTGAAACTTGGCTGGGATTTCTGTTTCTTAGCATGCTTTGCCATGGGTCTTAAAAGGGAGAGTAAATGCTAAAATTAAGTGTTATATAATGTTCTATGTGCAAAATTAATGTTAAGTGGGCGATTTATTAGTTTTTAATGTTTTGCTATGCTAATTTAGAGTTTCTGTTATGTGGGGTTACCCTCATGGTGTCAATTGGAGCATGAGCTTCGTTTGAGAACATATGTTAAATGTTCTTGTCATACTCATTCAGCAATTGCTATGCTAATGCTATCAAAGCATTGTGTTACCAATTAGCAAGTTGTCATTTTTTGGGTTTTGCCAAATTATTTGGGTTTATAGTGTATAGCTGTAAAATTTTAGGTTAATCTAAAGAAGCCTATTTTAAAGTTTTCCAAAGAAAGCAGACCATGATTTTAGAGGCTTAACCCATCCACATAGTTGTGCTCTCAATGTAAGACAATGTTTGTGAAATTTTGGGGAAAGCAAATGATGAGACTATGTTTATCAGTCCTTTTTCTTTCTTTTAATCAGATCACAACCAAGGAAGAGGTAAACTCCAAACACGTAGTGAAGAGTGACCCAGACCCCGAATCATTCAGGCCCAGTCTGAATGAGCCCAGTGACCTGCTGCAACCCGATCAGATCGAGAAGGCAAGTTATAGGTTATTTTGGTCCATATCTATACCTCATCAGGAACCACTCTTTTGGCTAGCTCTCATGGGACTTGCATGACATTTTCATTGTCTACCTGTGACATTTCAGTTGTATAATTGGCTCCCAGAGGCCCTTATTTTTAGTATACTTCTACTTTAAAGTTACTTCCCAAGTGCCTATTCTGTATTGTCCTGATCTATTGAGGGCTTTTCTTTACTCACTTCTAACCTTCTACCCCAATCCTCAGCTGGCCAAGCACCTCCCAGCCAGGACGATCGGCTATCCCTGGTCCCTGGCATTCAGCACGTCCAAACACGGCATGAGCATCAAGAGCCTGTATCGCACCATGCAGGGCCAGGACTCCCCTGTTCTCATGGTGATCAAGGACAGTGATGGACAGGTATGCTTGAGCTTTTGGGTTTTAGCTGAAGTATATGGTTTTACATAATTGTTTTTGTAAATCTGTATGTGTAGATTGTGAATATTGTGTAGTTCATCAAATATTTAAACAATCTTTTGGCTTATTTTCTGCAGCTGTTTGGAGCTCTTGCTTCAGAGCCATTTAAAGTCAGTGACGGCTTCTATGGCACCGGAGAGACCTTCGTTTTCAGCTTCTGTCCAGACTTAGAGGTGGGAATACATGAAAAGATTAGTATACATGTAGATCTTAGGTGAAGGTTGTCAATGATTATGGATAGGTTTATTAATGTATATTAGCGGCTTTAGTAGTAATAATATTATAAAATAGTATTTTTATATTTAATATTTAAAGTGTATGTGTTTGTGTGTGTGTGTGTGTGTGTGTGTGTGTATGAGCCAAAACATTTATGAAGTGAATCTCCTAACAAGGCCACATATTAAAGTCTGGGTAGATTAGATGGTAAACAAACAATCAGTTCTCATAATCAACATGTTGGATGCAGGAGAAATGGGCAGGAATAAAGATATAAATTACTTTGACAAGGGCCAAATTGTTATGGTAAGTCTTGTGAGTTGCTCCCGGTCAGCAGTGGTGAGAATTTACCAACGAGGAGGGACAAACCACAAACCGACGACAGGTTGTTGGGCACCCAAGGCTAATCGATACACAAGGGCAACGAAGGCTATATCCCATCTGGTCTGAGCCAACAGAAGGTCTACTGTGGCACAAGTCACACAAAATGATGTTATGGGACGAATGTGTCACAACACGCAGTACAATACACTCTGCTGCGTATGGGGCTGCATAGTCACAGACCAGTCAGAGTGCCTATGATGACCCCTGTCCACTGCTGAAAGTGTCTATAATGGGCACGCGAGTGTCGTAACTGGACTTTGGAACAGTGGAAGAAGGTTGCCTACTCAGAAAGTACCTGCTTGCTACATGGTACTTTTCCAAAGTTTTGGAACTTTTAGGGGTGGGACATGACTGCTGAACATGCTGATTGGTTGAGTTCACGCAGCATTTTGATTGGTTGACTCCACACAGCATTTTATTTCAAACCACCATTTTTATAAGTCTGTTGCGGTGCGTGTAGTAAAAGTTGTTTGTTGTTGGAATTAACAATGGAGTTTAAAAATACGACCGATGGACCGACGATGAGGTGTTCAGGCTTTATTAAGCTTATATGAGAAGAGTGAGAATCTTCACAGTACTTTAGATTGTGATGGAAACGCAGACAGCAACAGGTCTGGGGGAAGAAAGCTCCTGGGACAAATTTCCGGGTAGTTCCGGGTAATTTCGTTGGAAAAGCAGCTAATGTCTTAGTGCCAGGTAACACAGGACAACTACAGGGGTCTTGTAGAGTCCATGCCTAGGTGGGTCGGCGTTGTTTTGGCAGCACGTGTTGACAGGTGGTCATAATGTTGTGGCTCAATGGTGTGTGTATGTGTGTGTATATATAGTATGTCTTTGTATATTGACTGCTCCTGTTATATTGACTAAACAACTTGAACCTTTCTAGGTTTTCAAGTGGACTGGTGACAATATGTTCTTCATCAAAGGAGATCCAGATTCCTTAGCTTTTGGTGGTGGAGGGTATGTAAAGAGAATAAGTTGCCATACACTTCATTAATCAGTGATTTAATGTCTAAATTAATTTTTTTCTCCTTTTAGAGGTGAATTTGGCCTGTGGTTGGACGGCGACCTCTATCATGGCAGAACTCACTCGTGTAAGACCTTTGGAAATCCAATGCTCTCGAAAACAGAGGACTTCTATGTGCAGGACATTGAAATATGGTCCTTTGAATAACACCCCCCTTCCCCCCCACCTCACGGACTCGGTACAAATTACAAAGGGGTTACGAGGCCACAACACTAGACCCCTATAAAGATTGTACACCCTCCACTTGGCTCCCAAGAAGCCCTGATAGAGGCAGAGCGGATATACAGTGTACATTGCACTTAATTTCTGGAAACAGTCAGCATGGGTGGGTCTTCCTCACTGGTGTCCCAATGAAAGTTTCATATGAACACACATTATTTACCCATTTGCAGCCTGAGGTCCTCTAGACTTGAGGATAAGGAAGTGCGCTAATGGCTGTTCCAGAATGTTTCCATAAGAAATGTAGCTCTAGACCTTCCCAGGAGTCATAAAACATTGGGGTTTAAATCCTACTACCTTCATCACTTGTAGCATTGCATCTATTTCAAGCACTTCTCCAATATCTTAGCTCAAAACCCCTGTTATTAAAATGTCTCGTCTGTGCACTCACACAGGCTCTATATAATCAAACACCACTACTTAATGTAATATTCAGTACCGTGTTGCTGTAAAAATGTGGTGTAACATGCAAATTAACGTGTGGTGCCCTTTTCATATCAATATGCTTTCCTGTAAATCCTTTGTTCTGTCTGGGAGTGCTGTAGTTATGCCAGCAGAAACGTGTACATCTTTTAGGAAGCCTTTCTGGGGGGGCGGGGCATCTGAAGGAATATATATATACATATATAAATACATATAGCAATTATATATTTATACCTTTATTAGTGTACTGTGTACATAACTACTTCCCATATTGCTGTTAAGTGTGACAGTGATATGGTTTGCGCTACTGTCCTTGAAGTATAATCTCAGTTGTACATTTTCTTGTAAATTTGTTCCAATAAATACATTTCTGTATGCACACAACATTAATGCTAATGTTAATCCAATGTTAAAGTGGAGTTGTTGGCGGGGAGTTTTCATCAGCTAACCAGTCTCTTGAGACTGGCTTTTCTCATCAGTGGTAACCATATATATGGTGACCTGGGCGTTGGAGGGTGATGAAGTGACTGGTGCAACCAGAGACAGCCTCCGGGGCTTATGGATGACTGCTGTCAGTGATAATGAGAAAGGCTGTTACTGCAATATTTACAAAGAGTCACACAAAGAGGCACCTCGACACACAGGTTGCAGAAAAACAGAATGGGGAAATGTCTCTTTTAGCAGTATTATGATTTGAAGTTTAAGCGGAGAGATGCCAATTTCTCATTGTGGCCAGCTGAAAACATGCCCAAACATTTGACCTGACTGTGCGCGTCTGTTGTCAGAGCAGGCTTTGTGCTGTGAAGGTCTGATGCTCTCTGCATGATGTGGGATTGTAGAGCTGAAGGACTCTGACGCCCCTCCGGGGCCACCTGCACATTTCTGGTCTTCCAGTATTTGACGGCCGTGTGGAAGCTCAAAGAAATGTCATTAATCCCCTCAAAGATCCCTGACGGATAATGTATCAATGTATTAATCACAATAAAGTTGATGTAAAAATGGTGTTTTTGTGTGTGTGTGCGTGCATGAAGGAGAGAGAAATATAAAGTAAAGGTGTGGTCACATTTACTCTGGCTTGGCAAAATTTCACATGTGAAATCCAGTTTCAGATGCATTTGAGAATTCTGCATAAGTGTGAAGTTCCAAATGGTTTCGCAAATTGATGACCCGTGAGTGAGAAGTGCTCCATGCGTTGCTCCACTTTTGACAATAAACCTTTTTCTTTTTTGCCAGTTATGCTATGTGGCCATGTCTTAAATTTTGGTCATGTTTACCATTGCTCAGCATAATTTTGCATTCAAAATCCAGTTTGAATAGGAATTCACATAACTGAGAATTTCGCAGGAGCAATGCAGGTTTTGCATCAGGATCCAAATGGTACTGTGAATGCGCAGAGTTGACCAACAAAAAGCTGTTTGGATTGAAGATGACCTCCATGTAAGCAGTGCTTTGTGCATTGACAATACAATTTGCCCACCAAATTTTGTTAATGTGACCGCATCTTAAATTATGATCGCATTTACTGTTGCTCTGCAAAAAGTTGTGTGCAAAATCCAGTTTCATTAGCAATCCACAGGATTGAGAATTTCACACGAGCGACAAAAATTTCGCTTTGCTGATTTTCAGTGTTGGGGTAACTCATTACAAGTAACTTGAGTTACATAATCGGATTACTTTTTCAAGTAACTAGTAAAGTAACACATTACTTTTTCACATTATTTGACTGATATCTCTCCTGTCCCCATATTTAGAGAAATAAAGTGCAGAGGTGTTGTGTGCGCTGTGTAAACATGGTTATTGTATTTCTAGACTAAATGTGAACATGCATTTACTCACCTCACTTGCGCGAAAACATTCAGTATTCCTCAAAATGAATAAAAACAGTGAAATGCAATCTCAATTATATGCAAACCTGTAATAACTATATTAAATTACACAAATATACTTTATGTATTTAATCTCACTTTATTAACCGATTTCTTTGCTGCTGACCTTCAATGACCTAATTCAACCATCAAAAATTACTTTAGATTTAGAAGTGTTGAACTTCCTTCTCCTGTATCCTTCTTTCATCCAGAATGGCAGCAAAGCTGAAAGGTTTGTTTAAACTGCGTCCTTTACTGTAAAGGCGTAAATACGCATTTCCTTCAGCCTAAGGCTTATTCATTTCACTTTTGGTGTGAAAGGGCCTTGATGTTTGCCAAAAATAAAACTTTTTTGTTGTTATAAAAAAGCAAGCCCAGCCCAGGTGAGAAAAAGTAATGTAACATTACTTTTTATAAAAAGTAACTAAGTAACACAATTAGTTTTTTAGGGAGTAACGCAATATTGTAATGCATTACTTTTAAAAGTAGCTTTCCCCAACACTGCTGATTTCGCGTTTATTGTTATGATCACATTCATCGTTGTTTTGTGAAAATTTGTGGGCAAAATACAATAATTTCAATAGGAATCCACGCTATTGTGAGTTTAGCTTAAGGGTGAAAGAGTTTCCTATGCAGATTTTGCTCATTTTCAAGTTGGTCACGTAAATTTACCACAAAAGACCTGATTTTGACAAAATGTGTAGTAACTGCTATTTTATAGGGCAGAATGATCTGTATTTATGATCCCATAGTCATTAAAGCCATAATCTGCTGTTTTTGCACCATCATGGAAATCAACCTGATAATAAACTTTATTTACCAGTTTTAAGTACATGTGAATTCTGTAAAAAGCATATAAATGCATATAATTATACATCAAATATATTAAGTATAAATACTGAAATGTATATACATGTCAAGTCAAGTCACCTTTATTTAGATAAAGCGCTTTTTACAATGCAGATTGTGTCAAAGCAGCTTTATGATAGAGGGAATAGAGGGTTTTAAACCGGGATTTAAAGACTTTATATTAACTATTATTTTGTCTCATGATATCAATCAGTTTACACTCATTGCAAAGGCCTAAAAAATCTATACAAGAGGTATTTAAATTCAGAAAAGATATGAGGGAATATGATCGCACATGCACGATAAAGAATTCCCATGCTCCTCAGCAGCACTCCTGCTCTGTCCTGTCTTACCTCTGCCTTGATGTTTAAGTAGACTGCGTACAATACAACACCAAAGAAGTGACTGATCAGTGTCACGGGGCGTGGGTTCAGCCTGATGATTGACACAGATGTTAGATATAGTATGCATACAGTAATTATGTACGTTTATAGTTATTTGTCTGATTGTAATGAAGTCTGAACCTACACAGATAGCAGTCCAACTGGCCCTGACACACACTCCCCTCCCAACTGAAAATAACACAAGCAGGCTCTTCTGAGATATAATATTGAATCTGCAAACAGGGGAGACAAGTTATGATCATTTGCAATGATTAAAATGCTTTGATGATCTATATTATTATAATCAGCAAGTGTTTATGGTGTCTAAGAGGCCAGTCTTTGAAGATGAACATTTGGCTCATGGTAGAAGAGTTCCCTCTAGTGGCGACATAAGTATGAAAATTGGAAATAGGTATCAACTATTTTAATTCAGAAACATAAAAGCAGATACTTACTGTCTTTTGAAGCAAACAACTCATGCAGTGCCTGTGCTAGAACATCCACCACAAATGAATGAGACACTTTCCGCTCCCAGTGGAATTTTTTTTTAGCCTGTGGGTGGGGTAGAATAACACAACGACTGTAAGAGAACTACATTGGAGCAAATCTTAATTTTTTTAATCAATAAAATGTTATAATATTTTTAAATCTGGTTTATCTAATAAAACCCTAGGCTTTTAACCTGCAACAAGGCTGTGTTGTCACTGAGATCCGGAACATTCTGAAGCAGACTTCTCCAAATCATGACATCATTGAGTGCTACGCTCATCCCTCCTCCAGTTAAAGGATGCCTCATGTTATAAGCATCTCCAAGAAGCAAGACTCCTGTCAGAGGACAGTTAGATCTATTTTAATATAATTCAGTTGCAACGGTCTATAAAGTCTATGACATAATAGGTAACGTATTACAGTGCCTGCTTAAATGAATAACAACAACAATAAAGCTTCTTTGTAATTAAATCTATGTACTATAATAAAGACTACAATGAGAAACTGCCACTGCTGCATCTCTACCATATGCTGCATCTATATTGCGCAGTTACCTGGTTTATTGACAGGTGACGATGGCAGGAAACTTGCTGGCATGGATTTCAGACGGTTGTTTTGTATGGCCAACAAAAACAGCCCCTTTAAGTGATCTATCAGACACAACAAAGCAAAGAAAATTTGCAAAAATATCTATAATTCATTTTAATCCAATGACATTTTTATATCAGCTCATGTATGTGGACTGAAACCTCAGTTCTTGGAAACAACTGGTTGATAATTAAAAAAAAAAAAAAAAAAACACTTAAAGGGATAGTTCACCTAAAAATGAAAATTCTGTCATCATTTACTCACCCTCAAGTTGTTCCAAACCTGTATTAATTTCTAAACACATTTTGAAGACATTTTGAAGAATGTCGGTAACCAAACAGTTGATGGGCACCACTGACTTGAGTATGAGTATGGAGGGGAAAAAATACTATGGAAGTCAATGGTCCCATCAACTGTTTAGTTACCAACATTCTTCAAAATAGCTTCTTTTGTGTTCAGCAGAAGAAAGAAATTAATACAGGTTTGGAACAACTTGAGGGTGAGTAAATGATGACAGAATTTTCATTTTTGGGTGAACTATCCCCTTAAATGCACTCTTATTGACAGTTATATCAGTTCTCTGACCTGGCAGTTGCGGATGGATCTTCTCAATCATGTATTGGCTCAGGTTTTTGGGGAGACGTCCCCTTATGTCCACCAGAACGCGTGTGTCAGTGGAGGAGATCTGGTAGATCAGAACCGGTCCATGGCAGCTCAGAACTAGTTCAGCATAGTTGGGCTTATACTGAGGAGAGTTCTGAGAAGATAAACCAATGCAATACAAGTAGTGTGTTATGTTTAAATTTAAAATAATCTGGGTTTTCTTTTAAAAGCATTTAATGGTTGTGAAATAGTAAAAGGTTTATGACATTACACCAGAGCACCTCGTACCTTCATTACGCAGCCTACAAAGTTGGAACAGATCTGAACCCTTTCCGAGCTCAAACGCTTTCTGAATTCTGAAAAACATCCATCTGCCACCACTGTCAGAGGGGCACGTAACCTCTGCAAAACAGATAGTGACTGATGATATACTTAAAATACAGCAAATATTTTGCTATTTAACAACTTTGTAATTTTAACCGTACAGGCTACAAGTACAAATGTAATCAATTAATGATCCCTATTGTTTATACCATGATTTTTTTCACTCAAAAGTTATGATGTTGAAGCTACCCAAATATTTAATATTATTGGTTAACATACAAACGTGGTCTCTTGACTAACCTTTATTTTTCCGGAATGTTTGTCCTTGTACTGGATGCCTTTGACACAGCCATTTTCTTCTTCTAGGAATGTTACTGTGCCTTCAATGAACCTCACACTTAACAAACACCAGGTAAATATGCTATTAAAAATACTTATATAATTTTATAAGCAATTTTTTAAATATCTAAGATACATATGTTGGTCTTACTTCGGCTCCGCCAGTGCAGCTCTACGAAGACCCATGATAAAGCGACCGTGGTGAAAAGCTCGGCCACAATGAGCCTGGTCTTGTGAGTAAGGAATCTCCACGACCATCCTACTTTCAACATCATGGATGATATAACCATTCACAATGTGTGCATCCATCTCCTCTACTGATTCTATAAAAAAAATCATGATTATAGCTTAGTATTATAACTATAAAGAAAACTGGGGGCCAAGTGCTCAGACTGGAATAAACAAGTAAAAAGAAACTCACTTTCCAAGCCTAATTCTTTGAGAGCACGGTATCCACCAGGCTGTAGCAATTCACCAACTATCCTGTCCGGTTCTCTAAGATTCCTCTCAATCACTGCAACCTTGCGTCCATCTCGCCCAAGAACCGCTGACAATGAAGAGCCCAAAACACCGGCCCCTACAATGATGACATCAGGTTCTGGGGCAACAAAATCTCCAGTGTTGGTGGTATCATTCTGTAGATAAATATTAGATAATAATAGATAGATGTAACAATATAATAGATAATAAATAAAAACAATGAAAAAGTAACCCTCAATTAATTACAGTTCTGAGGACTTTTTGATAGATAGATAGATAGATAGATAGATAGATAGATAGATAGATAGATAGATAGATAGATAGATAGATAGATAGATAGATAGATAGATAGATAGATAGATCATATGACAATAGTCTATGTAGGTCAAAATAGCGTCATCATTGTTATATATTTAATACTGTACATATCAGAGATGGCTCCATTGTCATACCTTAAAACTTCGTGAATTAAAGATGAACATACAGAGAGAACTGTTGAATCTACATCGGCGGAATATTGAAATCATGACATCTACCTAGCAGTAGGTTGACAGACGAGAGAAGCTTAGACGACGCGCGTGGCATCGAGCGTATAAACCCCGCCCATTTAATCCAGTCATCCAATCATATCACTGTACGGTTAGATAAAAGACTTGCTTATGACAGCACACTGGACTGCAGGGAAATAAATTAACCAATTAATCAATTAATTAATTTTAATGTATAATATCATGTGCACTGCATGATTCCTACAAGGGAATATTAAAGAAGTGAAAATTACATAGGCAATTCTGAACAGACAGGCATTTATTTATTTATCACTTTATTATTATTTATTTATCTATTTTGTTATGTTTGCAAACTGCAAAACACAGATGACACCATCTTATTATAATTAAATATGTTTTTAGGACAGACTTATGTCATGTCCGTGCTCTTGTTTTGTTAGTTGGACTTTTAATTTGCCTGTATTATTTCCTGTTATTCCCTCGTTGCTTCTTGATTGTTCTCAAAAAAATAAAACTGCACTTGGGTTGAACCTTAATTTTCTTTTAGTGGATTTACATGACAAATTTGCAGCACTTCCACAGTTTAAACCACATTGTTATTGTTCAATTCAGGTGTAGTTTAGCTCCATAAAACATCTCAACAGAAATTTGTTTGAATATTATACTGTACATTCAGACATTGGAGTAAATCATAAACCCAATATTAAAATGTAGTACTAATTCTAGTGCCACACTGGATCAAACATATCATGATATTTTTTCCCCGAAATAATCCCTATAAGAATGTCCTTTTCTATTTTTGCTCACTTTCAAGTAAACCCTTAAGTTTTCTCTGCCAGTCTTTAACACATGTGTTTATTGTGGCTCTTGAGCAGGGTGCAGGATGCTGGAAATTTTGATGAGATCAGCCTTTATATTGAGTTGAAGTGCTATAGGGTCACTGGAGGCCATGCTGGTTAACTCTTCCTCTCTGGTTCGTTGAGCAAAATAGGGCATAGTATTGCTGCAAATGATATCTTGTCTAGCATGCAGCAACCTACGAATCACATGAATCACAACCATGGCTTTGTCTTCCCTTCTGTCTTTCTCAATGTTTTTCCGCAAACAATCAATTTCATTTCTCATTCTCCTTTGCATGAACCATTCTGTAAAGAAGAACAGAATATTGTAATGTCTAAAGAATAGTTAAAATTTGTGTTGTGGAGCAGAATATTTGCAGAACTATACAAGAAGAAACATAAACTATCAGCACAAAAACATGGGATTTGGGCCTGTGATTTTTTTTGCCAAACATAATATTAAAACAGAATGTAATGCTTATGGTACAACACTAAGCCATAAAATGAAATCAGCAAAGGCCAGTTCCAGCTACATTTATAATCCCCGTTTATCATCACAGCTGCTCTGATATTCCTTTGCGCACGTGCATTCAGATAATTCATTTTGACTGAATTGAAAAAGAGAACAAGTCAGCCAAAGAAGAAAACAACATTTATTTTAACCTGCTCATGTTTTTTTTTTTTTCCAAATGACTTGCTTTCACTGGTTTTAAGAAGAAAATATTCACTGCAAGTAACATGTTTCTACACATTAGATGTGGTAGCTTTATGTCATTACGCAACTCATATTGGTATGCATACTGTATATGTTTATATTTTAAACCTAAATTCTTGTAGGGCTTCATATGATATGTAAGATTAACTTACCTTCCCTTTAAGGATGAAAATAGGCTATCCACCCTAAACTACGTATTCAGCACTGGTTAAATTGGTTCTGTAAATGCAAAGTCCCAACCCCTATATATTGGAGACATGAGCTGGCCTGATTTTATTTGTTAAAGAAGGTTTTGCAATGCATTGCTTATAATTCAGTCAGGGATTTTGTTTATTTTAATTGAAGTGGTATTTTAATCTTTGCATTTAACTTCTAGTCTAGCTTTTTAATAAATCTGGCATTTTATAATACACTATGAATGTTGTTTGCTCTGTGACATTGCTCATGTTCCTCTATTGTAAGTCGCTGTGTATAAAAGCCTTGGTTAAATGCATAAATGTAAATTAAATGTGATTAACATATTACACTCTCTGATTAAAGGGTTAGTTCACCCAAAAATGAAAATTCTGTTATTAATTACTCACCCTCATGTCGTTTCACACCCATAAGACCTTCGTTCATCTTCAGAACACAAATTAAGATATTTTTGATAAAATCCGATGGCTCAGTGAGGCCTCCATTGACAGCAAGTTAATTTACACTTTCAAACACCCAGAAAGATACTAAAAACATATTTAAAACAGTTCATGTGACTACAGTGGTTCATCCTTAATGTTATGAAGTGACAAGAATACTTTTTGTGCGGCAAAAAAACAAAATAACGACTTTATTCAAAAATATCTGGTGATGGGCGATTTCAAAACACTGCTTCGTGAAGCTTCGAAGCTTTATAAATTTTTTGTTTCAAATCAGTAGTTTGGAACATGTATCAAACTCCCAAAGTCACATGAACCATTGAAATTTTGAAACGCTTATAACGTAACGAAGACTCATTTACTGAAATCACGTGACTTTCATGCTCCGAACCACTGATCTGATACAAAAGATGCATAAAGCTTTGAAGCTTCATGAAGCAGTGTTGAATAAAGTCGTTATTTTGTTTTTTTTTGTGCACAAAAAGTATTCTCGTCACTTCATAACATGAACTGTTTTAAATATGTTTTTAGTATCTTTCTGGGTGTTTGAAAGTGTACATTAACTTGCTGTCAATGCAGGCTGCACTGAGCTATCGGATTTTATCAAAAATATCTTAATTTGTGTTCCGAAGATGAACAAAGGTCTTACAGGTGTGAAACGGCATGAGGGTGAGTAATTAATGACAGAATTTTCATTTTTGGGTGAACTAACCCTTTAACATATTGGGAATATAAAATGTGAGAGTATTTTACGGTGTACATAGTATTTACACTTTCTGTACTGTATGAACAATTCGACTTTGACCTTCCCACAAAGAAACCAATATAATAAATTTTTTTAATCTCATTAACTTTATTGGCAATGAGGTCTTTTAAAACAAATTATTCATTTCTGCTCTCCCAGTGTCACTTTTTGGTCTGTCTGTCGAGTATAGCAGCCTCAGCTTTCTGGTGTGTTTGAAGAGTGACCTGCAGCTGCCAGTATCTGAGATACAGCCACATGAGACTTCCATTCTTACGCTCATCTGTGTTGAGATACTCTGCACAACTGCGATCATTCTTAAAAATATCCCTGAGACCGTCCTCCATCTCCAGATGTGCAAGAAGGGGCTCTTTGGCTGTCTGAACCAGAAGGTCTTTCTCCATCTCCACCCTCCTCACACGAGGCACCAAAATACTGCAAAAGGCCCTTTGTCTTTGCACCAGTCTGTATTCTACTTCCTTCAGAGCCAGTGAAGCCCTCATCTCTTGCTCTTTTTCCTTTTGCAACACCTCATGGAAGAGGGCGCCACCAGGTCCTCCGTAACGCAATCTAGATCTCTCGTTTTCTAGAGCTTCACGTTCCAGCCTCATGCCTCGACGTTCCTCCTCGAGCTTCTGACTCTGTGATGCCAGGGCTTGACGGTAGCCATGTGCCCGCTGCTTTTCTTTCTCTAGATCAAGCTCGAGCCGAGCTGTTTCTCTGCGGTTTTCAGAGAGCGTCTGTCTGTACTTCACATCCAGGTCCTTTTGGATTGTCTTTACGATCTTTTCATACTTCACCTTGGCCTCTTCAATTTCCTTTTGAGACTCCTTGGACCAGATCCATCCTATGAATCCATCCCCAGGAGGAAGAAAAAAATAAAATTTAAGTACAGTTGATTAAAACATACACAATAGTAAAGGGCAGTAGTGTGTTGTAGTACTTACGAAAGGCAGCAAGCCCCAGCATGGGCACAAGGAGGGCATAGTTCCACTTACTGCTATCACCACCACCACCCTGCCTCTCTGGCCTTATATTCCAGTCCTGAGGATCATTCAGGTTGTTCATGTGGACTGCAGCTGAAAAATAAATGCACACTTCTATATTTTTTAATGTATAATGAAACATTGTTGTCCTTATGCAAACATAATGAAACTGACGTAGTATTCCCATTCAATTCATAACTAGAAACTTGAGCAGCGCAAGACCTAGTTATCCTAGTTGAAATATGACACTTCCTGTTTCCACGACATGCATACACGATTTGGCTAGTTATATCTAACAAATAAAATTTCCCATTAATCATGCAAGAACAATACATGCTGGCAATACAATACTACATCAAATGTCCATTTTACCTTGCAAGTATCCAAAGCACTTGCCGTTGACCCTCGCTCTCAAATAGGTTCAAATAGTCGCTTCCATGACTTGGTAAAGCTAAAACCTGCGTTAATGTTCTTGGAAAAAATATTGCTTATTTAAAGTTAGAAGGCTATGTTATATGCAGTGGCAATTACAGGAAATAACTCCACCCATCTTAAACACATGTTTGTGTTTGTTTTCTGTATGACCGCTAACCAACAAATCCCCCACCGTGGACAAATATTGGTACGGTCCTCACTGAAGCTGGGGAAACTGGATGGCGATTCGTGAATCATTCGAACCAAATCGCTTTTTTGCTTGTGGATCTTTTCAATCAGTTTTGTTGAGCCTTTGCACTTACTCTGCATATATTCACAACATTCTTTAATTTAATCACATTTTAAATGAAGTGGTAAATGTTAAAATATTTTAGTTATAAAAAGAACGAGGTAACGATGGTAAATTATTCGTAATTTATTTAGAGAAATAAATTACATTATGTAATGTAATGTTTGTTTTATTATTCACTATATATTAAGTAATTATACTTATTTTAAATTAATATAATGGATTTCGAGGGAGGACCCGATTTGTCACAACACCGGTTTAAGAAACCAGACACGTTCACAAAGCAGACCGAACCGATAACTGAATAAGCAGCGAACCATCAGTGAGCATTTGAGGATTTGGCTCATGGTGCGAATTTTTTTTTTTTTTTTTTATCATCTGGGGTACAACAAACTGACCTACAAATGCGATTAAAATAACTAAAAAAAAAAAACTTATCGAGTACGCCGCGCCGTGAAGTCAGACACTCGGTGAATCTTTTTGATGATTCAAAAGAACCGATTCGTGGAAATGAGTCCACTACCGCTTACATCACAAGAGCTTTCACGAGCTCCACACAGGAGCTTTCGTTTATCAGTCAGAAAGATTCGAGCAACATGGCTGCGGTGTGCGCTGCCTCCCGTGTCCTCGGGAGAAAGATTGTGTCATCTAAAGCTGTAAGTATTTTCAGATCTTGGGCATGCTTTCTATTTTAATGGCATTTGTTAATTCCAGGCCGAGAGTTTAATTGCTTTATACTGAGATCACGCTTTGGTCTATTGTACCCTGTTATGTATTGGTTTTGTAACCATCATCTGCTGTGTTAAGTAACTGTTACATAGTCTCAGTGTCTCTGTTACTGGAGTGCACGCATTATGTGATACTGTTTTATTTATGGAGCTTATCCTTTTAGCAGTAATGCTTGAGTGTTTTAAACCTAATGTAATGTGTAATTTCATAGAATTAAAGATTAGATGTTTTGTAAACAGGGATCTATTGAAGGTCAAGCTGGCAGCGTTAGCATTAGCCATGTGATACTGTATGCTCATGTCATTATTTAAGGTGATTATTTTTAAGTGTTTGGATGCCCGATTTTTTTTAAATGACATTAATTATGAGAATAAAAACAGACTGCTTAGGTTAAGGTTATGAATTGTGGCTAGAGTTTATTACAGATATAACTGACAGCTAGAGTCACCTGTTAAAGTTTGTAGATGTGTTATGGCAATGTGTCCTACTAATCATAAACGTACACAAGCGCAGCAAATGAGTTTATCTTATAATTCTCCTTGCATATATCCCCAGATAGTCTCCAGTATAGCTGCTCAGCCTATGTTTCGTTCAAATAAAACCAGATATCTCTCTGTTATGTCACCAGTAAAGACCATTATACATTTGCTTGCTGTCACTATCTGTCTTGTATCGCATAGAAGTTTTGTTATTTGTTATTTTTGTCGTTTCATCCAGCTGCCAGCAGTGTGCCAGGCGCGCAACCGCAAGTTACATTTCTCCATCTATGGAAAAAAGGGAGATGCAAAAGTCTCAGATGGTGTAAGTATTTATGCTGCTTCTTTGTTTGGTTTCAGTAGCTTTCATTTTCCCGGCTATTAAGGTTCTGTTTAAATCTAGTTCCAGTCGTCACATTAAAGTAGCAAAACTAGATGTCATAGGCAAGTGGCCTTGCATGATCATTGTGTTTTTGGTATTTCTACACTCAGATCTCCACTCAGTATCCAGTAGTAGACCATGAGTTTGATGCTGTCGTGGTAGGAGCCGGTGGCGCAGGGCTGCGTGCTGCTTTCGGTCTGTCGGAGGCTGGCTTCAACACAGCCTGTGTCACCAAACTTTTCCCCACCCGCTCACACACAGTGGCCGCACAGGTTTGGAGATTTCCTTTTGGCTTTCTACTTATCATTTAGTAACAAAACAATCTGCCTCTTATATCCTCTCATATACTGCAACAACATGACAATCTGTCCTCTGGATGTATGCTAGTTGCTAGCAATTTCAATTTTTTGAAAGGACAAGGAATAATTTTAAGACTCTAATGCATCAAAATCATATGGTTTGCATAAGGAAGTGATTGAAAGAGAATCCGTTCTTTAGAACCTCTGAGAGCTGTGCAGTGATTTTCAGTTTAAGAAGTCTAAAGTTCACAAGGCCGCTCAACCTTTGAAACTACATATTCTTACACCACTTTGAAAAAACAAAAGATTTATATGTATGTTCTAACTAATACAGAATTTATTATTATTATTATTATTATATAATTACTATATAATTTTATTATTATAATAATTATTCACAATGGCTCACAACTTATATTTTTTTATTTATTTATATTTTAACGTTTATTTCCCCTTTATAAAATAGGGTGGGATTAATGCTGCATTAGGGAACATGGAGGACGACGACTGGCGTTGGCACTTTTATGACACAGTGAAGGGATCTGATTGGCTGGGAGACCAGGATGCCATTCACTACATGACCGAGCAGGCCCCTGCTGCAGTGGTGGAGGTGAGAGATGATCACATGACCTGTCACTATCATTAGCTGCATTTCCATTACCCTTTAAATTGCGCAAATTGAAATTGTAAATACGCCCCAATCAAAACACGTCAATTTCACAAAAAACTCCCATATATAGCAAAAAAGTTTTTACACTCGCATGAGGTGGTTTTTCAGGCAGTTCGAAAAAGGAATATTTTGCAAAATTGCAATGGAAACAGTTTTTTTTGCATTTACGGGTCACCTGGTGTATGTAAAAGTCAATCATTTTTTAAAGATGGTACGGTATGTTTGGACAGAAGATGAGACAGTTCTTTATTAAACTCATAAAAGACAAAAGAATTATGGGAATACTGGATTCTAAACAACAAAGAAATGCCGCAATTTATCAAGACTTGAAAGCAGACAGGTGGGAGAAACACCCAGAAACACCTCATACTCACAATGGCTCACATTTTTTTAAATTTATTTATATTATTTATATTTTAACAAGTATAAGGGGCTTTCCTTCCCATTAATGCTTGAATAACACGCCTACATCTAGTGCAGTTGCTGCGATATACTTAAACCTACTAACATCCATTGCCATGATTTTTGGAATTACTTATGGCAAAAACAATTATGTTTTAGTCGCATAATATCAGTTAATGGAAACACTGTCATTTCGCAATATGACTGATATAGATTGATTTCCTCCAATGTCATCAGCTGATGTTATGTCTTTTCAGCTGGAAAACTTTGGTATGCCATTCAGCCGTACCGAGGACGGGAAGATCTATCAGCGTGCCTTTGGAGGTCAGAGTCTGAAGTTTGGTAAAGGAGGTCAGGCTCACAGATGCTGTTGTGTGGCAGACAGGACGGGTCATTCCCTGCTTCACACACTCTATGGACGGGTGAGTGAGATTCTGAAAGTCAGCTCAAACTGGAACACATGTTGAGCCCTATCTAATTGTGTCTGTCGGTGTCTAGTCCCTGAGGTATGATACCAGTTACTTTGTCGAGTATTTTGCCCTGGATCTGCTGATGGAGGATGGAGAGTGTAAGGGAGTCATTGCATTATGCATGGAGGACGGATCCATCCACCGTTTCAGAGCCAAGAACACAGTCATTGCCACTGGGTAAGAGACATGATATAGTTTTCTGTCTCAAGCATCCAGCAGTGTTATTTTAGTATTATTTATATGCTGTTATACTATTTATTAATTATTAAATAAACATAACTTTTAGTAATTTTACTGTATGTATTTTAGTAAACTTATATTCATCTAATATTTTATATTATATTTTATTTCAGCTTTATTTCAATTAACGAAAATATTTTTGTGTTAGTTAACAGCAACACTAGTATTTATGGAAGCTTGTTTCCACCATGTAATAAAAATAAAAAGTCACAATTACCTTTTTTATCTCATAATTCTTTTTTTTCTCAGAATTGTGATATAAAGTCTGAATTGCATTATGTAAAGTCAGAATTGTAGTTATAACACACAATTCTGACTTCATATCATCCAATTCAAGTTTATAACTAGCAATTGCGAATTTAAATCTCGCAATTATGACTTTTCTTCTCAGAATTGTGATATAAACTCCCAGTTGCGTGTTATAATGTTCGATTGTGAGGAAAAAAGATTGATGGTTTTTCTCAGAATTGCGAGTTTA
This sequence comes from Elopichthys bambusa, assembly GCA_037101425.1. Classification (NCBI taxonomy): domain Eukaryota; kingdom Metazoa; phylum Chordata; class Actinopteri; order Cypriniformes; family Xenocyprididae; genus Elopichthys; species Elopichthys bambusa. The sequence goes on from CM074448.1 coordinate 24,971,185, forward strand.
TATCTCTAATTCTGACTTTATAACTTGCAATTGCAATCACAATTCTGAGAAAAAACGTCAATCTTTTTTCCCTTTTTTGCAATGCTGACTTTATTAGACGCAATTGCGAGTTTATATCTCATAATTCAGAGAAAAAAAGTCAGAATTGCGTAATAAAAAAATCGCAATTGCGAGAAAGTCAGAATTGTGAGAGAAGAAGTCACAGTGACCTTTTTTATTTTTTTTATTTAGTGGCGGAAAAAAGCTTCATTAAGTATTCAAAGGTATAACAGAAAAGGTTAAAAAAGCTTTTTCTTACAGTTGTTATTAATTACATCTTTTAAAGTTTGATTGGTTCTGTTTGTTTACCAAATTTTAATTTCAATGTTTATTTTCTAATTATAAAAACTATAATTTTTATTTAAAAAATGTGTTATTTGTAATATTTATATAATTTAATATATATATAACTATTTTTGGTGAAGTTTGCTGGAACAGTGAGGTTGTACATATTAATAAAGCGTGTGTTTTTACAGCATACAAAGAAAGATATTGATTTGGTTTTCTCTGCAGTGGTTATGGCCGCACATACTTCAGCTGTACATCAGCTCATACTAGCACAGGAGACGGTAATGCCATGGTGACACGTGCAGGTCTGCCCTGCCAGGATCTTGAATTTGTTCAGTTCCACCCCACAGGTGAGCTTATTTTTATAAGCCTGGAAAATTCCTTTAGAGTACTTTCACTGTCTTATACTTATAAAGCATCATAAAGTTTTGTCACTGGTTGTGAAGTAACTGTTTACTCCAGCTGCCACCTATAGTTTACAACATGATTATGTCTCACATGTCAGATTAGTTTTGTCTATATGTTGTCTAGCAGTTTACATTACATGATTAGTTATACTATTTCTTTGCTGTGTTTACATGCATCCATGTTGACATGATCTGTGTTATAAATATTCAGCCCCTTCCAGATGCCTTCAGCCAACCTGTGGCTGGTTTAAATGACCTATGATGTAATCCCCTTAGGTATCTATGGAGCCGGTTGCCTGATCACAGAGGGTTGCCGTGGAGAGGGAGGAATCTTAATCAATAGTGAAGGCGAGAGGTTCATGGAACGTTATGCGCCCAATGCCAAAGATTTGGCCTCTAGGGATGTGGTCTCACGGTCCATGACCATTGAGATCAGGGAAGGAAGGTATAAAATACTTGATTTTTACTATAATTATATTTATATTTTGTGCCCACAGCAGTCACCATTTTTGTTTTTTAACTTCATTGCAAAGACAGTATGTGATTGATTGCCAAATTAACTGGCGTTAGCTTTCTTAAAATGAGTTTCCACCATGTTTCCACCAGAGGTGTTGGGCCAGATAAAGACCACGTCTACCTGCAGCTCCATCACCTTCCACCCCAACAGCTGGCTGCTCGCCTGCCCGGCATCTCTGAAACCGCTATGATCTTTGCTGGAGTGGATGTCACAAAAGAGCCCATCCCAGTGTTACCCACCGTCCACTACAACATGGGTGGCATCCCCACCAACTACAAGGGGCAGGTATTCTGCCCATTTTTCACCATCACTTTGACTACTGCTCATCTTAGTTTAGAAATTTGAACAAACTCGTAACCCTTAAAAGTTAACGTAAGCGATTTCTGAGGAACACTGTTGAAAGTGGATCAGACCAAAGGTGCGTTCACGCCATATCGTAATTACTGTAACTATGAGATTCTGGCTCATAAAAAGCGTTATTGTCCTCGTAGAACTCGTAACTACAGCTTGTAAACTGGGAGTTTTTTGAAAGCTCCCACATGTACCACGTGGCCACTGTACCACCTGACCACTGTAGATTCATTTAGGCGTTGATAGTGGTGCCATAGAAACGCATAATTCCCAGTCAAAGAACGTGAACAGCTCCGGATACAATGTCACGCGTTCTCAACTCAAGATTCCGGTAAATACGAGGTGGCGTGAATGCAGCACAAGAACCCTGACACACTTGTAGCCAATCAGCAGTAGGGGGTGTGCCCACTCGTGATGGGGGAGGAGAGAGAGTGAGCAAGAGGGAGATTTGAAGAAAGACTGTATAAAGATAGATGGCTGAGAGACATTACGAAAGAGAAAAGGTCAGAGGAAAATCACTGCAAAAAGAAGGGTTATGATCAGGCAAGAGCATCCACTCTTGCATTGTGTGTTTGTGCGTTTTGAGGGCAGAGCCATAAAGGGATGATTTGGGTTGATTTCAAATATCAACATTGTTCCTCAGAAATCACTTGCTGCAAGTCATAAATTATGGCATAAATCATATTACTTGTCCCGCACCATTTGATTATGGCACCAGTTATTAGGGTACAATCTTGTATTACAACTGGAAGTGTTTAATGCTACAAAAGATTTCTGTTTAAAATAAATGTTCTCTTAAACTTTCCTGTAAAGAATCCTGTAAAAATGTATCACAGTTTCCACAAAAATATTAAGCAAAACAACAGTTTTCAACATAATCATAATCATAAAAAATGTTTCTTCAGCACCAAATAGGCATATTAGAATGATTTCTGAAGGATCATGTGACATTGAAGACTGGAGTATTAAATTATAATTTTCAGCTTTTCCATCACAGGAATAAATTACATTTTTACATTATTAAAATAGAAAGTTTTCTTAAATTGTAATAGTATTTCACAATATTACTGTTTTTAATGTATTTTTTATCAAATAAATGCAGCCTTGGTGAGCATAAGATTCAAAAACATTAAAAATCTTAGTGACCCCAAACTTTTGAAAGATAGTGTACATTAATATTACATTTCATTAACTAAACATAAATGTTACAATCGCTGTTTGCAATCTACTCTCATGAGAACATAATGCTAATATCCTGTCTGTAATCCTCACAGGTCATCACCTATAAGGATGGAGAGGATAAGGTGGTGCCAGGCCTGTACGCCTGTGGAGAGGCCGGCTGTGCGTCAGTGCATGGTGCCAATCGCCTGGGTGCCAACTCACTGCTGGATCTGGTTGTGTTTGGACGTGCTTGTGCCCTGACTATTGCTGAGACAAACACTCCAGGTAGCTTCATAACACTTAGAACTTGTGAATGAATTCTCCAAATTCATGAGTGCCCTTTATTCTACTTGAGACGAAATCTAGAAAAGCAATATTTCATCAAGGGTTACTGTGTAATGAAGTTTTAACGCATTATAAAGTCATTTGTTTATATATATTTTCTTAAAACAAACCGTGATATGTTTATCCTCTCACATAGGAGAGAAGCTTTCCCCTCTGAAACCAAATGCAGGAGAGGCATCTGTCTCCAATCTGGACAAGATCCGTTTTGCTAACGGCAGTACCAGAACCTCAGAAATCAGGCTCAACATGCAGAAGGCACGTCATCTCACTGCAGTTCTTTAAAAAAACGTAATATTATAGACTGATTAACTGGGAATTTGACAGTTTAGACAAAACTGAAGCCTCATCTTATGATTTCGGATGATCTCCAGTGGTCATTATAAGATACTAATTTTAAAATAATTTAATTTCTGTTTTCTGTTTTTATTTTTCAGACCATGCAGAGTCACGCTGCCGTGTTCCGCACAGGAGACGTCCTGAAGGAGGGTTGTGAGAAGATGGACTCCATTTACAAGTCATTGGATGACATCAAGACATTTGACAGAGGTCAGAGACGACTGGCACAGGAGAAATGAAATAAATTAGAAATTCAATAGCTCCAAAAACATACACTAAAGTTCAAAAGTTTGGGGTCAATAATATTTTTAAGATAAGAAATTTAGGATGCATCAAATAATAAAACATTTATAATGTTTAAAAGATAAGTTTAAATAAATGCTGTTCTTTTGAACTTTCTATTCATCAAAGAATCCTGAATAAATGTATGTTTTCACAAAAATATTTTGCAGTTTTCAACATTGATAATATTTTTTTGAGCAGCAAATCAGCATATTAGAATGATTTCTGAAGGATCATGTGACAGTGAAGATTGTAGTAATGATGCTGAAAATTCAGTTTTGACATCACAATAAAATATATTAAAATAGAACATTTTACACAATTGTATTTATTTTCGATCAAATAAATACTTTCTTGGTGAGCATAAGAGACAAAGGTTGACCCCAAACTAACCAGAGTATTTGTTAATGAGAAAGTCTAATCTAAATTGAAACTTAGAAAATTAGAATGGCAGTTTAGAAACTTTAAGAAAGTTTTGCTATTCATTTGATAATCTTCATTATCATGATGGTTCTCTTCCTATTTGAAAGATAGGACCATTTCAGTTAGTTTAGGGCAGGGGTGTCCAAACTCTGTCACTGTCCTCCAGAGTTTAGCTCCAACTTACCACAACACACCTGCCTGAAAGTTTCCTGTATACCTAGCTAGTTCAGGTGTGTTTAATTGGGGTTGGAGCTAAACTCTGCAGGACAGTGGCCCTCTAGGAGCAGGATTGGACACCCCTGGTTTAGGGGATTATTCTTTTACTGTTGCCCCTTTTGTGTGTGGGGTTCCTCAGGGTTCTATCCTGGGACCAATTTTATTTTCCCTTTATATGCTCCCTCTAGGTTCTATTTTTGAGTAATTTGGGATTCACGATCACCTGTATGCGGATGATTCTCAAATTTATTTAGCACTGAAACATGGGCATAAATGGGCCATTAGGTACCTGCATGAATGTTTGAGAATGTTTTCTAAGAATGTTTTTAAGTGCCGGTTGGTGAATAGCAAATCAATGCTGTTGTTAAGAATAGTTTTTTCCATCTTAGATCAATATCTAAATTGAAGTTTATCCTCTCTTTTGAAGATATTGAGAAGGCTGTTCATGCCTTTGTGTCATCCCATTTGGATTACTGTAATGTGTTGTATCTGGGTGTGAGTCAGGCTCCTCTCTCTCGTTTGCAGCTTGTTCAGAACTCAGCTGCCAGACTTTTAACGGGTACTACTAAGAAAACACAGCATATTGCTCCTGTGTTAGTCAAACTGCATTGGTTATCCATACGATACAGAATTCATTACAAAGTATTGTTGTATGTTTTTAAGGCTTAGCATGGCCTAGCACCAGAGTATGTTACTGATATAATCAGACTCTGTAAATCCAGTAGATTTCTGCGTTCAAATGATCAATGGTTCTGCGATCTTGTTGAAAATGTAAAGGTGATCGGGTATTCTCTGTTGCAGCTCCTAGGCTCTGGAATAACCTTCCTCTGTCTGTAAAATCTTCTCCTACCTTTGGGGTAATTCAGAGTGCGCTCTAGTATTTTTGAACATGCTTTGCAAGCTGTGTATGTCATATGTTTGCATTGTTTTTGTTTTTATTTTCTCTTTTCTCTTTCCCTGTACAGCACTTTGGTTCCACTTGTGGTGTTGAAAGTGCTCTATAAATAAAGTAGAGTTGAGTTGAGTTCTGTACAAAAAGGTTGTGTTATCTCTGCAGTATGATGGTTCTTATAGCATTGTGCACTAAATTCATCTTTTATGTCTTCAGGTATTGTGTGGAACACTGATCTGGTGGAAACTCTGGAGCTGCAGAATCTGATGCTGAACGGAGTGCAGACAATCATCTCTGCTGAGGCCCGTAAAGAGAGCAGGGGCGCTCACGCCCGAGAGGACTTCAAGGTCAACTTTCTGAAACCAGCATGCTTGTCTAAGGGGAAACAATATTTTGTACCATTTACAGAGTCATTATAAAGCTCTCTGATTTTTGTGCTCTGTACATTTTTGTCTGACTTGGACATCTTATCTATTATATAATGGAATGGTAGTATAGTGCATAATATAGTATGTAGTTCATTGACATGGACTATTGTTACTTTCGGTTATTTGTAATCTGGTCTTGCAGCTTGGTAGGAATCATGTGTTAAAGACACAACTGTCATGTTAATAATGTTTCCCTGTTCTTGTTACAGGACCGTGTAGATGAGTACGACTATGCCAAACCCCTGCAGGGACAAGAGAAGAAGCCTTTTGAACAGCACTGGAGGAAACACACACTGTCCTACGTGGATCCCAAGACAGGAAAGGTAAATATATAATGGATTCTGTTACTTTGTACACATTTAAAGTGCCCCTGTTATGTTGTTTTTTCTTTTTCAAATATTACCTTTCATGTAGTATGTAATATAGCTGTTTGTGAATGTAAAATGTCTACAAAAGTGCACCACAAATAAAGTTATTGTCTCCTTAAAAAAGAATTTATTCTGAACTGCTGAAACGAGTCGTCAGCAATTCCAGTCTCATTCCCTGTTACATACCTATGTAACAAATTTGTGTAATGCCAGCCTATGGTCTTCATTGGCTGCCCTGCGAACAACCTGTACTTTGACCTTCCCTCAAACACTGTAGTTGTAGCTGAGACTGGAAGAGTTTCGTGTTGTTGACTTGTCAAAGATGCTGATTTCAGCACTTCGAATCCACTTTGCATGAACTTCTAAAGGCTGAGGACTTTAGAAACCGACGCCATTGTTTGCATCACTTGTGTATCAAGCTCTAAAGAAGCCTCCGGAGCTAAAATTCAGATATGGTAACAGGCGTTTAATTTCTGACACGCGCTGTAAGCAGTCGACCAATCACAACAAGCCGTCTGACCAGTCAGAGCAGATAAGGCTCACGGTAAGGAGGGGTTTAGAGAGACTGAATCTTCGAACAAACCATTTTCAGACAATATGAGAAATGATGTGATGTGCAATGTATATCACGAGAAAATTAAAGTGTCTTTTGACCTTGGATGCGTGTAAACCTATTATAGGAGACCTCCAAAACCAAATTAGGAGCCTTTCAAATAGCATAATTGGGGCACTTTAAATCTGTCTTGTGAGTCTGCATAAAGGAAGAAAACATCCATTTGTATGAGCTAACATGGACAAACGTGTGTTTCAGGTTACTCTGGAATACAGACCCGTGATTGACCACTCTCTGAACGCAGATGAATGTGCTGCCATTCCCCCTGCAATCCGTTCCTATTAAACACATCCTGACGTAAACCCCAGCTGACTCCGCCCTTTTGCTTATTTATAATCAGCCAATAAATAAATGAAAGAATATATTGCGTTTGACAGGCTACACTTCATTTAAATACTGTATGATCACAATACTGAAATATCAGAGCAAATGAAAAGCTACCGTAGTCAGACTTACTGTTAAAGATTCAGCTGTTCTTTAACAATAACAGCTGTGTGATACTGGTTTATATTCTCTGAAACACATCCATCACATTTGCTCTACACTGTACTGGCAAGTAAATCATTAAAAATGTAATACTTAACTGTTAAATGCTTGTTATTTTGCTGTCAAGAAACACTTGCACCTTGTCGAAAATAAATTAAAGTAGTAAACTCATTACTTAACAGTTTGTGATGCTAATACAGTGTCTGGTTTCACATGTATTTGACCTGGTGGCCTTTCATTCTCAAATATACTCACAACTCATCTGTTATGTAAAGTTCTGTACATCTTGGATGTTCTGTTTTGTAAGTTCTGTTAAAACTCAATAAAGATGATTTGGGTGATAATGATTGGTTCTATGATATTAACTGAAATTTATTGGTGTTCACTAGAGAGAGAGAGAGAGAGAGAGAATTTGTTGACAGTTTTGGTGGTAATACATTACAAGTAACGCAAGTTACGTAATCCGATTACTTTTCATAACTTTTATAGTAATGCATTACTTTTACATTAAAAACATGAATATTTGTGTTGATCCTTAATCACAACTACCTGACAATCACAAAAGAGATACTTGCGCATTGAAAAAGTAATTACATTGCAATTAAATCTAATTGCAGGTATGTTTGACTGTTGTAGGGTACTCTTGCCTGTGGATGGCAGCTGAGTTCACAAAAAGGTTCAGGCCCTAGTTATCTTGACAAACTGCAATGAGAAGATTGCGTCAACCAAACCTGAAGCTGAATGACTTCTATTCCACTTGGGAAAACATTTATATACTGAGATAAAAGAAGACTAAACATTGTTGTTTAGATGAATAAATGTGAGATACAAAGCAGAAGTGAGTGTTCATATAGACATATGATGTGTGAACACATTATAATTCTGTCATACAAAAGACAATGGTGTATATTTATATCAATGTAATGTAAGCCACTGCTTAAAATGTGTGGGGTTGGTAAGTTTTATTCATGTTTGTTTTAAAAGAAGTCTTTTATGTTCATCAAGTGCATTTATTTTGTAAAAAATACAGTAAAAACAATGATATTGTGAAATATTATTACAATTTAAACCGTTATCTATTTTAATATATTTTAAAAAGTAATTTATTCCTGTGATGGCAATACTGAATTTTCGGCATCATTACACCAGTCTTCAGAGTCACATGATCCTTCAGAATATGTTCATCTATGTTGAAAACAGTTTTGCTACCTAATATTTTTGTGCTGCGTAATATATATCTTTTTTTGTATATAAAGTTCTAAAGAACAGCATTTATTTGAAATTAAAAAAATGTTATAATAGTATACATTGCTTAACTGTCATTTTGATCAGTTCAGTGCATCCTTGCTGAATAAAAGTATTAATTTCTCTGATTAAAAAATTCCTACCAAGTAATTTTGCACACAATAGTTATTTTTGCACATAATAGTTAAACTCGTTGCATAGCTGGAGTTTTTTTTTTATTATTATTTTTTTTTTACAGTATATCATAGATAGATAGATAGATATTAATGACAAAATACCACCTTATTTTTGTTTCAAAATGTGCCTGTTTGTTTATAAAGAAAGCCGTTCTCGTGAAAAAATATAATATATTAAATGATAAGATAAAAAATACATTTTTAATTAAAAAAAAATTGCGATTATGTAAACATGTTAATGCGACACACATCTGAAGAATCACCCAGAAGCAGTTATATAATGTACTCTGAAGGAAGAAATAAACTATTTTTGGAATTAGACATTTTGGCTCAATCGATACTTTACACGAGCCAAAATGGCGTCAGTTTCCGTGCTCAGACGTAAACAGCTTCAGTTTCCTCCTCAGAAAGGAAGATCAGGGCGACTGTGAGGATCACACCGAGGAGATGGGAACGGAGAGTCGCGGCCCTAATTAAGCCATTTTAAATATAAATCTTCGTCATATTTACGTAACTCGGGTAAATGCTGCTGTTGTTTACATTAATTGACAGGTATATGTTGTTATAACTCTGTTATAATAACACTATGCTCGGTTTTCCGCTGTTTGTTTGAGGGCAGTAATTTGTGCCTGCAGAGTTATTAGCGTGCTAGCTAACATGCTAGTTGAGTCGATTAGCCGAATGCAAATATAAATGCGCGTGTTATTACACACAACACTTATAAATTAAACACCTGTCGTGCACTAAAACAACATTAATGAATTTACGGATACATTTAGAGCATATTTCTAAGGGATACTGTGGCTTGTTTTGCTGTTAAATTAAAACTATCCAGCGAGCTAATCAGCTAGCCGATACTGGAAATTACGTTGTGCATGCTTGCACGTGATTAATCCTGTTTTATTAAACTAATACAATGTGGAATATATTGAGTGTATTCTATACAATTCATATGCAAACAAAAAGGAACGTGACTGTTCTTAAAAATGAAAGTTTTCTGTCATGTTTACACATAAATGCAATATAACTCGCTTTGAGGTATAGTGACGATTCATATTTTTTCGTGTTTATGTTTTAAATGTTCTTAAATGTCATTCACGCAGCGTTTTGTAAACTGCAGGGATAACTTCAGTTGGTAAAAGATCCAGGGGCCCGGGCCTCAGTCCGCGCTCTTGAGTTAAACAGCCATCCGACATCAGAGCGAGTGAGTCGGTGTGAACAGCAGAGCCAGGCTGCACATCATGGGCGACAGCAGAGGTGAGGTTGTTTTGATTTTATATCCACATGTGGCTCCACGTTTGTGCAGTGAAAATTACACTTAGAGCTGTAATCTTAGATTGTAATTGCACTGTTCAAGTTTAGTGTTAAGGATATGAATGACACTGTGTTTTGTATATAATCAGTGGATTGAGCCATAAAGGTTACTATTACTGCAAATTGTATACATTGGTTTGCCAGTGTTTGAATAGTGTTTGAATAGCTTAGTTTTAATATCAGTTTATGGCAATACTTTATTTTAGTTACACGTTACATGTACTTACTATAGTAATGATAGTCATAAATATGTGTAATTACATGCAACGAATCCTAAATCAAACCCTGACTCATATTCTAACTATTGTTATTAACTGATATTATTCCTTAGTTAAATGTGTAATTACACTAAGACAACTTAAAATAAAGTGTAACCCAGATTATTTTGCATGTATCCAAGATAAATAAGTAGTTTGTGTTCTCCCTTTTTGAGCTGTTGCATAGTCTGATCAAGGCTACAAATGATTTATTTTTTAGATAATTGACATTTAGCTATTTGAAGCTAATTGCATTGCATGAGACAAAAGTTGACAATGTGCTAATTTAATAATATAACAGATGTTTAAATTACAAAAGCTGAAATTCCTATAAAATTATTGGACAAACCGAACGTAATTGTATAATTTTTTACACTGGTCTGATCCACAAACCTACCTCTCTCCTCACAGATTCTCGTAGTCCAGACAGCTCATCCGTTTCCTCACCACCATCAGGTCAGCGTTCGCCCCCGTTGGCCCCTTCAGCCGCCGCCATGACTTCTCTGCCACCTATCACTTCGGCTGTGAACAGTCCCATCAGCAGCATGGGCTCACCCTTCTCAGTCATCAGCTCTTCTCTGGGTTCTCCTTGCCTTCCTGGGACTCCCTCGGTTGGCTACGGCCCCATCAGCAGCCCACAGGTGAGCACTTTAATGTTATCAGTCCCAACTATTTACTAGACTCTCATTATTTCAGTTACGGGCCTGTGCATTGAGATAAACAGTCCAGCTTGTTTGGTTTCTGAGGGTGTTTACACGACAATAATATACTAAAAATTGAAAAGTTTTGTTTTCAGATATTGTCAAAACAATCTCTGTTTACAGAGGTCCGCGAAAACGACTAAAAACGCTGTATTATGCTGCCAGGCCAGTAGTTGGCGATGTCACTTTGTAAAGAAACACTTACACCTATAGACTGAACTCGTCAGTTTTCACAAATTCACGTTATTGTAATTTACACTGAGACAATAAAGGTATCATTTTCAACACATTTTTAAAAGTTTGCGTTTTCAGGCCCCCAAACATCGTTGAATGGCCAAAACGCGTAAAAAGAGTTGTGTAAAAGCCCCCTAAGTCTGCCAGATTTTTTTGTATTGAGTACATGAAAATTAAATAAAGTAATGTAGATTTAGGACAAAAGCTACATAGTAGTTAAATTTATATTAATATCATAGTTCATAGTATTACTCGCTTATCATAAGTTCAAAAGTCTGTGGTCAGTAAGATTTTTTTTTTTTAAAGAAATTAATTATTTTATTCAGCAAGTGCGCATTAAATTGATCAACAGTGACAGTAAAGACATTTTTAATGTAACAAAAGATTTATTTTTCAAATAAATTATTCAAATAATTATTAAACTTTCTATTCATCAAAGAATCTTGAAAAATGCAGTTTACACAAAAATTTGAAGTAGCACAGCTGTTTTCAACATTGATAAGAATAAATGTTACTTGAGCATCAAATCAGCATATTAGAATAATTAAAATTTTAGTAGGTTTTTACTTATTTTTGATCAAATAAATGCAGTCGTGGTGAGCATTAGAGACTTCTTTCAAAAACAATAAAACATCTTATCAACCCCAAACTTTTGAACGGTATTGTATACTGACTAGCTATTTGGAGCTGGAGCTGCAAATTTTCAAGGTTTGGTTGAGCAATTTTTTTTCTTCAAAATCCCAGTTTATTTACAGAGGTTATTTGAGCGTTTCACTCTAAAATGTTAATCTTTAACAGACTATTTGTTTTTTTGACCTTAATTTCCAAAGTCTCTCAGGTAGATTTCTGTCGATCTAAACCCGATTTTATTTATTTATTTATTTTGTAGTTTAATTTTTAGTTTTAACAAAACAAAATAGCATAGTGGATTTGGTAATTTAGCACCACCTCCCTCGCTCCACAAGCTTTTTTTGCGCCCCTCCTCATCACTGCATTTCTGCTTCACAGATGAACATGTTTCCCAGAAACACAGAGGTGAGACCAGTTCCTGACTCTCTCATGCTCTTCTCTTCTCGTTTTCTAGTCGCTCCTCTCATGCATATGTCTTCTTCCCTTTATCGTTGCTCATAAATGTTGAAATGTAGCTCTGTTTGGATGATTACTTAGATACATTCTGTCTTTTGAGGGGTTGTGCTCAAATGACATTAAACTGCAATCAAAAGAAGATTCTAAATGATTGATCATCTTCCACTTGCTCAAGTTGATTTGTGATGAAATGGTGTTTGAATGATTTGGGGAGAAATGTCTGGTTATGATTAGTTAAGCATTAAGAGCTAATCAGGCATGTGTTACTGACCATAAGAAATTAACATGTATTTTTCTTTTACCTTATGATTTGGTTTTTGTTTATCACTAACAAAAAATTAGGAAGTATTCATTTTATTTAACTAAAATATTTCTTTTGTCTTTTTTTCTGCCATTTCATCTCTTTCTTCATCTTTCTCATCGCCCTTCTCAGATCAACTCCACTGTGTCCATGTCGGGCCTGCACGCCGTCAGCAGCTCTGATGATGTGAAACCACCCTTCGGTTTGAAGCCGCTGTCCAGCCACAGCCCAGGACCCATGGTCTCACAGAAACGTTTGTGTGCCATCTGTGGGGATCGCTCCTCTGGTACGTCATTCATAAACGCTAATCCCAACTTGTCTGATCTAAAAACTGTATTACTTATGAAAATGTCTTGTTCCTTTTAGCCTGTTTAAAGCTATTGGATAGGCAAGTAAAATAGTGAATCTAAAAATGGTACACTATCATCAATTAGTGGTATGTGTAATGAGTGTATATTATTGGCACGGTTTAAATCACAACACATTGTAATGGAAAAATTTATCAAAAATACGGATCCATTTGAGTATAGTGAACTCATTGTCATGTTCAAGAAACCAGTTTGACATGATTTGAGCTTTGTGACGGCACGTTATCTTGCTGGAAGTAGCCACATGGTCAGCAACAGTATTCAGGCTTAGCATTTAAACAATGCTCAATTGGTACTAAAGGGCCCAGTGTGCCAAGAAAATATCCTCCACATCATTACACCACCACCACCTGCCTGAACTGCTGATGCAAGGCAGGACGGAGCCAATCTTCTGTTGTCCAGTTTTGTAGCCTCAGTTTTCTGTTCTCAGCAGACAGGAGTGGCACTGGTGTGGTCTCCTGCTCAAAGTCCATCTGCTTCAAGGTTCGACGTGTTGTGTGTTCAGAGATGCTCTTCTGCAGACCTCGGCTGTAACGAGTGGTTATTTAAGTTACTGTTGCCTTTCTATCAGCTTGAACCAGTCTGGCCATTTTACCCTGACCTCTGGCATTTTTGTCCACAGAACTACCACTACCTGGATATTTTCTCTTTTTCTGACAATTCTCTGTAAACCCTAGAGATGGTTGTATGTGAAAATCCCAGTAGATCAGTAAAAGTCACTTAAATCACTTTTCTGGTGAGAGTATATTAAATAGCCATGTGGTAATTAAATATTTTACAAATAAAAGGTCCTTCAGCTCATTTGATTTTTGGTTTGATGTGTAACTTGAGTGCAAAGCTAAAAAAAAAAAGATTCATGACAAATGAACAAAAACAGCTTTTCATTATGTAACACTTATGTAACAACAACATTGTGTGACAACATTATGAAATTATCAAATTTGGGCTCACTGACCTGTCGATTAACCTCCTAATTAACTAACCTAAACTGGCCTCATGTTTGTTCTCCCCAGGCAAGCACTATGGCGTGTACAGCTGCGAGGGCTGCAAGGGATTTTTCAAGCGCACTGTGAGGAAGGACCTGAGCTACACATGCAGAGACAATAAGGACTGTCTGGTGGACAAACGCCAGAGGAACCGCTGCCAGTACTGCCGCTACCAGAAGTGCCTGGCCATGGGGATGAAGAGAGAGGGTAAGAACCAGAACTTCCTGTCGCACCTAACACATAAACATACTACAGACCCAATATGAGTTCCACTGAAGCGATAACACTAGAGGTAAGGAGTAGTGATCAACTGAAAAGGGGTTTTCAGTGTCTGATGCCAGTGTTTCCTCCCCTTATAAATGCCCCTATGTGTAATAGTCATTTGTTTGTATATTAGACTACATTGGTCACAATGTTTATATTTATGTGCAAAAGAAAGACTGATTTACCAAAACTTGTGGTAAAACATTCTTTGCTGTGGTGCAGGAAACAAACTGATGGTAATATCTAGAGAGCAGGGTGATTGATAGACAATAAAGCACTGAAATATTATGTACAATTTAATAGCAATTGGGATTTACAGAAAAATTGCAGACTTTTTTAAAAAAATTATATTTTTATTTATTTGACATTTATTTTATTTATTTTACAATTAATTAGTTTGTCCAATATATTGGTCTATCACTAAGGAGAGCGAAAGAAGGGCTTTCTAGAATTAAGCCAGACAGATAGACAGTAATGACAAGAGTAGATATAGCAGAGACATGTAGATTTCATAAGTCATAGACATCACGGCACAAACCAGAGAGGAGAGGAGAGGGGGAGGGAGGGCTGTTATCACCACTAACACCTGTCCCCCTCTCTCCCTCTTTTGTTTCCTCTCGTTCTCTCTCTTCCTCCCTCTCCTTCTGTAGTGGTCCAAGATGAACGTCAACGATGTAAGGAGAAAGCAGGGAGGGAGGGAGGGTTGGTCATGTGTGTGTGAATGTGGGAATGGTGAAAGAATTGCTCAGTAGGATATTAGTCACGGCCATTAAAGGGGTCATGTCATCTTTTTTTCCCTGAGATCCACTTAGAATGTTAGTCAAGTTTTCTTTTGTTTGTGTTTACACTTACAACAGTTATAATTTAAAAAAAAAATTGTTAATTTATCCACCCTTCAGAACGTTTCTTTGAAAATATTTCCTTAAAATGAATTTTTTTTTTTTTCTTCAAAATTGATGCTTGGACTTTGACTGAAAGTATGTTTTAGAAAGATTTGCAGAGTTGTAGGTGCTACACCCAGCCAGAAACAGCACAATATTTTGCTGTTGTTAGTTCATTTGATATTTATAAGTAATAGTATACGTGCATTCTAGTCTTTTTGCAGATTAGTTTGAATAAATGCTTTATGAACAGGCAACTTTTCAGCTCTTTTCAGTGCATCAAACTGTCATCAATAGGTCAAATGAAACTTGATTTCTCATGATATGACCCCTTTAAATGACATGATGCAGCAAAAAATATTAGTCATGTGAGAATGTTTTGAATTTGTGCAATAAGGGACCTTTGTAGTTTTTACTGGGTCATTGAAGAAGGAATGTTGCTGGAGGACTTCAGTGTGTGAATGAATGTGTTGAAAACTAACCAGGAACTACATGTATCTGTATATCTCTGTGTCTCTCTACACCTGTTTTCATCTTTACCGCTTTCCCTATTCACTACGCCTTCTCTCTTTTCATTTTCCTTTTCCCATCTTGTTAATCCCTCTCACACTGTCCTCTGCTCTATCCTTCATTTCTGTTTCCCTGTCTCGTTCCTTTTCCTCATTTCCCTGTGTGCGATGCAGCCGTTCAGGAGGAGCGTCAGAGGAACAAGGAACGGGAAGGAGAGGTGGAGTCCACCAGCGCTGCGAATGAAGAGATGCCAGTGGAGAAGATTCTGGAAGCAGAAATGGCCGTTGAGCAGAAGACTGAGCTGCATGCGGATGGCAGCTCAGGTGGAAGCTCTGTAAGTAGCAGATAAGTTTGTTGAAGAGGATTTATGATCTTAAGCACCAGGATTATCTGTTACGTGATCCAGACTTTTAAGGTAATTGGGCTCTAATTGTAAAAGCCCAATGACAGTAAGCTGGTGGACTGATTAAACACAGGAAGTTGCATAGAGCCAGTCATTCATATTAGATCTTTCAGTTTTGTTGTGGAATATAACAGTTCATTCATTTGTGGTATCATTATGCACTATATCATTCAGCATGCCTTAATTGCCATCTCCAGATTTTAAAGTGAGGACCTATTATGCTTTTTTACATTTTCAACATTCTTTATTATGTAATGTTGCTGTCTGCATGAAAAATGTCTGCAAAGTTACAAAACATAAAGTCCACAAAAGGGAGTTATTCTCTATATCAATCTCTCTGAAACGCTGCAATTGTAGTCATGAGTTTTCTTCCACGAACATACACATCACTTTTTTTTTTTTTTTTTTTTTTTTTTAAATCATTCCTACCCAAGGCATAGGCTAAAAAAAAAAGAGGTGCTTCATAGAGGCAGGAATTAAACAGGGCCGCTTTTCTCAAAAGCATCGTGAGCAAAGTTGATTGTAGAGACCATTGTTGGGAATGGTTTTACAATCTACTTAGGTTTACGATGCTTTTGCAAAACTCAGCCCAGAGTGCTCGCACGCTGTAAATGTTAAAATAGTGAGTGCATTTTTTATTACTCGCTTTTGTGTTTCACCTCCCTCCGCCATTTTACACTAGCACAAGAAGCACGTATGCGAAGAATGACATCGGAGAAATGTCACTAGGCTGTAATCGATTATGTTCTATTACTGCATCGATGGAGAGTTGTCCACCTCCGCATCCAGATGCATCGTAGAAACTATTAATTTCAACACCCCTAAAAAATACTAGTGAGATGTTACTGTATTTGTTTCATTGCCTCTGCTTACAACTTACCCATAATTCTTGATTTTTCCCTCTCCTCAGCCGAACGACCCAGTCACAAATATCTGCCAGGCAGCTGATAAACAGCTGTTCACTTTGGTGGAGTGGGCAAAAAGGATCCCTCACTTCAGTGAGCTCTCTCTGGATGACCAGGTCATCCTACTGCGTGCTGGTAAACCTTTTTGAACCTAATGTCATTTCATGTTTCTGAAAACCATTTAATAATATAAATCTGTATTTTTAGTGATGCTTCCTTTAGCCAGCACTATTAATATACTCAATATTGAACCCCACTCATCTTTTGCTGCTTTCAGGCTGGAATGAGCTATTGATTGCATCATTCTCTCATCGCTCCATCACGGTGAAAGATGGCATCCTGTTGGCCACCGGCCTCCACGTGCACAGGAACAGTGCTCACAGTGCTGGGGTGGGAGCCATCTTTGACAGGTAATAGTCATGTCCCATGACTGCAGACTGCCAAGATGCACATAAATTCTAAAGGTGATGATACATGGGGCAACTTTTTAAGCAGTGTTGTCGAGCATTGTTGCTTGGGCACTTTCCCATTGAGAATGGACAACAAATTTTGATGTAAAGTATTTACATAGAAATTATATTGCCCATTTTCAGTGGGAAAGTGCCCAAGCAACATCGCTCAACAACATTGCTCAAAAAGTTGCCCCGGGTATCATCACCTTAAGAATGCTCATAAAAAACTTGTGCGCTCAGTCGAGTTGGATACATTTTTTATTTTTTTTATCCAAGAATAAGACTTTAATATGATAGAAACGCATTTACCGAATAAATCCCTCGAAAACTCAACAGTAGATGTGATTTGTTAACTGGACTAACCTGCGGACCAATTTCATTGCACAGCATCCCAAATGTTGGTTTGATCAAACGTCTGTCATCAGAATGATTTGGTTTAACTACCTCCCAGAAGCATCTCACATGATTGTGTTCCCAAACACCAGGCATCTGAACGCAAGATCACATGGCAATGTCTATTGCATTTCATCTGCACGCTCTGAGACGCAACTAATTTATGACGTAGGAAAAAAGAGCCACAGTGGCTTCGCCGATTGCAGCAACTTCCATTTTTATTATATATATTTTGCGCTAGTTTCCCAGGAAGTGACGATTTTGAACACATGGGATGGAATGTGCAATGTTTTTTGCCATATTTCTATTTTGCGCACAAGTTATAAATCCACAACTTTAGATGGAAACATAACTATTGATGATAGTTCATATTCACATTGCACTTAGAGGGTTAGTTCACACAAAAATGAAATTTCTGTCATTAATTACTCGTGTGTCGTTCCACACATTCCACACGCATCCAAATTAAGATATTTTTGACGAAAACCGAGAGGTTTTTGATCCCCAAAAGAAAGCCACATTCAAGGTCCAGAAAGGCAGTAAAGACATCGTTAAAGTAGTCCATGTGACTACAGTGGTTCAACCTTAATTTTATGAAGTGATGAGAATACTTTTTGTGAGCAAAAACAAAACAAAAACACTTTACTCAACAATTTCTTCTCTTCCCTGTCAGTCTCTTACACTGTTTACGTTATAGACACAGTGCTAGGTTCTGCGTCAGAACACTGGCTCAGTATTGCCTGACGCTGTTCATGTGAGCAGCACTACGCATGCGCGTGATGCTGACGCAGGAGCCGGCCAATAATTAATTGGCGTTCTGACGTAGAACACACACTGTGTCAACAACATAAACGGCGTAGGAGACTGACAAGGAAGAGAAGAAATTGTTGAATAAACTTATTTTTGTTTTGTTTTTGCGCACAAAAAAATATTCTCGTCACGTGTTCCGAAGATGAACGAAGGTCTTAAGGGTTTGGAATGACATGAGGGTGAGTACTTAATGACAGAAACTTCATTTTTGGGTGAACTAACCCTTTAAAGTCAATGAGACTTAATGACAGAATTACCTTTGTTACATTTGTTAATATTATTCAATTCAATGCTTTTCTTGAATTATTTCTTGTTCCTTCTCTTTTTCAATTATGTAAAGATGTGCATGTGACCTGCTTTGCTTGTGTGTGAAAAGGATAGACAAGAAATTGTTTATTGTATCATAATTTGTGGTAAACCTGCGCTCATAAAATTTAACAGCTTTGATTCTTGCTTTTTATGACACATTTAAGGCTGCAAAGGTGGTTGGATTTTCCTGCGTCATGACAAAGAAAAATACCTTTTACCTCCCGACAGCCTGCTGCCTTGACGCTGCTGTATATAGTGTGCTTTTTTAGAATGACACCGCACAACAGACAGGACATGCACATACATGCAAACACCTATATGTGCACCAACGCTCTCCTCTGCTTATAGTCTCAACACACTCCCATTTACATAATCAGTACAGGCACGCATATGAAGTGTGCTCTGTCATGTAATCTGCTGTTTATTACAGCAGTTGTTTATTTCAAGGAACAAATTTAGCACATTTCTCCCCAAAACTTCCGAAGACTCCATATTTTGTCTTTGTCTTATGCAAATCCAGGAATAATGAGCTACAGGCTGTTGTTTTAAATTAGCTCATTCTAGATGTGCTGTGCTACAGTTTGTTGTGATGCTCATTTGAAATTGTCTTTTGTTGCCATTCATCTTGTCATAATGTCTCTGCTTCAGAAATGAGCCTCCCTGTCCTTGTGCTTCACTGTCCATCTCGGCTGATTTTTGCAGCGCTTTATTGTCGTCCTGTTGGTGCCATGTGATGTGTGCCTCATGCTTCTTGCTTTGCTTTATTGGCTCATGCTTTAAATGCTTTTTAACCCTCTGTGCAAAATCTGATGTGTCTTCAGAATCATTTTATGTGCATTTTAAGCAATTAAGGCATGCTGAATGATATAGTGCATAATGATACCACAAATGAATGAACTGTTATATTCTACAACAACAACAATATTAATATTATGATTTTTTTCCTTCAGGGCTCAACAGTGATTTTGTTTACATTTTTACTTTTGTTCAGATATTTATTTAAAATAAAATACTCTTTTTCTATCAACATTTTTCATAGTTTTGTTATATTTTGTATTAAAAAGAAAAAATGTAATTTTCAGTAGCTAGAAATTGTGTGTGAATAACACATTTATTACATTTATTTTAACTAATGCTCACCAGATTTTAAGAGAACATTGATGAGGTTTGCATCAACAGAGTTTGCAAAACATTAATGCTCAAAACATCAAAGTTTACATGACTTGAAATTACATGTGCATGATTAAATTGTTGAAGTGTCCATCCTTATTGTTGAGCCCTGGTCTTATCCTGTCAAAGATTTTTTTCCCATCATGTTATGTTGTATTTGTTCTGCGCTGGGAATTGTCATTTCAAGCTTCATTGCCGCCAACCCATGATCTGCCTTCCTTTCAACAAGAGCCTGTAGCTTGTTACTCTTTGAACTGGGCCTACCGCCAACATACGTGGAGTCTTAACGTCTCTGCCTGGGCCTTTCTGGAGTGGGGAGACATTATTTAACAATGATATGTGTAATGACATTTTAATAACACATTGTGATTGAACACACAGGGAGAGTGCGCACAATGCAGAGGTTGGGGCCATATTCGACAGGTAATGAAACTCCGCCACACGCCATAAACAAACAGCAGCAGTCAGAAAAGCCTGTAGCTTGAGTTTATTTAGGATAAAATTATTTCTGGGGCTGTTTGGGGCAGGTAAAGACCAAACTGACCTTGTGTCTGTGTGACTGAATGCATTGCTTGGACTAACAATGTTAGCAAGAGTGACTGATGTTATACGTAGCATGCTCTGTTTTTAAAAAGTTACTTTCTGATTGTTCTTTTTGTCCTATTAAGATGAAATCTGAAGACTGTTATATTTATATCCCATGTTTTGTATATTTTGAAGTGGCTATGAAAACGGCTCTAGCAAGCTTTTTTCTGTTGCCTGATTAAGATTTGTTGTATTTCAGATATTAACCTGAGTCTTTTTTTTTTTTTTTCCCACCTTCCCTTCCTACTTTTCATCCTATGCCCCGTTCTGCCCCATTATTATGGTGTCAGGGTGCTGACGGAGCTGGTGAGCAAAATGAGAGACATGCAGATGGATAAAACAGAGTTGGGCTGCCTGAGAGCCATCATCCTCTTCAACCCAGGTCAGTCCACAAAGTTATAAACATTCAATTCATATTCGTTCATACTAAGGATATTCTGATATTAACGTTCTTCCATATCAAATACGATACCAATACTTTGATTTTTGGTACATTGCATTTGTAATTTAAAAAAAATATTAGAGAGAGAATCCAAAAGAATATGAATTGTAATAACATCCTTCTGTGACATGATGTGGCTTCTTACACAGAACAAGGCATAAAAGAATATTATTTCATAGTATTCTATACAGAGATAAAGGCTATGTCGATTAGCATTGCATTATAAATATACTTTATTATCATGAAAATACCCGATAAGGCTTGAAGAACTCAGATAAACCATATATTGTCTTAGTCGTGTTTATTAATCATGTTTAATCAATCAAAGCATTTCAATCTTCTGTTTATTCAGCTTCAGTGATAGTGTGATGCCCATAGGCATTTCCTGGAACTACATGCATTATATTTCTTCTGCATTATATTCTTCTTATATTTGGAGTTTTTGCGCGAGAGCACCCTCTGGCTTTCAGATTGAGCAGCATTTAGCTGTACTTCACTGACAAGCTGTGCATAAAAAAAAATCACAGCCAATTGCCAAATCGTGTGCGATTTATTTTCGATTAATCGTGCAGCCCTATCAGTTGGCTTAATTTTAGTAAATAGATGTTTCTTTTAGTCATTTTCACGTTTAATTGTGCCTGTTAGAATATAGTGTATGCGCTTTTTTGTTACTTTCACTGTTCATTTTATCATTCCATCATATTTCATCTCCAGTTTAATGGCAATGCACACATTTAGAGCAACTCCAAAGCAGCAATACAGCAGTCAAATGACTTGTGTAATATAGGAAGCCACTCGGTATACAGAATTCATGTAGCATTTAATCTTTTTGCTTTGAGTTTTAATCTAAGTGACGCAAGCGTGCGTGGTGAGGGAGTGAACTGTAATCAAGCACATGCAACAGAAGTGCTCTCTCTCATTCTCACTCCTCACCGTAACATTAGAAATATGTGAATTTTTACTTTGCTATTGAAATATATGAACAATTTAACCTCAAACGTCCCAGAAATGTTTTTGATGCACTTATACCAAGCGTTATCGGTGCATCTCTAGTTCACACTCAATTTCTATTCAACCAAAATCCATACTTAGAATGAACTAAAAGAGTGTAATTGTGCAAAACTAATGAGTAAAATATTGCAATGTTTCACAGATTTAAATAAATATACACTTTTTTATTTTGTGAATTCCTGCTGATTTTTACTCCTACTGTTCATGACCTAACTGATGACAGCTTTTTGTTTTATGTGTGTTGTGCAGATGCAAAGGGATTGTCAAGCCCAAGTGAAGTGGAGTTACTGAGAGAGAAGGTCTATGCATCACTGGAGGCTTATTGTAAACAGAGATATCCTGACCAGCAGGGCAGGTACAGCACTTTTTTTCACTTCTATCCCTCAATAGATCACAACAGTAGACTTCAGAAGTAACCCATTTACAATCTACATGGTGGAAAAAAAAAGAAAAAAAAAAGTGGGTGATCATGTTGCTATGTTGCTAATATTGCAATTCAGTGCAGTTTCTCAACATCTCGCTTGGTTTTCAGGTTTGCCAAGCTCCTTCTCCGGCTGCCAGCGCTTCGCTCCATTGGCTTAAAATGCCTGGAGCACCTGTTCTTCTTCAAGCTGATTGGAGACACCCCAATCGACACCTTCTTAATGGAAATGCTTGAAGCGCCTCATCAGCTCACCTAACCTGGACCAATCTCGATCCAGTTCAATCCGGTTTGCACCAGGGTATCGCAGTCCCCCCTGGACTCTGGGGCTTTACTGTGTCTCACTTCCCATTAACACCTTCCCCCACAATTCTCTCCTACACGTTCTCCATGCCGCACCTTCAAACCAGTACAGCCCTGAAAAAAGACTCTAAGCTGTCTGAAAAAAAAAAAAAACTTGTTTTCCATGTAACGTTTTACACAGTATGAGCTGTCCAGAGAGATCTTATTTTTCAAATTCCTTGGAGGTTCTAAATCATAAGCTTCAATTTAAAGACTTCGGCTTCCAGTTTTAGAACTCTCATATTGAGTCTAGAGATCTCTGTGTGTCGTTTTGGTTTGTATGTTACTCTGAATGCACGAATTGTACTTCTTTTTCGTTTGTCATTGCAGTTAGACAGCCCGTCGGCTGAATTTACAGTGCATGTGTGACCGGGGCGAGAATCCAGCGAGCCCGTTGGCTGGTACGAATCAAGTCACGGCAAACCTGCCTCTTTGTTTTTGACTGTGGAATACTGCTAACTGCTATCTTTGGGATTTTTACTTTGAAATCCTACTTTGTACTGTACTCATGAAATGAGTCTGATTTATAAATGGCATTGGAAATTCTCGGCCTGCTGCATCTGGCCCTTATGAAATGCAGGCCAGAGTTTTACATTTGTGAATAAATGTATGCAGGTTTTGTTGGACATGAATTTTTGATCATGTTCAAAAGAGGGCCTAAAGGCACAGATTAATTCTCGCAGGAGAATCCTGCTTTTTTTTTTTTTTGGTGGCAATAGGAGGGTCGACCTTGTTTTTCTTGGTTTGTGTTGTTTTTAAATGAGCAAATAGATTGGTATAGGTTTTGGTACCTTCTAGAGGACCTTAAACCTTTGCCATTTCATAATTCCCCCATGTTCTTTTGATCCATTTCTTCATCAATTCCTCAAATGGGAACCAAATCCACACCATGCCCCCCAAAAAGACAAATATTTATAAAGTGTGTGTGTGTGTGTGCTGTGTAGTATGTCCAACCACTCTTGTCCTTTCCATGTGATCGATGTAGAAGGCCTTTTTCTTTTATGTTTATGAAATCAGCTTGTCATCAGGCTCCTTTGGAATGGTATTAACTTTGGCATAGGTGATTCTGGTTCGTGTAAAGGCTGGAATACTCTACACGACTTTTGTACAGATTTTTTGTCTGGTTTACAGTATGGAAGAGTCTACGTTAGTTGGCGAAAGTGAGAGTGAGTTTGCCGTTTTTGGACAGTCAGAGTTGAACGATTTCACAGTAAACCGTGCAGTGTATGATGGGCACAGACTGTGATTCCATCTAGTCAGAGAATATCAAACAATTGATATTTTAAGCCGATTTTAGAACACATCTTGTTTCATTTGACATGCATCTCCTAGCAACAAGACGCATGTTTCTGCATGAGTTGATGCCTTGTTTTTCTCTGTAACCATTTACAAAGTCGGCAAGTGTATGATGTCTAAATCTGTTCAGATTTTAAAGGTAGTGTAGTGTGTGTTCCAGCTTTATTGTGTAGTAGAATCACCTTCTACATTCCATCTGTACAGGTTGCCTCCCTCATAGCGACTCTCTGAATTATTCAACAGGGATTGAGGGACTAGGTTTGTATAAGAATTTTTGCGTTCAATCTGAAAGGTCGAAGTGTCAAAACCAGCATCCACTACAATCTCTATGCATTTATGTGAGAGCGTTTGTATAGTCTTGCAAGACTGAAATTGAAAGACCGTCAGGGAAAGAATTCAGGCCATTAAACGAGATCCAGAAAATGCACCAGTATTGATGGTGGTGATACCTGTTAGTTTTTGTGGCTCAAACCAAGTAATTTTAGGCAGAGACTTAAGATCAAATACTGACAGTGTTTGAAAAATATCTAGAGATTGCAAGTGGTCCCATCAGTTTTGGTGCTAATAATGACAACGGTTAGACATAAATGTTGAGACCAAAATAGAAACACAGCAGTGGTCAAAATATGCAATTTCTCCAATAAGCTTGAATTTGATATGCCAATTTCTTGTTTAATACACCATCTTCTGCGTAACGATTTCAATTGTAGTATCTAGCTACATGCAGATTCCTATTAGTATCTGAACTCATGTTTTATATATTCATAAGGTGCTTAATTTTCCAGTTGAGAGTATAGTCATGCCAGAAAGACGGAATGAACATCAGATAAGATTGTTTTTAGATGGATTGTACTGTAATCCATAATATGTTAGCCATTGACATGTGACTGAATCCAGACTTCCATTTATAGCTTTGGTTCTTTGTGACTAGCGTTGCCTCCTAGCTTAACTTCCCTCTGTGTTAGGGCCAGTGGTAGGAAGAATTCTGTTTTGAAGCCGTTTTAATGTGATCAACGACTGACCTCTGGTCATATAAATTTGGCTTCCCGGTAGTTTAGGCTCCTCAAAGAAGAGGTTCGGTATTTTCTTGCGTGTTTGGTTTATCCAGGTTCCATTTATCCAGGAATTAAAGCTACTTCAGTTGGTGTTGATGGTCTGCTCTATATCTGAACAGTGGGAAGGCTCATTTGATTGTGCACTGTGTGCTTGTGTTTTCATGTGGGCGACTCGAGCTTTGCCAGAGTTGTCAGTCAGCCTATAGGGCGTAGGTGTGTGTGTGTGTGTGTGTGTGTGTGCAGCATTGCAGTAAAAATCCTATGTGAAAGATGCATACAAGAATTGTCATGTGGTGAAAATCTTCACCATATTTCCTTGAAATGGAGTGCAATGGCCCAGTCTCCTATTACTTGATTGCAGTTTGCCATAATCAACTTTCGCTTAACTACATATTAATCCAGATGTGCGCTGTGAGCTTGTGTGTGGCCGACCCTCCCTGTCTTTTGGGGTCCATTTTTTTTTTTCTCTCCTCTTCCCAAAAATTGTTACTTTTTTCATAATCTCAAGCTCTCAAAATTAGTTTAGGGTTGCAAGGCATTCATAAAAATGAATAATATAAGGCTTGCACAGGATTTTGTACAATGTACAATGTCTCGTTACAATGGACCGTAACCCCTGAATTATCCATTATGCACCTGAACTGATTCAGCACTGCCAAACAGGTGTGAGGGGACTGTTTTTTTCGGCTGTTCCTAACTAACCCCTACTGGTTGACTGTGTACTGTGATGATCACTAAACGGAGCCCCTATAGCAACTATTTATACTGAGCTGAGTCAGAGATCCAGAGGGTTCTGGTAGTGTGTTTTTTCTAAGGCCTTGTTGCTGCAATTTTTTGTCACGCGTGGGAAAGCCCTCCTGTTTGTGTATTTGAAGCCGAGTGGCACTCTGAAATATGCACAGTGCAAACTTGAATTAACCTTTGCCTGAGAATGAAGTGGTTGTGCATGTTACAGTCTGAGAGCTGGTTCACTTTTATCTTCGTTTTTTGGCTTATCGGTGAATGTTTGCTTCTGTAAAGAGATATATGCATAAGATATGAGTGAAGTCAAAGCATTTGCGAGGGTGAAGTGGGTTCATACAGGTGAATTGCACAAAACCTGTCAAGAATGTGACCGGGTCATACTTTATCGCTAAATCAAAAGATGGAAAATAAACCTATTTTAGTACCACTTTAATGCACATGATATATCATTTAAATTGTGAAGTAGGATTGTCAAAAGTATTGACTTTTATTTTTTTTAAAATTTAAAATGTGATGATACCAGCATTTTCCCCTAGCATTTTGAGCGCTGTTGAGTGGATTCTTAAACACCTCTGATTGGCTATTGTGTTCAAGTGCTCAACAGATATGTCTGTGATTGGCTACAATGTTTACGTATTTTACATATTTTTACACATACCTATTTTTTTGAAGCGTCGATCATTGTAGCCAATCACAGACATATCTGTTGAGGGTGTGAACACAATGGCCAGTCAGAGGTGTTTAAGAATCCGCTCAAAATTCTAGGGGGAAATGCTGGTTTTGCCACATTTTTAAAATGTCAGTACCCAAGTCTGTATTTTTGACAACCATATTGTGAAGTATTTTATGCTGACTAAAATTATTGACCTACAGTAATGAATAACTATTTACAATAATTGGAATAAACACGTCTGGATGCATTACAGTAATGGAAATGTGTGGGGAAGTTTTCCTATTGATTTTAATGTGAAATGTGACCTGGACATGTTTTTTTGTGAGATTCACCCATATAGGATCATGATGGATGGATGTACAGTTGAAGGAGGGCTATATGATGATGATTTTGTACTTAAAAGTGGGTGGG
The DNA here is from genome assembly GCA_037101425.1 of Elopichthys bambusa. NCBI lineage: Eukaryota > Metazoa > Chordata > Actinopteri > Cypriniformes > Xenocyprididae > Elopichthys > Elopichthys bambusa. Next base: position 24,998,082 of record CM074448.1, read on the forward strand.
CCAATGATATGGTGATTGTTTAATGGGAGTTTTTAAGAGATTTCAGACTTGATATGACATGAAAGAGCTTTCTTAATTTACTCCCACCAAAAGAAAAATACAACAAAAATATTGCTTCTCACTATGTTTTCTGACTGCTCTTTTCTTATGCTTTACATCTTTGTGTATCCTGGCGCATTAGTGCAAAACTGTTTGTTATTTGGGGTCTTTTTTACCCCCTCCACACCCCTCTTCATTTTTCTTGTCTAGTTTTTAATCTGTCTCCAGCAGTTGTGGAAATGATTGACTGTACTGAGTGTGGAGAAAGAAATGTCTCTTTCTTTTTGCTTTATTGTCATTAAATCAGAATCTGTTTTTGTTTGATGTACCATGTGTAAGTAAAGGTTTTAATACAGCACAGTTGTGTGAAATTTTCTCTAAGCAATCTGTCTGCCTTTTCACAAACACTTTGAAGTATCTTTCACTTGCCAGACCTGTAGAATTGATTTGTTTCAAGTAACATACAATAGGTAATCAATATTTATCAATTCTTTCTTTAAACACTTGACATTAAATTTCAAGCAGTATCGTAAAAATGTGAAATAGGTGACTATAATAAATCTGAAAAGCTATTATTCGTTCTAATTACTGTATAGTTTGTCTATGGTTTTGACCTTACTGATATACTACTAAATATTTGTACTTTTAAAAATTCATTTTAAATTAACTTGTCATTGCAGGATCATTTAAAATAACTGCAAAAGGCTAAAATGTTATCTTAAAATAATAACAAAAACTGTAGTTGTGTCTAAAAGATACACGTTAATATATAAATACACACACACACACACACATATATATATATAATATGAATTATATAAATCTTGATGTTAGAAAAAAGAAGTTAATGGCATGTGAATTAAGCTCAAATTCTGTTTTCCCCTCTTTTACATCATATTGTTGATTTTTAAATTGGTCCATCGCCTGTCTTTACTAAAAGAAACTCTTGAATTCTGAGGCAGCAGAGTCTTGTGTGTTTTGGGGGTCCCTCGGGCGCGTAGGTGAGTTGGTTTGGTCCTCAGTCCAGCAGGACCCCCGGGCTCTGAGCCGCTGCTGGCGCTGCAGTGTCGTGCTGTGGCCGCTAGAGGGAGGGCTTCTGCAACGTCACTCCTGTAATGTACCAATGACATTCTACCTCAAATTTGACTCCTCCCTCACTTCCTTCTTCCTTTTCTAAATTCTAGGCCACGCACGCAAAAACAAAAGCAGAATTGATAAAAAGATGTCTGAATGTCCAGGTTTAGCTGTTTTAATGAGTTGTTCTTTTTTTACTTTTTTTGTTTTTGTCTGTCAGAGAAATCTGTATCTTGTAATAAGCTATAAAATAGACAAATAATCGGTCTTACATTTACATGTATTCATTTGGCAGACGCTTTTATCCAGTGCGACTTATAACTGAGGAATGCAACAAGAGATTCAAATAAAGAGGCCTTATTTAGGCATTATCTTTAGTGTATGTTGTGATAGTATGACGCTTGAATTTGAAACTACCCACTGCTTTAGCCAAATAATATGTAATGTATGATGAGAATAAAATATATTTAATATTCAATATGCGTCTTTTTTTTGAACCTGAACCTGCACTCTTATCAAAAGCTTCTTTCCTGTGTGAGATGCTCCTGCAGTTCCTCCGTCCGCCGTCAGGTGGAGCTCTTACAATAACTCCTCTGTACTGGAATGATGAGGGCAGCATATTTTCACAGTTAGTATTTGCGCAGTAAACATTCTGCAGTTCTAAAACTGACGCCAAAATCTAATCCTTAACCATTTTTTAATTTCGTTTGCAACAATAGCTATTTCTGGCACATCTCACGACTACAATAAGGCATAACAAGCATTTTTACTCTTAATTCTACCTTTCATCCAGTCAGTTGATTGTTGTGAGGAAAGATGTGTTATTGCTGAGCTGATGATTTGTTCACGTTACCTATTCAAGCACACCCTTTTTTGGGTCTCATTTAAATAGGCTTTTTTTTTTTTTTTTGTAATATTTTATTGTAGCCTTTAGGTTTTTTGAGCAGAGCTTGACATTAGTTAAACGTGACAATGCATTTACAGCTCTATTAAACTTAAAATAGCTACTAGGTATCGGTTAAGTTACAAGGCAGCTCCACCTATCAGCTGGTGTGAGGTGAATGCAGGACAGAAACCTCACTGCTCTCTTTGAATGACCATCACTGTTCCTTAAAATGGAATTTCCCAGTAAAGTAGACCTTATGTTGCCATATATTTCCTAATATATATTTTTAAATACATACTTAAAATTAAACGTTCTTCTTTGGCAGGGAATTTTGCAACTGTAAATATTCTACTGACTACAAGAAGTGGTCACAATGATGAGATCATTATATGACGGAGGAGTTTCGTTAATGAGAATTTTGTAAAATAGAGCTGCAGAGATGAGGGTTTTTTGCAAATTAGCAGTATGTATCAGCCATAAGAGGTTTGCAAATTAGCACTTTGGTTTGTGAGTTTAAACAGCAATGTGAGGAAAGTAACAATGTTGTTCAGAGCCTAAATAGCCGCTCAAACTGCTGTGTATTGGCCACAAATACTTCAAGTCATAGTTCAAGTGAAATGGGTATTACATATAAGGATACTGAATCTTTAAGGAAAATCCTGGATGTTGATTTCCACTTCGTTCATCCCTTAAACCGAATTATTCTTTTTTGGTTTGAAGTCATGTATTATTCTGACTGTATCTACAATAATATTTTTCCCATTCAGATCCGTGCTGAAGAATTGGCTTTTTATAGTTGTTGACATTCTGTGATTGTTTAACAAAGTAATGCATGTTTGCTGTAGACTAAAATATAGACAAATTGCAGTCTTCTGCTGTGTGGCAGTGTGGATGTCCAAAGCCTTTTGTTTTCTTAAAAACATACTTCTACTTATAGTTCATTTCTTGAGAAATGTAAAGAGCACTGGAAAGAAAAAGAAAACAAGTGCACATGGGGATATACTAACCAACACTGTAATTCGTTATTTAAAAAATGAAAATACATGCCTTGAAATACATGTTGGTCATTGATTTAAAATAGAGCACTTGCTGACTGATTGTCATTTTTTTTTTGTAATCATCCAGTGCAGAAAGTATTTATTAGAAATAATTATTTTCCAAAAATGACAACTTCATTTTGCTTCCTGCTATCAAAATGAGAGCAAACAGAACAGCTGAAAATAAAGGAAATAAATGTGCCAGAGCTGGAAATAAGAAGAGATTTTGTAAGATGATCCCATAAGGTGGAGAAGAGAGTGAAGATCAGCAAGGAAACGAGATGAGTTTATTATTCCATGTCATTCACTGTTTGTTTCTTGATTGTCACTCACTAGATGCTGTTGTGCGGCTGGAAAAGCGAACTACATTGGAGTAACTGACGTTTATGCCATTTAGTTTTCCTGCTGTTAAGTTTTCTTGCAAAATGTATGATTGTTGTGTTATGGAGGTCTTGACCTGGTTACTCAGATAACACTATTTTTATCCTGCAGATCTTAGCGTTATGAGACTAAAGATTTCACCAACAGTCATTATGATTTCACAAAATTTTGGGGTTAGTACATTTTTTTTTTAAGACATTAAAAAATGTATCAAAAGTGACAGTTTTGTGACATTTATAATCAGCATCAACATTGATAATAATAAGAAATAAGAACCGTATCAGCACATTAATATTATTGGTCACACTTTAGATTAGGGTCCAATTCTTAATTATTAATGAGAACTATTAATATGACGTTTGCCTCAATAAACTCCTAATTAGATTATTAATAGTAAGGTGGTTGTTAAGATTAGGTATTGGGTAGGATTATGGGATGTAGAATATGGTCATGCAGAATAAGGCATTAATATGTGCTTTATAACTACTAATAAACAGCCAATATCCTAGTAATGTGCATGTTAATAAGCAACTAGTTAATAGTGAGAATTGGAAGAAACTAAAGTGTTACCATATTAGGTATTAATATATATATTCAATTAGAAAACAGTTCTTTTAAATTGTAATAATATTTCATAATATTAATGTTTTTACTGTATTTTTGTTCAAATGCAGCCTTGGTGAGTATAAATGGAAGCTTGTTTCTTCAAAGAAATTAAAAATACAAATAGTAATTTTGATTTTTTTTATCTAACAATTCTGACTTTTTTCTCAGAATTGTGACATGTAAACTCAGGATTGCAAGAAAAAAAAAAGTCAGAATTGTGAGATTAATTTTGATTTTATACCTCGCAATTCTGACTTTTTTTCTCACAGTTCTGAGAAAACTGTTGCAATTAACCTTTTTTATCTATGGAGGAAACAAGCTTAAATAAGAGACTGCTTTCAAACATTAAAAAAATTTTACCAATCACAAACTTTTGAACTGTAGTGTTTGACTACATATCGAGTCAACTAAGACCATGTGACTCATTCAAAGACAAATTTTGACCTTATATCATAGTTATAACTCTTGTACATGAACATTAATACATATTGTATATTAATATAAAGGGTTGTCCCTAAATTTACATGAGTTAAAACAGTTCATTAACAACAAACTATATTTGATTTGGTTTGTTCAGTTTAACTATATTGTAGGACAAAATATCCAAGTTAGGAGTCACTCTGGTTGTCTTGTAATGGCCACAGTCACATCTTTCCGTACCTCTCAATCTCTCCTTCTCTCTCCACTCCCATCAGGCTTCTACTGTACCTACCGCTCGCTGTGTGTCTCTCCCTTCCTGCCTCACAAAAGGCCCCTCTGTTCTCTGTGCTTTACCCCGGCCACCCCACCCCCTTCCTCAACACCCAAGTGGTACATTCCCTTTCCTCCTCATCCTCCCCCTGGAGTGCGTGTCTTATTGACCGGTCCCATTGTGGAGCTCTTCTCCTCACCTTTAGCTTTAGTTTGGCTACAAAGGTGCATTATTACGTTACAGTGTGCGGATAGTCTGTGCTGCAGACACCTCAAGCTGATGTGTTAGCTCTGGCTTGACAAACAGACCTGTTGTTTCACACATGCTGTAGAGCACAGCGTAATGATAAGACATTTGTCTCTTACAGCTCTGCAGATACAACTTAATCACTAAGTATATACACAACCTTTCAAAACTTTAGAGTTGGTAAAGATTTTATTAATGTTTGAATGAAGTCTCTTATGCTCACCAATGCTGCATTTTCTTTGATCTAAAATCAAGTAAAAACTGTAATATTGTGAAATATTACATTGTATATTTTACAATGTAATTTATTTCCTGACTTTATTTAGCATCATTACTCCAGTCTTCAGTATCACATGATCCTTCAGAAATCATTCTAATATGCTGATTTGTTACTCAAAAAAACTTTTCATATTATCCATGTTAAAAATGGTTGTTTTTGTGGAAGCCACAATATATATTTGTTCAGGATTCTTTGTCTTTACTGTAACTTTTGATCAATTTAATGCATCCTTGCTGGGAAAAAAACAAAAAAACATACTGACCCCAAATTTTCTAAGCGCTAGTGTACATTGTTTTTGTAAAGTTTTGCTTAACGGTTACGCAGCTATAGTTGCTAATAGATGCTTATAGATCATCACATTCATCATTGTGTGCTGGACTGAAGCTTGCTGCACTAGGTTGATCGGGAGGGTTTTTCCTGCAATTAGTGTTCTGGAAATTGCTTGTTGTTTTTGTAAAAACTTGCTGCTAAATGACATGTAAACTGTTCCAAAAGCCTGCCAGATGTCTTGCTGTCTACGGCCTTAATCAGCAGCTACTTAAGATGGCATTCTAACCGCACTGGAACCCCACATGGAATCTGCACCCACATAACTCCAGAAACTCCACGGATTCCTGCAGAATTGGAATACTTATGATTCATAAAGGTCTTAATATCTTATATGATTATTTAATATCTAATATGATAACACTTTCAGCTTGCTTTAACACATTTTACCATGTTTAAACAGATTTTCCTCCAAAATCAATACAGGAAATGTGGGTCTGCACATTCACCAGAACCTGATTTCACCATGTGCAACATGTTCCTGGAACAACATTCCAATCAACCAATCAGATTTCAGGGACAATTTTACAATTTATTTCAAGTTTAGGCTACAACCAGGGTTAGGTGCTTCTACATCAGTGTTATTCACCTATCATTTCCCTCTGAATTTAGGGATAATTTATGGGTAGGGTTAGGTTTAGGGGTAAGGCTATGGTTAGGATTACATTTTCGGACAGGAATGTTGTTCCAGAATCAACAAATTATGTTGACCCAGGAACGTGTTTGGAGCTCTCTACATAGGTAGCATGCATGCCACATGATAAACCCATCATGACATCTGGCTAGAGCAAACATCTATTCAGTGAATGCATTTCAAATTGGGATGGTTGTTGTTGTAATGATCAAGGCTGGAAAGATGCAGATGTGTTTTTAAATGTTTAGACTTTTTGAACATTTTTCCTTTTTAAATATCTTAGATATCCATATTAATTTGGATTAATTTGGATATCCATAGCATTTGCTCTTTTATATTTTATCTTGTTACTCACCATAAAAATAGAGTGCAACAGATCTATTCATTTTCTCCATAGGGAAATAGATTTTTAGTGATAACTTAAAAACCTTTATAGACAGCCCTATTGTGAGCTACGAGGTTGTTAATCGATGGTATTTGCTTCTGCTGAAGCCATCAGCTCACTTTTTTCAGCTTATTTAAAAAAAAAGTTTAAAAGAGAAATCTCTGGTGAAAAACTACATTACCCATGATGCTGTACAGAAAATTACACCAGAGAGTCAAAAAAAGTAAGACGTGGCAAAATAGCTCTTTCCCACTCTCATGAAGCACTGTGAATGACGCAATCGAATGGATCTCTCTCAAAATATTTAAATATTTGTATTTGTATGCATATTTTGCAATGAACTTAAATGTATTGTTTATATACATTTGTAAATTAGTAGTTTTATAATCTCTCCTTCATTTTTAATTCGGTTATGTTGTTTGCAATGCTTCATGGGATTGTAGTTCTTTCCCTCACTAAAGCCGTTAAGTACGCAATCTTGTACCTTTGTCTTTTCGTCAGATTTTTGAAAACTTTTTTGATTTAAATCAAAGTTTATAATGTTATGATTCACCTTGGTTCGTTGCTTATAATACTTGAACAGAGACTTCCAAAATCCCCAAGGGAAAAATGAATGGAAAAAATACGGAACTAGCACCACTAAAAAGAGGGGGCAGACACTAATGCACTCTATAGCTGAGGAAGCTGGCATTAAAACACCAACCAACAAACCAACTTATGGGCAAGGCCCTTTTCCCATAAATTATTAGGTGACTCACTTTTGATTTTTTACTTTTCTTGACATTTACAGTAAAATGACATGTATTGTCATTTAATTATAATTTTTTTATCATACCGAATTAGCAGTTTTTCCTGTAGAATTTATTTAAATTATTGTTATTATTATATAAATTTATCACGTTGTTTAGTTTTTTTACAGTATGGAACTACAAGACAATGGATGTTCCTCTTTTACTGCTTGTTTCAAATGAGATTTTGTAATGCAATTTGGTATTTCATTTAGGAAATCCTCTCTCTGTGTCCTCTCCATCACCGTCCCCTCCCTTGACTCATCAATATGTCCCCAAATTTCCACTTCAGTCAGTGGGTCATATGAATCGACCTCCTCCCTTCTGCTCATGACTCCCTCAATTCCACCTCTCTCTCTCTGGGTAAATACTGTTTGATCCCTCTCTCTCTCTCTCCATCAATAGGCCTCATTCATTCCCTCTCTCCCGCTGCATGCCATAGGACCCCCTCACCATCCCTATTCATTCCAATTATTTTTTTTCCCTCCGTGAAGTTTTCCGTGACTTCTCAAAGAGTTAAGTACCTGTTCTCTCTCTTTTCACATCATCTTTTTCCATAGTCATTTTCATTCTTTCTCTTCTCCGTCTTTCTCCCACACTTGTTTGTTTCACCTGTTTGGAATAAATGTAGTTAGATCTATGACATTGGTCATTAAGCTATGATAAACATTAAACTATTAAACATTAATCTGTGCCAGCAAAAATGACCTTTTTATGAATGGCTTTCATAACAGCTATAAAAAAATCATTTGTGGGTTACTTATATTTAAGTGAAGTTTCAACTTTGTCCCAAATAATAATAGACAAAAAAGAAAGAGAAAAAGAAAATAGACAAATGTTGACAAAGTAAGAATTTAATGCTATTGAATTAAATGTTTGTACCATAGTTCATATTATTTGGTCTTGGAAAAAATGTAATGAGAAATATGAGTTCATAATGAGATCTCTGACTTTTAGTTTCAGTATTTTTGGTAAGTATTTTGGGTCTTTTTCTCAAGAAGAAAATCTGAGGTGAACAAAATGAGGTAAAGTCTCCTTTTGCAGTATTTTTTAGGAGAAACTATAGCATTTTTGTTCTGAAATGTCCATTACATGAGCTCTCAATGTATGTTCTATTCCTGTATACTTCTATAAGTAGCCGTTTAATATTGTTTAATAGTCACCATTACTGAGACGGTTGAAGAAGTTGAAGAGAAATTGCTTAATGATGCATAATTGTGCTAAATGATCTGAGGCACAGCCACATTTAGAAAGTCCGAAAAAATGAGTCAAACCGAAAGCTTATGTGAGTGTTCACATATTTGCACATACTATAATAATCTGAGCAATAAACAAACAAACATTTATTTGTTGGTGCTTTAAACTCTTACTAGCATAGCTGATGGTTTGATAGACATATGCAGCTCTCATAGCTGGCACAGCAACCATTTAGCTTGCAAACATTTGCTAACCTTCTAGCCGGCCTTCAGTGTCACCCTTCCCATTTCAGGCTGATCTGGGCGTACATGAGGCCGTTATCCAAAATCACTGATCCATTCTCTTTAGCTCTCTCATTTTGCGCTCATATATCTGAGTCTCTACTTACTGGGAGCTCTGTGTAGCGTAATACAGAGGTACATACATAGCCAATTATTTTCAATGCTCCTGCTGTAACCCTGTACCAACCCAGTCCATTTCCTCACAAACACACACACACATAAACATACACATGCCAATCTATTTCCTTCCCCCCTTCTCCGATCTATTTTGGTGTGTTGTAGTGGGCAAGGGTGTGTGTGCGTGGTTTGCAGCCCTGCCCAGTAAAATACAGACTTTTTAAGGAAGTCTGCAATATAATCTGGTCGCTTTATTGTAATTACAAGGTCCCCATTTTGGAAATAACCAGGCTGTCCGCAAGCACTTGCCGTGTCTGTCTCCAAGGAAAACTTGAGCTTTGCTTTCGTGTGCCCCCCACTGAACTGGTTAGTGCCCGGCACGTAGCCCTATCGGCAGATAATTCATTTTCTCACACACGCGGCAAATTTAATTTGCTCGCTCAGATGTTGTCATAAAATCTGTTAGTATGGGTGGCCAACCAAAACCTACACAACCGCATGGCTAGTTGCCTATCGTCAAACCCTGGAATTACTGTGGACAAATTAGTAGGCTGTATTAATCTGAACAGCTGAATTCATTCAAGGTGGGAAACATCTGTCTTGAGGATTTCTGTCAAAGTCTAAGTGGGTTTTTACCTTTTTCTTTCTAGGTTGTATCGGTTTTGCCTTGTACATGGTTTGTACACATGCCAAGACGTTATGTCAGTTGTCTATTTATGTGAATGTTCTCAAGGTACTTTGCAGTGTTTGAGTCAAAGTTGCGCTTCAGTTTTTCTGGATGTAAACTGGCCTCTTCAACCCTCAATATCTCAATGTTCACATGCTCAACCATGGATTCAGACAGACCAAGTGGATGCCATTTTAATACATTTAGCTGTTTTAGTTGCATTTAGTTTAGAGATTTTCTTTTTTTAATGCTGTTCATGATTAAACTGTAATTATAAACAACAGACTGCTCATTTTTATCCTCCCTAGCAGTTAGGTTTAGCATGAGTGCTAATTTGGAAAAACAAAACAAAAACAAAAACAATCATTTAGAAGATTAATATGCATACCCACACAACCCTTTATAAAAGTGCTCTGATTTGCTATATTATTTTCAGTAGTGGTATAATACACCTGATTCCCACTTCACACCCACATCCTCATTTTCCATGATCTTTTCTCACATTTTTAAAAATACCTTTATTCTTTCTTACATTCTCCTCTGGCCTCTCTGTGTCAATGGTAACACCACAGATTTAAAGCGTATGATTATACTGTTTTATTATAGAAACTCTAGAGTGAACCAGCCAGAGGCCTTACAAAAACACATGCCAATGGTTGTTTATGGATTGTCTCCCTTAGACCATAATGGGCCACAGGACATAAGAAGCACTGATTTGAATCACTTTTTTACTGCAAAGAATATCCCCACAAGGAAAAAGCTCTCGTCAGCTCCTAATAGTCTTACTATGAGTTTTAATATTCATAAAAGTACAAAGTGCAGGCCATATTGTGATTAGTGGCTGCTGACATTATGGCATTTTATTACCAGTCAATGGCAACCATTCAAAAAATGTTTGAATTTTATGCACTTGTCTGCTTTTTTTTCTATCCATTTGAGGAACCTCAGACTCATATATAAGGGTTGTTTCTTCAAAAGCAAGTGGCTTATAAAGATCCTTGGACAGAGCACAGGCGTAACCTAAATAAATGACTGGGTTTCCTTTTTTATCCCTTACTTTGAAGAACTGCAGTTTACTGCTTCTATAGGAGGCAGTGAGAGAGAAAACGAAGGAGAGACATCAAAATGAACTAGTTTCTTTGGTGTATCGGAGATCAAATAGCAAAATGAGAGAGAGCACATGATTACACTCATTGCATTCTGACTCATGTCACTAAAGTATAATCTAAGTTATAGGCCTATACTTTTATGAACTACTTAAAGCAAAAGCAAATGGCCTATAAGCTACTATAGCTATATATTCTTTTAAATTAAACCACTTTTGATACTGAGGCTGTGAAAAAGTGGAATGAATTTGAATAAAACAACTTTTATTAAGTAAGATTACCAGTCATTAAAAAAAGACTGCTTTTACTTAGTCGGTTACAAATTAAGCTGCTCGAGCGCTTCCTTTAGAATCAGAATGAGACGGCACGTCGGCAAAACATAACGTAACATACTGTCATATCACTTTATTATAGATTTTTACATCATATAGGCCTATGTATTACAAAAAAAAAACTGTGTTTTGATCTAATGTCTTTGAGACAAATGACGTTGCGCGAGACGAACCAATTTGCGCGCCAAAAATTACTGACAGAAAAAGTAAACGGACTGAAAGTCATTCATAATTTGCATACAATAAACATTTCTTCAATAAGTGTCTATGATTAACTGAAATGAAGTTTTGCTGACAGAGCTAAACGTTCGTTTCGTTTCGTACCTGCTGGCGTGGTCATTTTGACTAACCGATTTGGACCGAGCTATGAAAGACAGGAAAGATGGCATATGACGTCACGAGCGGATAAGGATCTGATTGGCTGCCGAAATTCTTCATGCCTACGGACCCATCGGTCCTACATGGTTCAGCTGTCTAACAGAAATAAATAGAGAAAAATAAACTGACTGATCTACATGCCAATCGTTGGCACGTCAACATAAAACAGCTCATTTGAAGAATGCAGATATTTTGGGCTATATAGATCCTTGATGATTTCTTGAAATGCTCGTCTGTCGACACATAACGAACGTGTAGAAAGCCGCAGAAGTCCGTATGCATGAATTTCCCTCCCTCTTTTTACTCTCTACCCTCTCATTCACTCTCTCTCTCTCGCCACACACACACACGGTCCCTCGCATTTCGTGGGAGAAAGTAAGAAGAGGGAGAGAGAAAGAGAGAGATTGAGAGAGAGTGATTTGAAGTCTCTCTCTGCTCTCTCCGCTTTTCTGTTCACTCAGACTCAATGGGGCTCTAGCATTAGGGGTTTCAAGCTGTAAAACTGCATATTTATTACCCGATCCCTTCTCTCTATTTAAGTTTTGTACATAACATAGATAACTTATTGAAGAACAAGGTGGGTGTGTGTCTCTTAAGGCGCACCAAGTTCCTTGAAGGCTCCCTAAAAGCTGTGAGACAAAGAACGAAAAAGCTAATTTTGAAATTGTCCTGCCTTGTAGTCCAACCAAACCGGTCAAAAAACTTGGGAACTATGGATATTCGGAAGAAGCGGAGGCCGTGGTGCATGGAGACCTCGTTCGTGCTCCTCCTGTGCCTTGCTCTGGCACAAGCAGGTGAGCTTTTTGCTTTTTTGGGGTGTTTGTGGGATTTGACATGATTTACGCACAGGTTTGTTATACCTCAATGCAACAGTTGGTGTTGATGCGCTTTTACGCACTAGATAGGCTAAACGGTGAGATTACAGGTGACTAGCTGCTGTGTATTTGTGTTTTCAAGAAGATGCTTAAATAGGATTTAGTGATTTCAGTTCTCAGTTATGTTGTAGGCTACTCTTAATTTTGTTGATAGCCTATATCCTTGTGGATGTTACATTTTAGTGAGCTCACGTTGGTAGGCTATGTTGGTTCGTCAGTTAACATCATTCGTTTTTCTTGTCAGAATTTGTCAAGAGCTGAAATATACACACTATAGGCCCTTTAGTTGAGCTCCAGGCCTCGTTGACACACATGTAATGTGGCATCCCCGGCGGGGGCATAGGATAGGACGGTGCTTTCACTGACAGGGTTTCACATCCTTCATTTCAGAGAGCAGCACCTTAAGGTGTCGTTTGTTGTTGTTAGCGCAAACAATGAATAGCCTAATCGTAGCTAGCCTACCCGTATGTCAGAGGATATAGTTTTTATTTACAGTTTAATTTTTTTATTTAGTTTTATTAATTACGTTCTCTAGGATGCTTCTCCGCATTCAGAATATTTCTGAACGTATCATGACCGTTGCTCCTACAACGGCCACTAATCCTGTGCTCGCCTATTCTGTCTCTTCGGAATCTCTTTAAAATAATTTCTCAAATCAATATTTCAATTTAATTTATTATTTTATTAAGTAACTTAAATAACGTCTTTAAGTTGTCCCAAGACCTTTGCGACTGTGTCCTAATCACCCTGTCGAGTTTGGTTTTCCTTACATGTAGGCTACTAGACTATTTGACACCTGTTCCGCACTGTGTAAAGTTAGTTTTATTAATAAGATTGTCGCTGTCTTTCTTCATAAATCTTATGAACAGTATAGTTTTTTTATTATTATAAAAAGACCCCCCTTTTTATTCCCCGTTATTTATTTCATTTACAACACCCGACATGACGTACTGCACATTAATAAGTTTTTTTTTTTTTTTTTTTTTTACAAAATCGTTAGCTGGAAACAATAATGAAAAACTGCGATTCTAGTGTCCACCACTACTAGGTGAGTGGCGCTCGAGATTCGGCTGTTTTTCCAAAGACGTTATTTGTACAGTAAGTAGCAGTAGGCATAAACCGATATAATGTATTTTCATATATGAAATTAGTACAGATTTGATTCAGTTTTAATGTGCGTATAGTTGACTGAAAAAAAAAAAAGTTAAAAACAAAACATTAGATGATGGCGCGCACCTAATGTCCCTCAGGCATGTATGTAATTCCAGATTGCTGATTTGATCGCGCTTTTTCTCGCCGTTCCTTCCCTTGAGCATTTGGAGGAAGTCTGAATATTTGTACCTCTCATGAGTAGGTTATTATTCTGCCCTGTGGTTCAGAGAGATGGAGTGAATGAGTTAGTGTCTCCGTGTGTGAGCTCAGTGATATTTGTGTAAACGCACACGTCTGTTACACCTGAAGAATTTTCCACAGTATGCCAGTTTTAGGCCAGTGAAAGTTGCACTGTGAATGTTCCTCAGCCTGCTGTTTCTAGTTGAAATATCATCTATGCTTTTTTAAACTACTAGTAAGAAACCAGGTTATGTTGCTTAAAATGGTGAGCCCCAAAATATTATGGAAACCAAAGCCACTATTAAGGATTTACTTTTTATGTCCATTTATTTCTGCTAGTGTCCTTGACCGCTCAACATTGTTCCATATTGTTGAATTTGGGACAGCAGACAGACTTTTGTTTTGAGAGCGTAGTGATTTTTAGGTGGGGAATATTTATTTAACATGGATGTTCCTTCAACCTCATTTCAAAGGCAGCACTCTCAAAGAACAGTCTGTCTCACTTCTGTTAACCAAAACACCTCAACCAAATGCAGTGCTGAGGACTGAATGGAGCCACTGTGTGTAAGGGAAATGCCCGGAATATTCGTGTGTATATTCGTAGCACGTGAGAAAAGACTGTCTTCATGGGTGTGTCCATCATTCCTGACAATTTCGTGAAATGAAAGCAGCATATCATTGTGTTTTACTTTTATTCCTAATCTTCCCCTCACTAACTTGAAGTAAATTTGGAATATGAAGGCCAAAGTTTAATAGGTACTCTTTAGATTTCTTATTAGATTTGTTGAATTTGCAATTTATGGATGGAAACGGCACAATAGGGTCACTATTACTATTGTGCATACTTGGTAGGCCTATTAAACTTGTTTGTATTGATTGTACACAAATGATACCGCAACTCAAAGTAATTGTTGTGGCGAGCTGTGCTATCAGTTTTCTAGGCGATCAGACTTAGTGCACAGTTATTTCTTTATTATTCTTCACACATTTCTGACAAACAAAACTAACTCCAGTCATCCAATAGCAGGGTTTTCAGCTGTAGGAACCTTTCCAAACTTTGACCACAACAGGGTCTCCAGAAGTCTCACACTTTCACAAATGGCTCTGTACAGTTCCTTTGGTTGAAGAAGCACAGCTTTGTGGTATGTTTCAGAGAGACAGGTAGTCATCATGTCCTCAAGGTTCAGTCCACACAATCTTTTCTGGAAATAGATGTTTTTTGGCTCATAGAAGGTCATAGAAAGTTGGTATATAATAATTTGAGCCATTAATACATTAATACATATATTTTGGAATGCAGACGACTCACCACAAGAGGGCCCAACACATGCTCAAGCTTTTTAACTCAGTAGCACCACATCTAAAAGATTCACTGAGCACATAATAAGCACCCTCATCCTTTAGTCTGGCTTAGTACATTTTTTGTACATGTCTCATGATTGTAGCTCTGGATATACAGTTGCATCTTTATAGTTTGAAGTTGATGAAAGTTGTCTGTTTTCACGCTTCTGTGCTTAAAATAAGATAAAGGTGATCAAACTAATTGTCAATAACCAAATGTAAGAAATTATGATTTAAAATGTTTGCAAAACATTGCTAACATATTGTCTTAGTTTGAGTAATTCTTAGGATATTTTCTGGTAAAGTATATTAATTTTTCTCTGGGTAATATATGCTTTGGTTTACAGTGAAAGGTGTATACAGTAGTGGGAAGTCTGTATAAACGCTCAATCTTTTTTAGTTTACATGATGTTTAATATAGTGGCCATGTGGTCAGTTTATCCATCCTGGCAGTGCCAAGCAGAGGCACTCTGTGCACCCACACTGACTCATACTGAACCACACAGACTCAGACTTATAATGTATAATCAATTTATGACCTTTGTTTAAGGCAGTTTATGTTCTAATACAGTTTTTTAGCCGACTTCCAGGTGGCCATCCATCTCTAGGGCACGAGAATAACATTTATCAAACGAAACAGCAAAGAATTTTTTCAAAATATGGCAACATTTTTTTTTTTTAGGTTGAATTGCTTTCTGCACTAAAATTGAATAGACAGCACAAATGAACTGGCCTATTGCTTAGAGGTACTTGTTCTCTAATCGTCTTAAAAATCTCATATGGTTTATTTAATAAAAGCACTAAATTTATCAGTAAAAAAAAAAAAAAACCTTTATTTCAGTTCCTGAAAAGTAAAGCATCAGTAGTCAGGCTAATGCACTTGTGCCAGGCTTTTTTTAACCTTTCATCAAGATCAACCACACTAACACACTTGGCAATCTGTGAACATTAAATGCTCATTTGATATATATGTCTCTGTAACCCTATATTATGCCAGGAGTTGGTATGATGGCATAGCTGTCTGTGTATTATAAATAAATCATAAATATAGAGAGCCATGATTTAAATTATAACCTCCAGACAGGCCGGTACATGTACGCCTAACTATTGCGGTTGGCGGGAAGAGAGAACGAGACAGGAGAGACAGATCCCGACAGTGTGATGGAATTATCTTCATGTCTTTTGCATCTTTTTGTAGTTGAATCTGTTTGCGGTTTGTTGTCACAGTTGTTTGATACATTCAGAAATGTCTTCTCCTTGAACATTTCAGAAATGTTGAACCTTTTCTCCATCTTCATCCTACACCTCTTTCTCTGCTGCTTCAAATTGTCCATCTCACTCAAAACAAGGGCATCTTTGTGAGACCGTAAAGGTGAGAGTTGAAAGGTCAAGGTGTCAGGTGGTATGGCTTGCTGGTATTTAGCACTGTTATTTGAAGCTCACAAGAAGGAAAGACAGTAGAGGGTCAAAAAAAAGAGAAGATGGAGGATCCGATTCTTGGGTCTTCTGGAATGTTCTCATCACATGTTCATGACAGAGTTCTGATGGAAGTTTGTTTAGAAATGTTTGGGGTCACCTTGACTGGCAATGACTTACTGTTTGGAATGTTTGTACTAGGTCTTGTTCATTGAAAGCCATTGTCTGCTCATGTGTTTGCAGTGTGTGTGAGCATACACTGTTTGTTTGTGTGAACACTTTGTGAGAGCATCTAGTGAATTGGTTTCAGACATTCAAGGACATGTTTACAATGTAAAAACATACTTCTGGCCAAGCTCTTTGGTGTGTGTTTGCAATAAATACATGGCTTAGTAGTAGTAATAGACCAATTAAGGTTGATTAATCAGCTGATATTTGGCTGTTTTGAGATGATTTGGCCGCTCATTCCACATAGTGTCAATTCAAAAATCAATGACAACTTTATCAATAAAGAGTGCACATGTTATGTTATTAACTTTGAGGAAAGTGTGTGTAAGATAAATACCCATTCTGTTAAATTTAACATACACTCTTAAAAATAATGGTTCTTTATTGGCATCAATGGCTCCATAAAGAACCTTTAACTTCTATGGAAACTTTCCATTCCACAAAAGTTTCTTTATAGTTGAAAAATGTTCAGAAAATTGTTCTTTACTGGCATCAATTGTTCCATAAAGAACCATAACCTTTACATAGAACAAAAGTTTCTTTATAGTTTAAAAATGTTCAAAAAATGGTTCTTCTATGACATTGCTTTGAAAAACCCCTTATGGAACCTTTATTTTTAATAATGTAATATATCATTTTTAATATATTTTTTATCAATGTATAATCAAATGATTATTTTGGACCTTATTAAATGATACATAACATTTTTATTCTCTTTTATGTCTTATTTTATTTATGCTTGACCTTATTCCTAATCTTGCTCTGTTTGGGAAAGACTTTTTGGGTTTCTCCCTCCTTATTTCATCTGATTTAGCCAAGAAGGCCCTGTGGACATATAGGTTTAGCTCTCAAACAGTGGCATACATTGTGTATATTGTCTCTTCTGGAAACCGATACAGTGACCAGAGACTTTCTCTTTCTTGTTCATCTCTTTCTCCCAGCATTTCCCACCTTTTGAGAATCAAGGAAGCATTGCATTTTAGATAGAAGTCCTATTTTAGGGTACCCCTGCACTCTTGAACCTCTTTCATGCTGTCATACACTACTTCTCTCTGGTCTATTCCTCTCTAATGAGCATCTGTCTTTGTATGGCTAACTGTGTAAACACATTCTAATTAGTTTACATAAGTAGAATTCCTTATTTTCAGTCTATAATATGAATATGCTAGTTGCTAAATACAAAATGACTTAACTACACATTGTGGTAACTACACAGACCATATTTTGGTCAGTGTGGTTATAGAGACCAAAAATACTGGCAGAGCCTCAGAGGAAAGTACCAGCACTAAAATGGAAAGGAAATAAAGGATTTGTCAAGAGCTAGAAAGAGTCTATGGAGATAGAGCCAAACATGCTTAACCTCAAATACGTATTGCAGATACATTAAGTCTTGTTAGAGAGTTTAACATAGTTTTAGACAGTTAATAATGTAGTACACATTGTGGGTTGAGCAGATGGCATCAGGATTCACATGAATCCCATAAAGAGAGAGCTGCCAAGAGCAATAGGAAGATGGAAACAGACATAAAATTTTAAAACCTGTCTGTGTGGGGCCTTTTGAAGAATTCAACATCTGTTTTGAACGCTACTTTCCAAATACGTTATATGGGCAATATTTTGAGCCGTGTAAAATGGTGTTTGCAGAAATAAGTGCATTTTTTAACAATGTAGTATTATTTTGCTCAGACTAAAATAATGTATGCTGTTGGTTTTCTCTTTAAATCTAGAATCTAAAAAACTAAACTCTTTCACTCCTGCAGATCCAGTAGATGTTTTGCGGGTGCTGCAGTTGCCTTCCCTCCCTGAAGGTGTGCAGAAGGTCCCGGGTTTCTGTACCTCCCGCCGGGCCGGCACTCCTGATCATGCCTACCGCATCAATAAGAAAGCCCAGATCTCTGCCCCCACCAAACAACTATTCTCAGGTACGTTCCTTTAATATCTGATAGTTTTAATAACATTTAATCATGTAAACCAAACCTGAAGACATTCTATTGGGTTCATAGACACACAATTGTGTAACGTAATGTTTTGTCTATACAAACTACAGGATCTTACAGTGATATGTATCTGAAAGTGGTATTTCAGAATATGTGTCTGGAATATGAAGGAAATCAAAAAAGACAAGGCTATGGTTTGAGGCTTGGCAAGTTAGGAAAGTGATGAGACTGCATACTTTTTTAGATGTTTGTAAATATAATTAGGAATTTTACATTTTGATTAATTGGAAAGAATATTACATTTATGTATTATATATTATGTGGGATTAATTATTTATCAGCTGGGTATTTGGGTTGTAATTCATCATTTTTTACTGTTTTGTGACAGATTTATTCTCAGACTGGTTTCAAGAGTTTTTATTTGGGTGTTGTTTTGTTATGCTTAGAAAGATTATTGGGTCTGGGTGAAAATCATTTGGGTCGCTAACATGCAATTACTCCTCTAACACAAGATGAGAGCTTTTCAGTAGCTAATAAGATGGTTGCAAAGTTAACACTAAATCTGAATGTTAGTGTCAATGAAATGAGTACAATTTATGCAAGTTGAATCTTGAATCATAGGTTTCCCTCAGACTCCAAATGTGTCTGTGCTTGAAATAAGCTGCTTTATTGTCTCAAATCCGTATGTTCCTTTCCTGTAGGACGTTTCCCGGAGAACTTCTCCATTATGACTCTGGTAAAGGCCAAGGCTGGTCTTCAGGCCTTCCTGCTGTCCATCTACAATGAGCAGGGTGTACAGCAGCTCGGTCTGGAGTTGGGGCGCTCACCCATCTTCCTGTATGAGGACCAGAATCGCAAACCCGCCCCAGAGGACTACCCACTGTTCAAAGGGGTGAACCTGGCTGACGGCAAGTCAGTAACCAACCCCTGCTGAGCCCTATCAGCCCATCTGTGTCTATAACAGTTTCAGAGATGTTATAATTATTTGTGTTGCTGTTAGTTTTCAAGCAGTGTGATGTGTAAACTGTTGGTTGATTAGTAAATATCACTTTTTAGACTAATAATTTTTGTATGCAGGCACAAAGGTTTCTTACATTTTTGCCCTTGGCAAACTCACAAACTATATACAGGGACTCCTTTGTGACTGTCTGCCCAATTTATGCTCATTAAAACCTTCAATATCTCATCTCATCCTATAGGTGGCACCGCATAGCCATTTCTGTGCAGAAGAAGAACATCACTCTGATCCTTGACTGCAAGAATCGTATAACCAAAACTCTGCCACGTAGCAACAACCCGGTCTTGGACACCAAGGGCATCACAGTATTTGGAGCCCGTCTCCTGGATGAGGAGGTCTTCCAGGTCTGGTACACCTTGTGCAATGAGTTTTCAAGGAATTCTGTGATACACACTTTGTGATTGATAGATGACAATTAAGACACATTTTAGGAGTTATTTTAACACACAAAATTAAAGTTCATTAAAAAATGAAAATTCTGTCATTAATTACTCACCCTCATGTCGTTCCACACCCGTAAGACCTTTGTTCATCTTCGGAACACAAATTAAGATATTTTTATAAAATCAGAGAAGTTTTTTTTATCCCCCATAGACAGCAACCACCACTTTCAAGGTCCAGAAAGGTACTAAAGACATCGTTAAAATAGTCAATGTGACTACAGTGGTTCAACCTTAATTTTATGAAGTGACGAGAATACTTTTTGTGCGCAAAAGCAAAACAAAAATAATGACTTTATTCAACAATATTTTCTCTTTTGTGTCATTCTCCTACATTGTTTACACTCAGCAGGTTCTACAGCAGAACGCAGGCTCAGTATATGTTTTGCGCGCAAAAAGGATTCTCACCGTTTCATAACATTAAGGTTGAACCACTGCAGTCACGTCGACTATTTTAACGATGTCTTTAGTACCTTTCTGCACCTTGAAAGTGGTGGTTTTATGGGTGTGGAACCACATGAGGGTGAGTAATTAATGACAGATTTTTTGGGGTGAACTAACCCTTTAACTACAATTTACTATTTTAATACACATTCCGGGGGCCAGTTACATAAACATAACCGCTATGTTAAGACTGTGTCTTTACCAATTAGCAATTAGTTAGGGCTAATCAGTCTTACTTTTCGAGTTCAAATTAGAAAATCTACTTTTTGATGTTACTGACTTCAAAAAGTTATGACCTTAAAGAAAAAAATTAAATGACCAACTTGTAATACTGTACTAGTTTAAGCAGTTCCTCTCTTTTTTCTTTATTTTTATCTAAAATATGTCACATTATGGACATTAAATGGGTTGCAAATGTCATTTTATGTTGACTTCAATCTTATATGACATAATCAATGACTCACATGTGAAACAGTTCTGACATTTCCAAAACACACTCGAAGTGGTCACAACAGCCAACCAATCAGAGCACATTGCACTTTTCAGAAGGAGGGGCTTCATAGAGACCGGAACTAAACAGAGCGTTACTGACAGACTGGGAAGAGAGGTGCTGCAAAAATGTAAAATATGCGAAAAATAATGTGTTTCTTTAACATTCAAGCATGAAAACCTATTCCAGTAGAGCCCAAAATCAAAATCAAGACTTTGAAAAAGAGCATAATAGGTTCTCTTTAATTCCATACTGTTCATTTCACAATAAATGAATCTTGCACATACTAAATGCTGTATTGTCCCAGTTGGCCTGATTTTGACCTCAGGTTCCAGGCTGCAAACTGACATCCCTGCTTTTTCTTTGCTTCTCTCCAGGGTGAGATCCAGCAACTGCTGATCGCATCCAACCCTCAGGCTGCCTTTGACTTCTGCGAGCACTACAGCCCTGACTGTGACTCCCCTCTGCCCAAAGTCCAGTCCCAGGACCCAAACACCTACGTGAGTACCACAGCACATTTTCAAAATGGGGAAAAGCGTCCTGATGTGAGATATATAGATGGAGTTTCACTAGTAGCAAGTGTTTGATGGTTAGTTTACAGTATGTTAATGCAACTCTACTCAGTGCTTAAGTCATCAAATGTATGCTAAATGTTTTTGCTTTTTCAAAAAAGTGACCAAATATTTGCTGTAGAATCTGCCTTGATCAAGTCATTAATCATGCCGTTCAAAAGCTGCACCTGTATTTGACTTGGATTGGACTTGCGCTAAAAGCTTGGGTAAATATGGGCCAAAAATGATATTGTAAATGTTACTCACAAAATCTCACATCAGAATGCCAGCTAATTATTCATGTTCTGAAAATTATGCACACAAATCTAGAATGTTTATGTTTCAAAGCACATTAGTATTATATTTCACCTACAGTATTTAGCGCCCCTGATTTGAGTCAGATATCCACATCACTGCCCTACAATACATTTTCATACATCCACAGCTCTTCCACATCATCAAAGGTGCTCTATTCTAACGCAGTCTCAGTTTCTCATCAGTGCATCTGTTTTATAACAACCATTTCACTCTAAATGCTGAAACTGCATATAATAGCTTTATTTCTTCTTACAGTATACTGTTATGTTAGCTTTTCAGATGTTTTTTCGTTCATTGAAGTTCTCAGTGTGTTTTGCAGTAATGCAGTAACATGTAAAAGTGTTACTAAAACCCATGAGTCTGATGAACAAATGATAAAACCATCATGCTTTCATCCTGCCTTTGCTAAGACCCTCAATTCTAGTTCCTACATCTTACTTTACTTATCCATAACTTTTCTCTCCTCCATTTGTTTTCTCTGTCCAAAGTCTTCTTTTTTCACTCTTGTCATTTGCTACATTCTCTTCCTGTCACTCACATGCCCTCTCTCTCCTTCCCTGGATTCCTCTGGCTTCACTCCTCCTCTCTCTCCCTCCATGTCTCTCAGTACTTTGATGAAGAGCGGGATGATTATGAATACCCCTATTATTATGAAGGAACTACGAGTGTCCCTCCCTCCCAATCCGTCCCTCCCTCCGTCCCAGCCGGGACCCTCACCGAACAGGTAAAGAGGGAGCGTGAAAATGGAGTGAATCAGAAAAGAGAGGAGGAGAAAGAAATGACATAAGTTATGAAGAAATACCACATTTGCATTTGTCTTAAAGATTCAGGTACACTAGAAAAAATAATATTTTTGTCTTGTTTTACATTAAAAATATCTAAACATCCCTGTAACAAAATAAATCTGTTTGATAAGGTTTATACTTAAAACAAGACAGAGGGGCTAGAAAAATATACTTAAAATTGTTTAGATGTTTGTACATGATGATTAAGAAAACTGATTAGTAACATAACAAGAAAGAAAAGAGGAATCAGAATTTAATATGCAAATACATGTAAGAAAGGGAATATCAGGGTTGTTGTTTACAGTGTCATTCGATGGCAAATATTTTCATATTTACATCTTAAATTCCTATAAAAGTATAAACTTTACAAAAACAAATACACAACTGATGACACAATTGAACACAGAAAGTGTAATGTTAAACGTACACGTCGCTTTCAATTGAACAAAAATTCATCCTCTCCTTTCTGTTCACTCGTTTTTCGTCATGTGTGATGTCCCACCTCTTTCCGTTCGCCACCTCGTTTCACCTCACCCATCACCTATAACGCTATATTGATGTTGCTTGATGTTGTTGTCCTTTGTCATATATTTGTACCTGTATAGTGTCAAAATATTTGTGTTGGTCAGTACATGATTGTGTGTATGTGGATTTTAAAGGGGCACTGGAGGCACACACACACACACACACACACACAAACACACACTATATCACACACAGATCATGGCCCCACTGTGTTAAACCAACAGCCGTAAAGAAAGTAGAAACACTGATTTACTACACAGAGAGGGAAGTGTTCATCCATCCAAGTATACAATATCTAGAATACATTTTATATTTAGGAAATCTAGTGATTTTATATTTACATTTTTAAATTATATTTAAATTTATATTTTCATTTTATATTTACATTAGCTAGTTTAATTCTGATTTACCTTACTTTTTTCTGTGATATTTTTTTCATGTTAATCATAGCTCAGGTACACGGAGGTTTTTAAGGAAACCTTTTTATCCTTCACAGTTGCATGGCATTACTCTTCCTAAAATCTTGTTATATTCTTACATGTATTTGCATGTTTTCACATTTCACCTGTTGTGTGAGTAACAAAACTTGTGAGTTCTCTTGTGTCTTGTGTCACGCTGATTTGTTATTATGTACAACGAACGTCTGTGTCTATGTGTTTATTCATATCCATCTCTTCACTTCTTAGGTTTACTTTCACTTTGGCCAACATTGTACTCTCATTTATTTGTAGTGCTGTTTTTCTTGCCCTGTGGACAGTCATGTCTGTATCTAGTGTGCTCACTGCAATGTTTAAATAGCTTGAAGTTTGTATTTCACTGCGAGTAAAGATAACTTCTAATGGCTCAGTATGTGTCAACATGTAGATAAGTCTTCAAATAATATGCCTGTTTTCTCTGCAGTTTGTGCTTCTGCTTGTCATCTGATTCTGGGTAGTCTACACCATTCAGTCCTTTCACGTTGATTAATGTAACTAATAATATTTGAACTAGTTTTACAATGTTTATGTTATTTGTCTAAAACAGTTTTCTTTAATGATTCGATACATGCTGGCAACGGGATTATGAATGGTGTAATATGACTATCTCACTTCCTGTCCTTTAATTTTTCTCTTTCTGTGCAGTTGAACAGCACAGTGTACCAGCCATGCATCAGTTTTATCAACAGATGCTATTTGAGCATACTTTCCCCCAGTGCCTCACAGCGTTACACCCCCATGCGCACAACATGCTGCTTTTTTAATGTGGAGATTGGCATTATTGGAGAAAACAGTCCAGTCCATCACATTATTTATCTTTCTTTAGGTACAATTGAAGTTCACTAAATCTAAACAGACTATATAACTATGAAGAATTAAATCTGACTAAACATTATACTGTATCCAGTAATGCCATTGAAATCTCTGTCAGTCATTCAAGCGCCAGCGATCTTAAATTCATTGTGTTGTCTCTCTCTTTTTCTGTCCATCCCCACTACTTTCAATCCCACCCATCCCTGATGTCTTCCACTCTCTGTCTCTTTCTCATTCACTCCCTTTTCATGAACGCTTACACTTTTTTAATACAATAAATAAAAACTATATTTATCAAATAGGAGGGCAAGGCGAACAACGGCAAAGCTGATAAGCAAAAAAATGCCCCAGCCAAAGCCGCTGCTGGTGGAAAATCAGATAAACCTGCTCCAGCTAAACCAGCTAAAGCCAAGCCAACTCCATCAGTCAAAACTGCAAAGACCAAACCTACTGCAGCGCAATTATTGATTTCAAAGATAAAACCTACTTTGGCTTCTAAACTAGCACCCAAACCAAAAGCAACGCCGGCCCCAAAGAATGACAACAAAAAGAAGGCTAATGACAATGGAAAGGCAGTTGAGGAGAAAAAAAATAATGGTCAGGCTAAAGTAAATGGTAATGGAAACGGCAAAAGCAACGGGAATGGGAAAGACGCTAATGGTAAGGCTAAGGCTGGCAGCAATGGTAAAGTCAATAACAATGGCAATGGGAAGGCAACTGTGGAGAAAAAAGCAAACGGAGAAGCTAAAACTAATGGTGCAAAAACAGTGAAGACTGAAAAGGCAGCAGTGAGCAAAGTAACAACGAAAACTGCAATGAAAACTGAAACGGGAAAAGCTAAACCGCTAGTCAAACCACAACCAACCAAAGACAAGACAGACAAAACGAAAGCCAACGCATCACCCGCAAAGTCTAAAGCGACCAAAACTGTGGTAGAGAAGGTTCAGACCAAAGTTGCTAAAACTGTTAAAGTAGCGGCCATCACTCAAAAAACTGTTGTTTTCAAACCTACCCCTGCGCCTTTGCCTCTCCCTTCAAAACCTAAGGTCTTGGATGTCAATAACGTCAAATCAATGTCCAAAAGTTTCCCACCCTTCGACAAGGCTGCTGTGAGTGGCACGATCGTCTCTTCTCCAGAAATACCCAAGAAGAAACCCACCAATGGTTATCAACAGGTACAAAATCAAGAGCCCGTGTTGGCCATCCAGAGCTGTATTTCCAACCTCATCATCTTGGTTCAGGACTGTATTCAAATCTCAAAGTAAAGGTTGATCTGGGATTTGTCTTATAACAGATACAACACATACTCTGAGGTGCTTTTTGAAAAAGATCCTACATCGTACCTTTCAGGTTTTGCATACATTTTCTTTACATTTTAGGATTAAACAGAATCAAGGAGGCGCAAAAGACAAAATAAAGATTTGTAAAGGTTACTTTGATCTTTAATTCGATTTTTCCATTTTACTTTCCATCAGGTTTGGCATAAAAATTTAGAAAACAGTGTGTAAAACCATAAAGGTATCATGACATTGACCAGCTGTGAGGTTGGAAACATACAGACTCTCCTCCACCCTTTCATATATCAAATGATCTGAGTGATCATTAGAAGGATATGATAAGCGGTATAGACTGTGTCATCACCGCATGGCTATTTGTACAGTCTTTTGTTTCTCTTCCATTTTATTTCCTGTCACTCAAAATCTACACTCTCTAACTGGTTAGTTTGTAGAAAGTAGTTTACCAGGTAATGCCGATTAAAGCATGTGATCAGTTAAGAAACATAGTCATAAGATCCCCCAGTTTAATGAGTCATTGGTAGAGCTCAATGTTACACATGACACAACGAGTCTCTTTCTCCATCTCACTTTCTGATTTCAGCCTGTTTCTCTTTTATGTGTTGTTTATTAAATGCTGTCCTGTCAGTAATATGTGAATGAAATATGAGAGAAGCGGTTTCACAGAAATATATACTACTTAAAATACTGACTCTGTTGAGTCTGAGTCAAGTTTTGACCCAACTTGACTATATTTGTTCCTTGACATGGCAATGTGGCTTATTAAATCAAATCAGGTAAAAGGGAAAATCTGTCTGGGACAGCAAATCTTGGTGATTAAAATAAGTCTTTCACTATGTAAAGGTTTATTCCAAGATTTTTGATTCCAGCTGCAAAAGTTTCCTGTTCTGATTTTACTATGACGCGAGAACAATGGCTTTTTGCCAGAAGACATGTCGTCTTATATCGGCAAAAGCACATTGATCTCTTCTTTCTGCATGTAACAAGTTCACCAGATCTGAGCTTGTTATTATACTAATCAATCTCTCCCCTTCAAATCTGCTTGCCTCCACCCCAACCCCACCCACCTCTTGGCCTCCTCCAATCAGGACGTAGATCCTGCTTACTCAGAGGCTGACCACACCCCCACAGAGACCGATTATTATTACACAGTAGAAGAAGAGGCGCCCCCACAGCCAGAGAGTGATCTGACTGGATATGAAGAATCCATTAACCAGGTAACCCACACCCATAGATAGCTGAGAGACATGGAGCAGTCAACAATCTCTGTAAGAGTCTCTCAGTTACTTTAAATCATTACACTGGAGGTGAGACCAGCCTGTATTTATTTTACATTAACAATTAACCAATCTGCAGCCACGTGTGCCATGATAAGTGCTGTACTTAAAAGCAAAATTAATGCATAGCATCCATTTTATCAGATATTCTTTTGTGATTCTTATTTCACTTGCCTTAAGATTTTTTCCTTGTTCTTATATCAAAACCACATGTGACACTTGTCTTGACATAAGAATGAAAATCTTGAGAGATCACAAAAGAAATGGTGCAAATATGGAATGAATACCATGCATTTGTTGCCTGACAGCTTCTTTTAAGAGTGAGATATTTTTGGAAGTCAGATACTACCAATCTGTAAGGATAAACTTCATAAACAGCCATTTTACTGTGAGCAAACAATGTTAGTTATGGGTAGACCTAAATAATTTTTCGTCTAGAGTGGGACTTTTTGGTCAGGTTTGTATTTAAGATTAAACAATATGTTTAGTAATAATGTGGAAATGGACAATCTACATGGCCAGTAAGTTAAACGAAATAGTCAACAATATAATGGTAAGAAACTAGTAGGAAGTAGTGCTTTAGTTTTTGCCTCAAAGTAAGTGTGTTGCCATAGACTTGAGTGATCCTGTGATCTCGTAAATCAACAGTATTGGACAATACACCCCAAAAAAGACTTTAATTTCATCTTGAGGCACAACGCTCATAATTATGGTCACACATTTTGCTTAGTCAATGTCATGATGACGGAGAGGAAATGGACAAGTGCTTTCATGAGGCCCATTCACATCAAGAACAATAACTAACAAAGTTTAGTTATTGCACTGCCATCACTCACTGCCACAAAATAAAGTGGCAGTGCGTGATTTTAATAAAAGGAATATTATCTTCGGTTGGTGTGGATGCTAATATAGTTATTACTATGGTTATCTTTATAGTTATTGTTCTTGATGTAAACGGGCCTTTGGACTGAACAAAAAAGCGGTAAAATAGACTAATTCTTTGTAAAAAAATTTGTTTTGTGTGAGATCAGTCTGTGTGCTGTGTGTGTGTGTAAACCTGTGCCCATATCTGTGTGTTCCTCTCTCATGATTTTTACCACAGGTAAGATCTATTTTTCTGATTATTCTGTCTCTTTGCTCTCTCATTTCCATTTTTCCTCTCTATATCTTCTATCCATTTCTACCCCATCACACCATATAATCTTCCATCCTCCAAACCATCCACTCCACCCCTACCTCTGCTCCCAATGGTACGGCCCAGGTTGACGAGACTGTCGGTGTTGAGGAATTAGATACGACCAAGACAGGTGGTGAAGGGGTGTCTCAAACGCCAGACGAGCCCTTCACTGAGGAGTATATAACAAGCGACTTTGGAATGAAGGAGTATGACTATTCCTACAAGGACTACAATGAGCCCATCTCCGAAAGCAAGACGGAAGATACCCTAGGCCCTGCCCTGTCCGCTGTGACAGATGAGGGAGGTGTAAGTTACTTTGTGCTTTCCAGCAAATTCCCTTTATAGCTTTGATAAAAGCTTAAATTGAATTTGCTATGGCTTTAAGTCTTGCAGAGGCATCAAGCAGACATTTGTTAAGACCAGGGGCCAGTTGCATATACATAGCCATTATGTATAGACTGTGTCTTAAGAACTAATATGACCAACTAGCAGTTAGTTAGGGGTAATCAGTCTTACTTTTCAGATTCAAATGATATCAATATACATTTTTTATGTAACTGACTTAAAAAAAGTTACGAGCAGTCTTAAAGAAAACAATGTGATGACTAACTTTAAGACTAGTCTTAGTAGTTTATGCAACCGGTCCAGCTAAGCACCGGTGCTAGTCTAAGTTCTCTGGCCAGTTGCATAAACGTAGCCACTATGTTAAGACTGTGTCTTAAGGACTAGCTTGACCATCTAGTACAGGGGTGTCCAATCCTGCTCCTGGAGGGCCACTGTCCTTCAAAGTTTAGCTCCAACCCCAATTAAAGGATTAGTTCACTTTCAAATAAAAATTTACTGACCCCCATGTCATCCAAGATGTCCATGTCCTTCTTCCTTCAGTCAAAAAGAAATAAGGGTCTTATCTAGAGAAACCGTCGCTCATTTTCTTAAAAAAAAAAAGTAAAATTATATACGTTTTAAGCATAAACGCTCATCTTGAATTATCTCTCTTCTTATTCTTCTCTATTAGAATTCCAGCAGTGTAGACGCTGCAAAGTGTATTACTGCCCTCCACAGGTCAAAGTTACTAAATTCTCATATACAATATGCTAGTGCAAGTATATAACCCAATTGGGATGGGTGTGAGTAAATTATCAGGAAATTTTTATTTGAAAGTGAACTAATCCTTTAAACACACCTGAACCAGCTAATCGAGGTCTTAGACATATTAGAAACTTCCAGACAGGTGTGTTGAGGCGAGTTGGAGCTAAACTCTGCAGGCCCTCCAGGACCGAGTTTGGACACCCCATATCTAGCAGTTAGACAAGAGCTAATCAGTCTTACTTTTCTGATTCAAATTAGGCTGATCTTTTTATGTAAATGACTTTAAAAAGTTAGGACCAGTCTTAAAGAAAAAAAAAAAAATGAGGTGACTAACTTTTAAGAATAATCTTAGCAGTTTATGCATCCAGCCACAGGTCTAAGACTTCAGCTCTGTTCCAAAAAACAGGCAGAATTTTAAAGTATCTTGCATTTTTTTTGCAGCGAATCTTTTCTTTTGACATCTAAGCTGGCAAATGTGTTGAGATATTGAGAAATCTGAAGTTTTAAATGTATTTACATTTTATTCAATACTGTAATAGTAAAATTAGTTTGTAATAAACTAATTAAATATCTTAATTAATAATCTAAGTAATAATGACATTATTTTAGTATTATGATTATTAAAGTATCTCATATTGTTTGCTTAGCAACGTTAGAGTCAATTGCGAGTCAAATCTTAACGTCAATCGCTATATCACTTTATTAGGTAAAGATGCATCCCTTGTCGGCAGTATTATTTTAGTATTGTTTATATACTATTATAGTATTTATTAATATCTTAAATTTATTTTCATGTTTAATATGAAAGTTTTTAATTTAGTTTTTAGTCATTTAATGTAATTTGCCAAAACAATTTGTTTTGTTTTGTTTGTTTTTCATCTAATATTTTTTATTTCAATTAACCTGTATTTCAATGAACAGAAATGTTTTTTATTGTAGTTAACTGGAAAAAAAGAAAAGAAAAAAAAAACAAAACATTGGTAGGCAGTAGACAGCAAGGCAGGGCACTAGATTTTGGAAGAGAACTTTTTTCAAAAAATAATTGATGTATTTGCAGTCAATGTTTACTTAAGACTAAATCAAATTTGCTTAGAGTAATGGGTTACCAAGTTATGTCATCAACAGGAAATGGTTCCCCTGTCAGCAGACCTTGTTTATCATAGGACTTGAACACTGCCCCTTTGCACAAGATTCCTCTGCAAGTCTGCATAGAGTGCTTAGTTCAGTATAGCGCCATTAGTATTGGTTGACTCAGCTGCTCTCATGCTGATCTGAGACCAGCCTTAATCTCGATCAGCATAGAACAGCAGTATATCTTCTTGGAAGAGCACCACGACTGATTCAGCTTGTCTTCAGCGCCAGAGTTCTTCAGTATGTATTCATGTGCTGTAGACTTGTAGATTCTTATCTGCATATACAAAAATAAAAATGTATAGTGGTTACTTCAGGCTCTAATGTGCAACATTTAGATGGATGGCCTCACAACAGCAGATGAATGGCATTATAAGCCTGGTTGGTCAGCTAAGTATTTACTTGACTTCCTAATAAAATAAATTGTCAGTCAAGGCATATCATGAGTTTCAGTGATTTATGGGAAGTTATGAGCCACATTCATAACCACTCAAGGGTTATAATGTTGGTGGGTGTACAATGCTCAGCTACCACCTGAACATTTTGTACTGTTGGTTTCTTCTTTTTGTATATTGACTGGGCTCTGTTTTGGGTTACATATCTGTTTTCCTCAGGCCTCCGTGCGAGCCCTGAAGGGAGAGAAGGGAGAGCCTGCTGTCCTTGAACCTGTAAGCATCATAATTTCAAAATCGAAACATTAGCCAAAACCATAATGATAAAGGTACAACTACTAAACCTGTTTATACATGTAATTCACCCAGGCCACCAGAGGGTGCTACAGAATACCATTTGATGTATTGCATGTTTAAATTTTTTACCTAATGTATTATTTCTCTATAATTTCTTAATTTTATAACTCTCATCCTCATAGGGTATGCTGATTGAAGGGCCACCTGGACCAGAAGGACCAGCAGTATGTTCACTTTTATTGTTTTGAGTGAATTTATGATCAATTAGCATTCTCATTCCTTTTTTTTTTTTTTTAACTGAAGTGTAGATCTTCCTTTCCTACAGCCTTTATATTGTGCATTGCAATTTATTTTTCCTCTTCATATAAGGTGAATTCAGGTTGGTTTCAGTCATTTCAATGGCGATAAAGTGTCCCAATCAACCTGAATTCACCCTAGTATATTTACTACACAGGGGCGTCCCAAGCTTTGTTGCTTGTTACTACATGCTAGTAAAAGGTTATGGTAAAAATTAAGTTTCACAACTGTGGTTTGTTTGGATTATAGACTCTTATTTATGCCATTTTCTCTCTGCATTAGGGTCTCCCTGGCCCCGCTGGCCCTCAAGGACCACCTGGTTCTGTTGGTGATCCTGGTGAGAGGGTGAGTAGATATTTTATTGTGTTTACGCAAAAGTTTTTCAAAGTTCACGTCAACTCTCCTTGTGAATAAATATATATTTAGTGTGTTAGGAGTAGAGAGAATGTAGTTATAATTGAAAGCATTTTAATTAATAAAACTGGTTGTTTCTGTAGGGTCCTACTGGTAAGGCTGGTCTACCTGGAGCGGACGGTGTCCCAGGACCTCCAGGAACTTCTGTCATGCTTCCTGTAAGTCTTCTCTTTCTTTCTCTCAATGCTCAGTGTTCATAAAGTCATCTCACCACTAGATGTCACCATTATAACATTATGGTTAAGGATGTCATGTATGACTTTAGTCCCTCAGCTCCCACATACAAGTTAGTACAAGTTGATCTTTGATTTGCAAATCTCTTTTCTGTTCTTGCAGTTCCGTTTTGGACAGAGTGGTGGTGAGAAAGGGCCTGTTGCCTCCGCACAGGAGGCCCAAGCTCAAGCCATACTGTCTCAGGCTCGGGTTAGTTGCAACTGTCATATAACAATCATTTAGCTTTTATTTATTGCTTTTTCACATTGAGGTCTAACTTTAATTTAGAATTAATAGCGTTTTCTTCTGTCTAGATGGCTATGAAAGGTCCACCAGGGCCAATGGGTTTCACCGGCCGTCCTGGACCTTTGGTAAAAGAACTAAGCAAAAATAAATTAAATTTGTATATGATCTTTGTCAAGTGTGTTATCAGTGTTAATCAGTATGTTATTTTGTGTTGTTTGTTATCTGGTTCTTAAATAGGGAACACCTGGAAGTCCTGGCTTAAAGGGAGAAGGTGGGGACCCTGGTCCTCAGGTAAGGCCCTGCATTTGTGTTTCTGTGTTATTATAATTGTTAGTCTTTCTTTCAAGAACATTTGCCAGACATTGAGCCACCCTGAAATGCTCTGACAGTCATCATGTACACATATCTTGCATAGAAACTAAAGAGAATAGCCTTTATCAATAATCCCTATTGTGTTTTTGCAGGGCCCCAGAGGTCCTCAAGGATTGTCTGGTCCTCCTGGTAAACCTGGTCGGAGGGTGAGTCCACTACAGTGTTCTTGGCTAATAAAAAACCAAACCCATAGATTTACATCAACACAGGCCATATCTAGAAATCAGAACATTATAACAGTGTTTTTTTCTTTTAGCAAAACCTAAAACACCTTAGAAACCACATAGTCCTGGCAACTACCCAGAGCCTCCTAACACCATGATAGCACCACTTGCATTTTTCTTATGAAATGTAAAAATCTCTTTGTTTATATATGATGCAGGGTCGTGCTGGTGCTGATGGAGCCAGAGGAATGCCAGGAGAGCCTGGAATTAAGGTTGGATATTTTTGTTTAAGTTGTGTTCTGTGTGTGATTCATTGTGTTTAGTATCAGCTGTACTTGTCTTCCAACTCTGAAAGGCAGTCTTGTTGGCATTGACTAAATCTTTTGGTTCATGTATGTGTGTGTGTTTTTCTATATTAGGGTGACCGTGGCTTTGATGGCCTTCCTGGTTTGCCTGGTGACAAGGGTTATCGGGTAAGGGCTGAAATTCATTGAAATTCATGAACTTCATTGTAATGTTAATCATAAGCCCTGTTCCAAAATGTAGTGAGCTTTTAAGGCAGCATAAATTATGGCTTCTATAATACATACAAAGTTCTGTCAGGAAACTCTAGATGGTACAGGCTAATAGGTCCTTAACTCAACCTGCTTGCAATCATATCATCCTCTATAAGGCACAGCTGATTGGTTCCTGCTGTATGAGTAGACAATGAGCTTGCATGCTCAACCTTCAAATACTTGCTCCAAATGCAGCTCCACCTGTATAGATCTACTATGGGTAATTTGTGTATTCTATACTTCACAGCATCATGTCTTACTTGCTCACAGCAGCGTGTCGTGTATTTATTGGCAGTAGCAAGTCCCGTACTTGCTCACAGCAGCAGCAGCGCAGCAGACCAAATACATCAACATTGTCATACCCATTAGCATGCCAAACACTCCGAGAGTTGTCATGACAGAACTTCTTTTGGCCAAAATTGAATGCATCATCCCATGTGTACACAATAGACAGCAAGGGTTTCACTCAATGGAATTTGAAACATAGCTATAGGATGTATAATATTAACACTTTTTAATTTTTAATGTTTTCTACAGGGTCAAACTGGAGGAATGGGACCCCCCGGACCCCCTGGAGAGGACGGAGAGAGGGTACGATTTTTTTTAACATTTGTGTACATAGAGTACATTAACAATAGTGAATATTATGTATGTATGTTATCTAAACATCCTCTTGATGTTTGTTAATTGAATTTGCCTTATATCTATCATCATATTCATATAGCATAAAAAATGAGCTTTTATTTTTTTAATTGTCCTCTTTCATCAATTTTCAGGGAGATGATGGAGACGTTGGACCCAGAGGTCTTCCCGGCGAACCGGTGAGTGTTTCTGTTTCTCAGACACTGTACACAGATATGACATTGTATATGATGGTTTTTGCCTGAATAACTTGAATTTTCTGTGTTTTACTTAAATTTTACTGTATGTTCTTTGATGAACCTTTTTTTCTCATTTTGTAGGGGCCCCGTGGTTTGCTGGGGCCTAAAGGGCCTTCTGGACTTCCTGGTCCACCTGTGAGTATTAATCGAAAGCTACAAATACCACATAAGTGTTAAATCAGGTCTTTTGAGTCAATTTTATAATTGCTATGGTTGCACAGCAACTTTAACACACCATTGTAAAATGGAAGATTTGAAAAATAAATATTTGTACGTGGATATCCAGATCAGTCTTTCTTTCATTTCTCCATATTATCTCTTTTGCCAGGGTGTTCGTGGAAATGATGGTCCACATGGTCCAAAAGGAAATTTGGTCAGTAAATGGTTCTCTGACTTTACACTAGATGCACATTCTTGAACAGTTTAAAATTATGTAATAATTGGCATATGTATGTAATAGGATAAATATTCATAAAATGTAATAGAAAAAAATTCAACATTAAATATCTGTCCTCATTCTCGTTGTCATCTTCCCACTTTTAAGGGACCCCAAGGAGAGCCTGGTCCTCCAGGACAGCAGGGGGCTCCAGGAACACAGGTGAATGATAAAGTTTATGACAAATTGAATGACAAGTGTACAAAATCATAGTGAAGTGTATTTAATATTAATGCTTTTCTGTGCAACAGGGAATGCCAGGGCCACAGGGTCCTAATGGACCACCAGGAGAGAAAGTGAGTGTTTTTTATGATTGCAGAATACAAAGAAATAATTTTTAATAATCAAAGAATGTGTTTTACAACATGTAATCTTTACCACTTTGATAAAAAGATACAACACACTTACACGTCCAGTCTTATGCTGAAATCATCAATTATGTTTAAAGGAATTTAATGCAATTATACTGCTATTTTGTTTGTCTTCTAACAGGGACCCACAGGAAAGCCAGGTCTACCAGGAATGCCCGGAGCTGATGGTCCTCCTGTAAGTGCTAGATATGATTTTTTTTTTCTTTTTTCCCCTCTTTGGTGTGTTAATGACTTTATGCGAATGAATAATTTTCGACCAATTGTCAGTTTGCTTAATGTGACAAAACAAAAATGATTATGGAAGACAGTGAAAATGCATGTGATATTACCTGTGGTAATGAATGTGCCTTTCGTGTTTGTCCCACAGGGTCATCCCGGAAAAGAAGGCCCTGGTGGAACCAAAGGAAATCAGGTGAGGCCATATAATTTGTTCCACAACTATTTGTATACTTTTTGTATTTGTGCACTTTTTACTGAGTGTAATCAGCAATTACATTAGCCTTCAGTACAGAGAAAAAACTGTTATTAAACTGTCTCACTATATCAAATATCTAACAGAACTCTTATTCCCACAAATCCCAGTGTGTTCATATTTTGACCTTTATTTTCTTTGTTTATATATATGTTTAGGGTCCTAATGGTCCTCAGGGGTCTATTGGCTATCCTGGCCCTCGGGGAGTGAAGGTAAAATATATATATCTTCTAACTTTTGTTGTTTTGATCTATTTTAAATGGACATTAAATCATTAAAATTATATGTTTGTCATCCTCTGTCTTTGTCATCTTTATGAACAATTCTGTCATAGACATTTTTATGTGTTGGAACTTTGGTAAAGGCCATTAGTTGATGTCTGCTCTCACCTGTAAGACTCAGAGTAAGATCATAACAAACTGCATATTTTGTGACATTCACAGGGAGCTCAAGGTATCCGTGGACTGAAGGGCCATAAGGGAGAGAAGGTGAGTGTTTTTTGTTAAAAACATTAACGTAAGTCAAATATATTGTGATTATAATAATGAAACATTTCAGTAAATTGAGACTTGTTTGTGCCAAAAGTGCAGGTTCAGTGGTCTGTGATAAATAAAATGTTCTTACTTTCAGGGAGAGGATGGATTCCCTGGAATCAAAGGAGACTTTGGTGTGAAAGGAGAGAGGGTACGTCTTACATATAAAGCATCAGTGGATAGAAACTCATCAAGGAGCATGTGATTTAGCACAAATGTAAAATGATGAGGACTAGAGTTGCTTCAGCTGGCAGGCAAGCATTAGTAGCACTTGATTGTATTGACCAATTTCATCTGCCCACTAAGATTTGTTGTGCACCAACAGGGAGAGGTGGGAGTGCCCGGCCCAAGAGGAGAGGACGGTCCTGAGGGGCCAAAGGGTCGTGTCGGACCCCCTGGTGAAATTGGCCCTATCGGCCTGTTGGGAGAGAAGGTTAGTTTGATTATATAAATTGAGAGGTGATTGCAGATTTTGTTCCGTTATATATAATTTTAGCTATTTTGTATTGCCATTGGTACTGATACTAAGGTATAATGAATATAAATGTTATATTATATTTATAATGTTATATTGTAGGTCTAAAGATGTATTAAATCTTACTAAATTATGTCATTCCAGGGTAAACTTGGTGTGCCTGGACTTCCTGGCTATCCCGGAAGACAAGGAATTAAGGTAAACAAAAATAATATTGTTTATGATGCATCATGTATGATATACAACTGTGGATTTCATCAAATATAATGGGTTTTTTTTTTAAGTTAATGTAATGCTTGTATTTTTAGGGCTCCCTTGGTTTCCCAGGATTCCCTGGTGCAAATGGCGAGAAGGGCGCAAGAGTAAGATTTTTTTAAATGAGTAAAATTAAATTAGACTAAAACTCCAGACAAGCAGCATTAGTCACAGGGATGTCAATGCGACATCTGCATTTGAGGTCAAAGTTGAATAGTTTACAATTAATAATTGAAATAGTTCCACATAGGCTATCTTCCTTTATTTTAGAATTGATTTTTTTCTTTCCAGGGTTTGATCGGAAAACCTGGACCAAGAGGACTAAGAGGGCCGACAGTAAGGGCCTGTTTTAATTCATCCTCTCATTGCTTATCTTATTCTGTTCCACTTTATTAAACACATTTTGTGCTTTCATTTGATTTGAGATGTTTGCTGTAGATTAAACGTGCTGTTGTTAGATTTTAACAAGCAGATGACTGATTTCATATCAGTCCACTTGTAAAGCAATGCCTAAAGAT
Source organism: Elopichthys bambusa (assembly GCA_037101425.1). NCBI lineage: Eukaryota > Metazoa > Chordata > Actinopteri > Cypriniformes > Xenocyprididae > Elopichthys > Elopichthys bambusa. Next base: position 25,035,385 of record CM074448.1, read on the forward strand.
TTATTTATATTTATTTAGGGTCCCAGAGGGCAGAGGGGACCCCGTGGGTCAACAGGAAAACCAGGTGCTAAGGTATGAACGGCATTTAAGTGAAATTATTTTCAAAAAATGATTAAATCTTTTCATTGCCAACAATTGTAGATTATGTGTACATAACCAATTCATAACCTTGTTTTAGGGCGGATCAGGCAGTGATGGGCCTCCTGGACCACCTGGAGAGAGAGTATGTTTATTTAAAATTTTATTGTATTTATTTAAACCAGATTAGTTTTTTTAGTTCATCTTTATTTTATCTGTAATGTTTCCGCATTTTTCAGGGATTAACTGGACCTCAAGGTGCAAATGGATTCCCTGGGCCAAAGGGACCTCCTGTAAGTTACAGTTTATAAGTTGGATCTGATGCTTGCAACTTAAGTTTTTGTCTATTTTTTATTGATACATCGATTGATTTTTGAAGGGACCTCCAGGGAAAGATGGACTGCCTGGACACCCTGGACAGAGAGGCGAAGTTGTACGTATTTTTTTGTTTTTGTGCATCAAACGTACAATATTCACTGAGATCAAGATAAGATTAAATGTGCAGCAACATTTATTATTCAGTTTTCATTGCATTTGTAGGGTTTCCAAGGCAAAATTGGACCACCTGGGCCACCAGGAGTGGTTGGACCACAGGTGAGTTTTGTAATTTTATCAGAGGTAGAAGCTTTATCATATAGGCTTGCATACTGCTTCTTCGAAGGTAGAGGAAATATAGATTTCTTCTGACAAATTAATAAAAATCTCAGAAATTCAGAAATCTAGTTCTCGTTTAGGGGCCCTCTGGTGAGACTGGTCAGATGGGTGAGCGTGGCCACCCAGGGCCCCCAGGACCACCCGGTGAGCAAGGACTTCCTGGGCCCTCTGGTAAAGAGGGAACCAAAGGAGATCCCGGTCCCCCTGGCGGCCCCGGTAAAGACGGACCCCCTGGACTGAGAGGATTCCCAGGAGAAAGAGGACTGCCAGGAACTCCGGTAATAAGACCTGCTCATTCTTACCAGTGAATTTTAGATTGTAAAACTATTTCTGTATGTGTTTGGTCACTTTAAAACTGCACATAAATGTTTTATATATAATAACTGAGCTCTACCTGTGTGGTTCCATAGGGCACTGGAGGACTGAAAGGAAATGAAGGCCCAGCTGGACCACCTGGACCTGCTGTATGTTGCTCTTATTAAGCATATCAAAATTATCATATCAACTTATTTAAATCAGCATAAAATTACAAATACAAACATTATGTATTATTTGTGTTTTCAATTGTGCTTCACAAATATTTATAATATAAAAGTAATTAAAATTTGTTTTTTATTACAAGAAATTAAGTGCTTAATTGTTGTGTCACAATGAAGAACATATTATTTGACCATTTTTGAGGAATTTTATGAAATCACACATTGGTATTTCAATGAATTTAATTTCTATGCAGGGATCATCTGGGGAGAGAGGAGGTGCTGGCACTGCAGGTCCTGTCGGCCCACCTGGGCGACCTGGACCTCAGGGGCCCCCTGGAGCTGCAGGAGAAAAAGGAGTGCCAGTAAGTGTCTACTGTAAGTTTGCACCGTATCTCTAATACAGTTTTATTTATAGGCCCGTCACACAAGATCATCCTGTTTTACAGGGAGAGAAAGGTCCAATTGGTCCAGCTGGTCGTGATGGCATCCAAGGCCCAGTTGGTCTTCCTGGCCCTGCTGGACCTCCAGGTACTGCTGGAGAGGATGGAGACAAGGTCAGTGACCTTTTTATATCTTGATTTCAAAACTTTCAAATGGATGTTCTTGTCAAAATATAAATTTTGCATTGTTCTTTGTATAGGGTGAGGTTGGAGAACCAGGACAAAAGGGAGCTAAAGGATCCAAAGGAGAACATGTAAGTAAATTAGCTTTTACTTAAAGCAAAAAATCCTTGTTTTGGTGAACATAATATCAATCTATAATCAATTATTTGCATATTTACAGGGTCCTCCCGGTCCACCTGGGACAATAGGTCCTGTTGGACAGCCTGGTGCAGCTGTAAGTGTGAAAGGAATTTCATATTCACACATATTACATGTTAAAGAAATGCTTACATTGCACTTTGATGGAAACAAATGGGATTGCAATTTCATGGTACCATTCTTAGATGGTCAAAAGGTTTATATGGGCTTAAATAACAAGTGCTTGTGATCAACCCCATTTCAAATCTCTTCATCTCTACTCAGGGTGCTGATGGTGAGACAGGTGCGAGAGGTCAGCAGGGACCGTTTGGCGCTAAGGGAGATGAAGGGACAAGAGGATTCCCTGGGCCTCCAGGCCCCATTGGATTGCAGGTACTCTATACAGATTGTGTTTTATTCACTCTTACCTATTAAATTCTATATACAGGATGCTTTAGTTACAATTTATACTTCATTAATGTTCATTAGGGTTTGCCAGGCCCATCTGGAGAAAAGGGAGAGACAGGAGATGTTGGGCCATTGGTGAGTCTTAATATTTTAATTTGAAGAGAGTTCAAAAGGTGCAATTGTTATGTATAATGCATCATATGATCTTCTGGTGTTTTGAATTAATGGTTAGAATGAATGTATTTCCTAATCTTTTCTGGTTGTATATTACTGTAGGGTCCTCCTGGTCCTCCAGGACCACGTGGTCCAGCTGGTCCTAATGGTGCTGATGTAAGTAACTTAATTTTGCTCTATAAATAATACTAATTAATTATTATATGTTTTATAATCACTATGCATTGACTCTCTGAAATACTTGATTCAGATTTTGTGGTCAGTTAATTTTGTATAATGGCATTATTTTGTTTCATGCATATTGTTCATTTTGCAGGGTCCTCAAGGTCCTCCAGGAGGTTTGGGTAATCCAGGTCCCATAGGAGAGAAGGTAAGTATAGGAGAATTCAACTTTTTGCATGGTTGACAACTATATGACTGTTCTGATTGATGACACTTGACGTCTTTTTATTTGTATTTACAGGGTGAGCCTGGTGAATCTGGACCACCAGGTGTTGGTGGAGAGCCAGGAAAAATGGTGATAATTTTATTAAAATTGAACATCCTCTGAGCCTGTTAAAAATACATAGTAGATGTAATCACAGCTAACATGTCATTGGTTTGATTGTCTAATGACAGGGCCCGAGAGGAGAGCGTGGTGAGAAGGGAGAGGCTGGGCAGCCTGGCACCCCTGGTCCTTCTGGTGGAAAGGGACCTACTGGAGATGATGGACCCAAAGGAAACCCTGTATGTATTAAACATGACATAGCTTTAAAAGAAGAGATAGGTCTATCTGTGATTCTTCGGCAGCTGATATTTGTGTTTTTAAGGGTCCTGTTGGTTTCCCTGGTGATCCTGGCCCCCCTGGTGAAGTTGGACCACGAGTAAGTAAAGCTATTGTCATTTATATACTAATACATGACAATTAAAGTCAACATGAATTAGATCCTTTGCACATTATTCATACATGTTCCTGGTCTTATTATAGTATATGATTAATCATTGCTCAGTGTTCCAAAGAAAAATATTTGACTTTCTTTCTGACTTCTCTTACAGGGTCAAGATGGTGCAAAGGGTGACAGAGGAGAGGACGGAGAACAAGGAGAAGCTGTGAGTGATCATTTTCCTGTTTATGAAGGGCACATCTTCCTTATGCATTCTGGGTCTTATGAGGTGTTTATCAACATATGTTATATTTACTTTAGGGTTCACCTGGACCAACTGGTGAGAACGGACCACCTGGACCTCCAGGAAAGAGAGTAAGACCACCTTGATCTTGATCTAGCAGAGAGTCATTTGTAATATTACATGTACATATTTGATGTACAATAAATATTATAGAGGATCCAATAAAAAGGCATTTTTCGGGACTCTAAATTGTGTGTTAATGTTCATTTTTAGGGTCCTCCAGGTACAAGGGGACCAGAGGGTCGTCAAGGAGAGAAAGGAAGCAAGGTAAGACTATATAATTGAGAGAGAATACAGCAGGCTTTCTGTAGTTGTTTTCCTCCTATAATCTTTCTGATTTTTTTTTCCTAGGGGGATCCAGGTGCCCTTGGCCCTCCAGGAAAGACTGGACCCGTGGGGGCACAGGGTCCACCAGGAAAACCAGGAACTGAAGGTCTAAGAGGGTTGCCTGGATCAGTGGTATGAGATGACAGTTATCCAATCAGAATTGTTTCTTTTCTGTAAAAGTTCTGTTTATTTAACCAAATCTAATGTAGTATTTACTGATACTGATAAAACTGATAAACAATAATATAATTCAGGGTGAGCAAGGTGCCCCAGGTGCTGCTGGCCAGAAAGGACCCCCTGGACCGATGGTAAGACCTTCTGTATTATCAAAAATACAGTAATGGATTGAGTATTGAATTTAAAAGAACTGATTAATGAAAGTGAAATACTATTATAATACCATGTAATATATGCATATATATTCAATACTAAAATGCTTTCCCCTCCTCTCACAGGGTCCTCCAGGTTTACATGGTCTTCGTGGTGACCCTGGTGCTAAAGGTGAGAAGGGACATCCAGGTATGCTCGGTCTGATTGGGCCTCCAGGAGAACAAGGAGAGAAGGGAGACAGAGGCATGCCAGGACCCCAGGGATCATCAGGACCCAAGGGAGAAACGGTATGTGAAGTCTAGTCAAGTCCGCACATTAAAATCAGACCACAGGAAAATATACATGACCGTTTAAAAGTTTGGGGTTGGTACAATTTTTTTTATAGAAATTAATACTTTTATTCAGCAAGTATGCATTAAATTGATCAAAAATGACAGTAAAAACAAAGATTTCTGTTAATAAATTTTAACAGATTCTGAAGAAAATGTATCACATTTTCAACACTGATAATAAATGTCTCTTGAGCACATAATCAGCATATCAATCATATTAGAATGAGTTCTGAAGGATCATGTGACACTGAAGACTGAAGGTCACCTACCGTTGTTGTGAAAATTCAGCTTTGCCACTGCAGGCAATTGTGTATTAAACTTATACACAAATATATTCAAATATAATTTTATTTTGAATTGTAATAACATTTCACAATATTACTCTTTTTTTTTTTTTTTCATCAAATAAATGCAGCCTTGGTGAGCATAAGAGATTACTTTCAAAAACATTAAAACATCTTACCAACTCCAAACTTTTGTACATACATGCAAAACTAGTTCATACCCTATTTCATACAATCAAATATATTCTTTCATTTCATGATGTGTTTTATTTTAGGGTATGCCTGGAGGAACTGGCCCTCTTGGCCCTGCAGGTCCTGCTGGTATGCCTGTGAGTAAACTTTCATTACTATTTCTCAGGTATTTAGAGCTGTTTATCATACCAAATTCTGAATTCTGGAAATATAAACTATGAGTACCCAACTTGAGCTCTGAAGCACCAAAATATAGTCTCAAAACATTGGTTTCTTTGATCAAAGCTGAATGGATGTGATGTTTTTCACAGGGTCCGAGGGGTATCAAAGGAGCTAAAGGTGCCACTGTGAGTAATCCTTGTGAAATCCTTCCTTAAATATTTGTACTTAAAATGTCTGTTAATGAGTGTGAGAATTATATTATGACCCATATTATGTGAGGTAATGTTTAAATAAAGCATTATACATAGTTCACATTTCTTTCTTACATCATACTTTACAGTAAATTGACACTAATTTTGTGTGTCTTATCTCTGTGGTACAGGGTGGAGCTGGTCCTAAAGGAGAGAAAGGTGTACAAGGACCACCAGGACCACCGGTGAGTATAAGTCTGTGTTATCTACAGTACAAAACGCAAGATGTTGGACAAGAATCATTTGGCAGGGAAAGATTTTTGTTGAGATGAACTTCAAAAAACAAACAATGATTTAAGACAAAAAAATAAAGGAGATCAGCACATCCCAGAATTCCTACATCCTTGAAATGTAGCTGAATTCTTCTTTTGCTTTAGGGTCCCCCTGGTGATGTCATCCAGCCGCTGCCCATTCAGATCCCCAAAAAGTCCAAGCGCTCCATCGACGCCAGTAAGATGCTCTTTGAGACTGACACTGAGGCTGCCGACGCCACGGGCACAGAGTTCCTGACTGGAAATGAAGGTATGGAGGAGATCTTCGGCTCGCTCAATTCCCTGCGCCAGGAGATCGAGAGCATGCGCTTCCCACTGGGAACGCAGGAAAGCCCAGCCCGCACCTGTCAGGACCTCCACCTCAGCCAACCAGATCTGAAAGATGGTATGATCGTCATGGTTATTACGTGATTGACACATTACATGACCAATGGTGAGGCAGTTTGCATTCTAATCATTATGATTTTTTTATATAGGCGAGTACTGGATTGATCCAAATCAAGGCTGCGCCCGGGACTCTTTCAGAGTTTACTGTAACTTCACTGCTGGTGGAGAGACATGCTTGTATCCCAGCAAAGCAGTAGAGAATGTAAGAACTTATAGTCATTCACCTTTATATGTTTAAACATTCATAACAACTTCTGAAATCTGGACTGATCTGAACTTATGAATCCTGTTTAATATGTTCCATAGGTAAAGATAAACTCTTGGCCAAAGGAGAAGCCTGGGTCCTGGTACAGTCAGTTTGCAAAGGGCAACAAGGTGAGTTTATGCTCTTAACTCTTCAAAACTCTTCAATTTAACCAACTAATGTGCATAAATAAATCAAAAGCTCTTGTCTCAATTAAAGGGCATTCACATTAAGAGTGATTTACAGTGACAAAGTGACCAGAATTTCCATTTTTAATTGTGTGTATGCCCTTTTAGACAACAAAATTTTAGAATGTGTTGCTCAAAATATGCTCAGTATGTTTTGAATCATGAATTAACACTTTCCTTTGTGTTGTAGTTTTCATATGTTGACTCAAGTGGAGAACCTGTAGGTATAGTCCAGCTAGGATTCTTGCGGTTGCTCAGCGTCCAGGCCCGTCAAAACCTAACCTACCACTGCCACCGATCAGTGGCCTGGGCTGACCTCACTACCGACAACGGTTACCAGAGGGCGCTACACTTCCAGGGAGCCAATGATGAAGAGCTGAGCTATGAGACCAGCCCCTACATCAAAGCCCTCATCGACGGCTGCTCTGTAAGTTACCTCATGCTATTTTTTTTTTTACACTAAATTTAACATTAAATATACATTAAAGTACATTTATTTAATGTAACATTTCAACATTCATATTTTAAATACACTACCTTTTTTTAAATTTTGGGGTCGGTAAGATGATTGTTTTTGTAATGTTTCTTATGCTCACCATGGCTGCAATTATTTGATTAAAAATTATTTCTGTGAAATTTTGAGCATCATTACTCCAGTCTTCAGTGTCATATGATCATTCACCAACCATTCTATTGTTGATTTGGTGCTCAAGAAGCATTTCTTATTTTTATCAGTGTTGAAAACTGCTGTGCTGCTTTTTCTGATACATTTTTCAAGATTCTTTGATGAATAGAAAGTTCAAAAGAACAGTGTTTATTTAAAATAGAATTCTTTTGTAACAATATAAATGCCTTTACTGTCACTTTTGTTCAGTCTAATGCATGCAAAAGTATTATTTCTTTCTTTTTCTTTTTTTAAATCTTATTGACCCCAAACATTTAAACAGTAGTATATATTCACACTTCTGCAAAAAAATAATGTTAGCACCACTGAAAGTTCATTGAAAAAGAATATAAAAATGTGTGTTTTGGTTACATTTTTTTTCATTGTAAGAATACAATGATAATAATTATGTTTTTAAAGGGTTAGTTCACCCAAAACATTCGTCATTCATTCATCTTCGGAACACAAATTAAGATATTTTTGATGAAATTCAAGAGGTTTTTTTTATCCCCCATAAAAAACAACGTAAGTACCCCATTTAAGGTCCAGAAAAGTACTAAAGACATACTCCACATGACAACAGCGGTTCAAAATGTATGTTATTAAGCGACGAGAATACTTTTTCTGTGCAAAAACAAAACAAAATAATGACTTTATTCAACAATTTCTTCTCTTCCGTCATTCTCCTATGCTGTTTACATTACAGTGCAGGCTTCCAGGTTCTACGTCAGAACGCCGACTTTCTGACACAGAACCTGGAATCGCTGCAACGTAAACAGCGTAGGAGAATGAGCATAAGAGATGTTGAATAAAGTCATTATTTTTGTTTTGTTTTTGCACACAAAAAGTATTCTTGTCGCTTCATAACATCACGTTTGAACCACTGTAGCCGACTGTTTTATCAGTGTCTTTACTACTTTTCTGGACCTTGAATGTGGTAATCACGTTGCTTATTATGCAGAGGAAAAAACCTCTCAGATTTCATCAAAAATATCTTACTTTGTATTCTGAAGATGAACAAAGGTGTCAGGGTTTGTAACGACATGAGGGTGAGTAATTAATGACAGAAATCTAATTTTTAGGTGAACTAACCCTTTAAGTCTACTGGGTATTTTCTGTGGCATTTTATGTTGGTTGTATAAAATAAAAATTTTTTTAAAGTTGCATTTGATTTTTTTTTTTTTTTTAATCTAAATATGTAAACAGCACTTCATATCTTGATTACACAATTTCTTTTATTTTAGGTGTGTTTTTAAAATGTTTTAACTGCAACCAAAGTGCAATACTTTTAAAAATGTTTGCGCTTGCTGGGTAGTTGGTCTTATATACTTTTATCTACAAATTACACATAGTTCTTTTTCTCCCAATATCTTAAGGTATTTTGTCTCCTCTTAAATATTTTCCTTCTCTTGTTCTCCCCTGCAGTATCGTAAAGGTTTGGACAGGACAGTGCTGGAGGTGAACACACCTCAGGTGGAGCAGCTCCCTCTGCTGGACATCAGGATCTCAGACTTTGGGGAGGACAATCAGAAATTTGGTTTTGAAGTGGGACCTGTCTGTTTCCTGGGATAAACACACACATGCTGAGGGCAAAGGGGAATACAATCACCGTTACAAACACTCACACACAAACATACTCACTTAATCATGCACTTAAAACCTAGACATAATGCCAACACTATAAAGACATTTGAAATTACGTGTAAGAAGTGGGACACATAGATTCACACACACATACACACACACACACATACACACACACACATTGTTGTGAAACAAAGTTGCACACAAAGTACACGCCCAGGGAAAAACACTCCCAGCAACGGATGGACAACAAGAGGAGAAGAGAGCCATTCTCGCAGGAGAGAAGAGAAGATTTTGACAAATATTCTGTCAAGTAACAGAAGTGTGTTTGAGCAGATACTGCTGGCCTAAAGCGGAAGACCCTCCCGTTTCGGCCCCCTCTCTCCTACAGCTCCCCTCCCCACTGTTTCTCTTCCGAGACGTTCCACTCTTCCTACCTCCATGCCTGATCATTCCTTTTTATAGTCCTGTGCAGAGCTCCGCCCCTTCCTCGCTTCCACCCGTACCTTATAGAATAGAATGCAGGTGCAAAATTTAAACTGAGGAACGGAAGCTGAGCATGAAAATTCCATTAGCAGGTGAAATTAGAATGCGTTTCTGTGCTGTAATAAAATCACACCTGAATGACTTGGGCCATATAAATATGCAATGAAATCAAAGCCATTAACAGTGTAAAATTGTATTGAATTTGATAATGTTGTACATTTATTATAGAGTAATAAAATCTGTAAGAATTTTCGACTTTTATAGACATGCTGCCAACTTACCAGTCCAGTATTTATACGTTTCACTACATGTGCCTTTTACAAATTTGCATAAATTTGCATTTTATCTGACAATCTGCACACAGTTGACCCACAGCATTCAGTATTGATGACAAACCGATCTGTTTGTCACCTTTGGCCTTTCGTGTGAACAGTGTTCAGGCTGGAATTGTGCATTAGAACCATTTGTACAGAAATATTTTATTGTATTTATTTTGTGAAACAAACAGGTGCTCTCAAGAAAATGACCAACACTTGCAGTACAAAATAATGTGGTATTCATCTGTAATTATTTTCTGTAGTTTTTTCATCAATCTATTAAATATGTAAATTAAACCCCAGAAAGCAAATCTGCCTTCTCTGTATGATATATAAACTTGCTTGTGATAATATTGCATTGTTTCAGTCGCAAATAGAGGTTTAGGAGAATTTAGTGCAGGTGGAGATGACCAAAAAAAAAACAAAAAAACACCGAAATGTCTCGAGATTCAGCAGTGGAGAAGGGACAGGAAGAGGAAGGAGAGGGAAGAAAACTGATGGTGGTTTGTTTTTTTATGTATATTTTTTGTTTCTTTTTTAAAACATGGAGAGGGGAATGAAAAGCTATAAAAATTATTTGTGAATTAAAAGTTGTTTGTGTGGTTTTCTCACAAGGACAATACTGCTAGGATTGTTTTTGTCAGTGAAAGACAAACATCTGCCTTTAAAAAATATGGTGCTAAAACTTGTTTTATGTAAGTACTTCAAAATCTGTTTGTGTAATATATAATCTATTTAAAGAGCTGTTGGACTCCTTTGTTGTTCTTTTCCCCTTTTGTTTCCTGTTGTCATGGTCACATGGTGCTTTTGCTAATATTTGATCTGCCTCATTCTTCTGAGCCAAACTCCCATTTTCACCTTTCAACAACTTCCCAGCACAAGTATTCTCATGTCTTAGGTGAAACCGTGTGTAATTGGGCCACTTTCCTTCAAACACCTATTAAAAACCCTTCATCTAAATGATCAATTTTGTTTGCGCTCAGGTTTTGAACTGTTAACTGTTTTAAATCTTTGACTTGATGTTTTGGTCCAAACATTCCCATTAAACCACACATCAACACATTTCTTCTTGTGTCAACTTAATTGTTTTTTAAAAGTGGGTTCTTTATAAAATATTCACACTTTAATTGTATAAATATAGGATTTTCATTTTCATTTGTTGCACTGTACACAATATTTTTTACAGCAATTAAATTTATACAAGGACAATTTCTCAGAGGTAAAGGCAATGTGTTGGTGAACATTACATTAAACATTGTTTTCAGCCAATGAAAAGTCCACCTGTGTTGATTAAAGAGAAAAGTCCATGTTAATTCAAAACAAATTGAAAACAGAATATTTCTAAAAATAAGACGTCTGTTATTTTTCTGCTGTTCAGCAAGAGATCAAGTTTCTTACCAGCAACTTCAATGCTGACTCCAGTAATATATCGACTGTCATCAGAAGCCAGAAAGGCACATGCGTCAGCGACTTCTGCAGAAACAAGAGTGAAAGAGAAATAGATCTAATTTTATATTTATATACATATACATAGTGATCATCCAAACCAATTAGTAGAACAAATTAGTTTGTGTGATACAAATGCATTTATGAAAATGTGTTTGTATAATGAAAAAATAATACTTGCCAGCAGGCTCTCCCATCCTTCCCATTGGAATAATGGATGTGAGCTGCACAAAATAGTACTTAAAGTTACAATAAACGTGGCTTTAATATGGTAAGATACAGTGCAATGGTCTGATAATGCAATAAATTAATATAATAAAAAGGTTAAAGGGATAGTTCACCCAAAAATGAAAATTCTGTCATCATTTACTCACCCTCAAGTTGTTTCAAACCTGTATAAATTTCTTTCTTCTGCTGAACACAAAAGAAGATATTTTAAAGAATGTTGGTAATCAGATAGTTGAGGGCACCATTGCCTTCCATAGTATAGTATGGAGAAAAAAAATATACTATGGAAGTCAGTGGGGTCCATCAACTGTCTGGTTGCTGACATTCTTCAAAATATCTTCTTTTGTGTTTAACAGAAGAAAGAAACTCATACAGGTTTGGAACAACTTGAGGGTGAGTAAATGATGACAGAATTTTCATTTTTGGGTGAACTATCCCTTTAAGATCCCTCAGTAAAGTTCAAAGCTGTTTTAAATCAATAAAAACAATCACATTACATCTAAGAAATAACTCTAAATGTGACAAATATTCTGTGCATTATAATATTCAAATATTCTAACTCTAATGTGCACGAATAATCAGCTCGTTTTATTAATCTGAAGACAGACATATTCTTCCTTACTTTATCGATGACTTTCTCTGGTACTTTATCTGTCATGGGTGTAGCGATGAACCCTGGCAGGACACAGTTGCAGCGAATACCAAATCTAAAAAGGCACAAAACATTTTTTTATATTAAATTATTAAAAAACAGAACATAAAGAGATATGGCTGCATCCTAAAGCTTAAAAATGCTGCCTTCAGAGGACGCATTCCAGGTAGGAAGGCATCAAGGCACGTCCGGATCCAACGTTAGCTTTACTTCCTGTCTCATGATATGCCTTCATCTGATCAATTTTTGAAGGCAGCATAGATATATCCTTCGCTGGCTTTGATATCCCACAATCCTGTGCTTTCCATTCTGTGACAGTTGAGCTAAAAAAAATAAAGATAACGTCTGAAAGTTGTGGTTGTTGGTCAGTTTGTACGTCTTTGACCAGTGTTTCCCACTTTTTATCTCATGTCTACTGAAAAATTACTATTGTAATTAAATATTTGCTTAATTTTCACCAAAGAAATGTTTCTGTAGATAAGTAAACTGTTACGCTGCCTCAGAAGTCTGTCTGAAATCAGTTTTGTGAGGTACCTTAGTGTGCAAATGCTGCCTACAAACTCATTGTCTGATAAGGCAGTGAGGCAACAATGGGATGCCAGTGTCACGTTTACAGCCCATTACTAACACATAAGCAGCACCACAAGCCCTAAAGCAAATCATAAAATGGTTACAACGTGTTTAAAAATGGCAGGTCTGTAAATATGTTCCAGTCACAGTAAAATGCTCATACTTGCTGAGCTCTTTGGCTACGGTTCGAGTGAGTCCCTCCACTCCTGCTTTAGAAGCAGAGTAATTCACCTGGCCAATATTCCCAACCTACAGCCAAAGAAAGAGACACTTAAGAAACCCTATGGTTAGAAAATGTTAATGACTTTATTAAGCATCCTTGGTGTAAAAATGTTGAATGTCCAGTAAATGAATCAATGTGCTACAGCATATTACTGTAAATGTTTGACCTTGCCCACTATACTGCCCACAGTGATGATGGAGCCCTTCGCAGCCCCGGCAGACACTAAAGCCTTAGAGACAGCCTGAGTCAGAAGAAAAGTACCCTAGAAGAGATCATGAATACAGAAAATCAGATACACTGTATAGATTATTCAAAATTATGGAGAAGGGGACAACTTTAAAAGAAAAAAAACTGTATATACATACTACCATTTAAAAGTTTGAGGTCAGTAAGAATTTTTTTTTATAAAGAAATTAATACTTTTATTCAGCAAGCATTAAATTGATCAAAAGTGACATAAAAACATTTATAATGTTACAAAAGATTTCAATTTCAAATAAATGTTGCTCTTTTGAACTTTCTGTTCATCAAAGAATAATGAAAAACAAAATGTATCAGGTTTAAACAAAATTATTAAGCAACACAACTGTTTTTAACATTGATAATAATAAGAAGAAATGTTTTTTTTAGCAGGAAATCAGCACATTAGAATGATTTCTGAAGGATCATGTGACTGAAAACTGGAGTTATGATGCTGAAAATTCAGCTTTGCCATGACTGGAATAAATGACATTTTAACATATAATAGCAATAGTAATAGCAATAAAGTAGTTAATATATGTATTTTAAATGGTCACAATATTACTGTTTTTACTGTACTTTTGAAGAAATAAATGCAGCCTTGGTGAGCATAACTAATGGCTACCGAAATCAACTTGTGTTTCTTAACAAGACTCACTTAAATCTTTCTTGTGAATAGGAAAGATTTAATATTTAAGAGCCAAAAGCTCTAGATTGTAGCACCTTGAGATTGACTTCAATGACTTTGTCAAAATCATCTTCTTCCATCTTGAGAAGGAATTCATCTTGAGTGATCCCAGCTGCGTTCACACACACAGAGGGCGGCTGGAAGTAACGGCACTGTAAGAAAACAAGATCAAGAACATTCTGGTTTATTATTCACACCTCAGAGCTCCAGAAGAGTCCATGAATGGCACACACACACACACACACACACACACAAACGTCTGTCATACCTGTATACTTGTCACTAGTTTCTCCACACTGTCCTTTGATGACACATCCACCCCAAGGGCCATGTGCTCCTGACCTTTGTGGTCATGTGACAGGAGTTCCAAGGTCTGATTGGCTGATTCCTCATTGCGGTCAGCCACTACAACAGAAGCACCTTCAGTGGCAAATCTCTGACACACAGCCCTGCCGATGCCACTGCCACCTCCTAAAAAAAGAGGACACTGTCTGACCATGACTGCTTTATTAATCTGATCAATAAATCTCTGATACATACAAGAACGTATATACCTTCCAATAAATTTCTTTAAACTTTAGTAAAGCAAAATGATATATACCCTAAATTTTGCATAATGTTATATAATCAACATTTAGACTAATAAAAAAAGCTAAAAGCATTTTATGTATTGTTGGATATACATATACTGAAAACAATATTGTAGCTGTAGCTTTTAATGTTTTGTTAATCATTTAATGTAATGTTAATCATTTTTACAGATTTAATAGTTCTAAACATTATCTAAACAAAGGTGTTTTCACGAGCACTGAAAGTGAACCGTAGCTGTATGACTTGTACAACAAAAGTGTTCAACTTTAAAATGGCATTATGACTTAAATTATATAAAATATATATGACCATTAAGACAAAGTAAATGTTTTTAAATCTCACCCGTCACTAACGTCAGCCTGGATATGAGACGAGAGGACGCCGCCATTATGGTCAACTGTGTATTGTAGTACCTAATTATGTCCAGTAGAGGGCATTAAAAGACCACTAATATTTTTCCCCATGCTTCAGTCACGACCTCTTGACTTTCAAAGTCATGAATGGGATAAAGCGATGTAAAATTAGATAGTCTTCTTAAAGGATTCATCAATTAAAATAAAATTAATTCGTCCACATTTATGTCGTTAAAACCTTTACTTTTTGTATACGTTCAGAAGAATGTTGAAGAAGCTGTTGTTGGCAAACTCTGGTCACCCTCGTCAAGGTGTAGGAGCACGTGAGTATAAATGACCTGGGCGCGAACACGCATGTAAATCATTAGATGACTAAAATAATTTTACACTTCTGTCGTCATAAGCTCCGCCATTTTATATATATAATTTACTTTTAACTGTTGTTGCTACTCGATTTAAAAAAAAAAAAAAAATCGCCCAGCACTTTACACGAGGTAAGTGTTTACTGTGTTATTCATATAGTCCCCAAACAAACAGAACATTTTCATTTTCCAAATTAAAGAGACCTGAAACAAGGCTCGAAATTGCGACCGTTTTAGTCGCATATGCTCTCTAAATTTAATGCGTGCGATCTCAAAATATATTTGGGAGCCTTTGTGCGAGTGAAAATAGTTCCTGAGATGTGACAGTTTTCATTTCTTTACAAAACGTTCCCAATGTGCTTGCTGTGACCTGATACAGTGACTGGTCCACCATTCTATCACACAACCAATTAAACTTCATCTTTATATTCTTAAATTTAAAGCAGACTTCAGGATGGTTAATATAGCAGTCAATCTCCCTTTCACTGCAACAGTTTCATGTGACCGGGAGCTAACTAGGGCGCAAAATGTAAAGAACTGAAGAGAGAAGATGAAAATAATAGTTACAGCAGGGCTCGACATTAACACTTGGACGCTTAAAAGAAACTAGTGAGTCGCCAAAAACGCAAGAATAACTCTGATTTTAGTGTAAGTGGCTATCTAAATAATAATATATAATGTATATGTACGGACAGTAACAAGGTTGCGCAGCCTCTCCAGGAGAAATGGAAACAAATGAGCGCAGCGCCTACGCGCAGCACACACAAAGAAACTCAGTTAACATACTGCGGTAAAAATGTGAGTTTATATTTATAACATATACAGTTAAGCAACATCACCCGACCAACAAGAGTGCTGTCTTCCACCATCACGATTGAAAATGTGACTGATTTAATTCAACAGTTGAATAAACAAGTAGTTAAAATTAAATCACTTACATTTTAGACGCAATATTGACTTTTTTGTTCTGTTTCAGCAGCGAAAATAGTTCCAAACAAAGATCACAGCAGCATCGCGCATTTCACAGAAACACTCAGCCGTGTTTTCATTACTGAATGATTCAGCGTTTTGAACGAATCGTTTGAGTCAAAGATTCAATGACCCTTTCATAAACAACTGCCTCATTCTTGAATGAATCAGCCGTTTGAACGAATCGTTTGCATGAATGACTCAATGACCTACACATTAATGCGGTCAACTGCCGCCACCTACTGGCGGTTTAGTTTCATGTTTGAAAGTATCATTCTTTCCAACATTTCCTATTTGTATATTCATTTTTTTAAACAATCTCATAACATTCTTTAATGCAGCTTAATGCAGTTCAGCGTAAATTATTTAATTTAATTGGTAACAGTCCCATAGTGTTTTATTATTCTAGAATTTATTTGATCAAATTTAGGAATTTAAAATAAAAGATAAAGCATACATTTAATTAAAAAAAAATTAATAAAAAAAAAAAAAGCCCTTTATAAAGGTAAAAAAAAAAAAAAAGTCCTCTGGGTAAATATTACAAATATGCAGATTTAAATATGTCAAAGCTGATAGAACACTGATGAGAATATTGCTTCAGAATAAATTATATTTAAATCTATTTTTTCCTCTGAGTCAATGACAAGACTTAATGCCAAGCCTTATATATATATAAGGCGCTCCTAAATATATATATATATATATATATATATATATATATATATATATATATATATATATATATATATAAAGCTAGGAGCTAGGAGCACCAGCAAAACATTTTGTGGCTAAATTTTTGCTGGTGCTCCTAGCTTTTTGAAGTTGGGAGCACCAGTGCTACCAAGTAAAAAAAGTTAATTTCGAGCCCTGCTGAAAACCTAATTTCGGTTTTACAAAATGATTGAGAACTGCATTGCTTTGACTCGTTTTAAGTAAACTGAACAAAGATGGCAGTTACTAGTTAGGAGAGAGGGAGTGATAATGGGCTAAGTAAAGATAAAATGATTTTACCTCAAATAAAATAATAATAATAATTTTTTTAAAAAATGGTTTAAGAAACGAGGTATGCTATTCCAGCTAGGAGCGCTGTGAGAAACTGGAACCCCACCAGATTAATTTACAAATGCTCAATACCGTAACTGACCACAAGAGGGCAGAAGTGTACAACTGGAGAGAAAAAAAAAGACCTGCTTCCCTCTTCAAAATACAAGCCGCCCTTGATTTTTATATTTTACGGTTTATGGTTTAAACTATCGTGAAAAGAATACACGAACATTTTTTTATTAAATTTAATTCTAGAGCAGTTGTGGTCAACAACTGGCTTCAATAAAATTGACACTCAATAAATCTTAAACTTTATTAAAATGAATTATAGTTATAGTTTAATAATTTTATTGTTATATATCAGAATCAGAATTATGATAATAATTTATATTATATTATGTACAACATATATAAATAAGTATATAATAAGTATATTTTGAACATAATATAATTTCAGTGCCATCTAATTTTCTACATATTTAGCTTTCTTTATAAAATGCAGAAACTACAAAAAAAAAACTTTATTTTTTTTGTTGATTGAAAATGTTCGTTCTTAGGTTACAAACATAAAGAGATTTAACACAAAAGGGCCTCTGAGTTCAGGAGTGATAATGACAGTGAATAAGCTCCACACTGCACCTGCTCTGAAATCTAAACCTCTGCTGTTCATCTGGGGAAATGAACAGAACAATTAACCACGTCCCTTGTGGCTGTTAGAGTAAATGCAGTCAGAGTGTTTTCTTTCTGCAGCTTTTCTGCAATAAATTATATCATTCAACACCAGATGATTAAAAAATAAAACTACATCAGTGAATCCCTAAAGATGTGCATGTTTCTAAAGACACAATTTTATAAACTTATTTGGTGTTGCAGTTGAGGTTTATATTTTATTTTTTTATATGTTTTGTTTAGAGCACTGGTCTTTGATATGCAAATATGAGTCAGAGGCAATCATGCATAGGTAAGTTAAAAAAATTATTCTTTATTAAAAGCAATAATATACAACAGGGAATCAAACATTTACACGCAACCATGTAAAAGTTGATTTTTCAACCATTAACATCACAAATTGAATGACAAAGCTGCTCAATAGAGGGAAAGAGAAGAAAAACCTGGAGGAAGACAAGAAAAGTGTTTACATAATGCCTTTACATCTATCCTGGATGATCACATCATTATTTCAGCATTAGTAGTGGTAGACGTTTACCTCTGTGCTTTCTTTTGTAGTAGATGTACACAGCAGAAAAAGCCACAATAAGGTCAAAAAGGAAAAAAGAGCAACCCACAGCTAATTTTGCAATTCTGGTATCGAGAGAGGTCGAGTCTGAGCATAAGAAAAGACCAGAGAAAGATAATGAACAGCAGGTGACAGAAGTAAGTACTCTGTTTTAAGAGTTTACATGCAAATCAATAAACCAACAATGCAAGAAAACCATCTGAAAATCATGACAAAGAAATGCCTGTGTATTGTGGACTTGTGGGGAATCTCTACAGTAGTTCCAACATGACATCAGTTCAACAGAAGAACAAGTACTTCATCAACACAAACATCATGCAGTAACATGTATTTGCAGAGGTAAAAGTGGAAGTGTCGGAAAATTTGGACCAGACCACATTTGGACAGAATGCCAGTTTTAGTGTTATTTTAACATTATTTATGTACTATTATAGTTTTTATCAATCATTTTAAATAGCTTTTTTATTTTCAGTTTTTGTTTTAATTTTAATTTCATTGTTATGTGCTTTTCTCATTTTTATCCTTTCCCATTTTTTTATTTATTTATTTTTTTTTTAAATATTACTATACAGGTTTAATTTATTTTTATTCATATTTCCGTTTTAGTTATTTATTTATTCCAGTGTGTAATTTAAGTGTTTTTAACTTATAAATATTAAATGGAAAATTAAATTTTATTTCATTTCAGCTTTATTTCAATAAAAAAGTGTTTTTAATAGTTTTAGATAAAGGGTTAGTTCTCCCAAAAATGAAAATTAATTACTCACCCTCATGTTGTTCCACACCTGTAAGACCTTCGTTTATCTTCGCTCAGTAAGGCCTGCTTTGCCAGCAAGATAATTAACACTTTCAATGCCCAGAAAGCTACTAAAGACGTATTTAAAACAGTTCATGTGACTACAGTGGTTCAACCTTAATGTTATGAAGCCACGAGAATACTTTTTGTGCACCAAAAAAACAAAATAACGATTTTATTCAACAATATCTAGTGATGGGCGATTTCAAAACACTGCATGAAGCTTCAAAGCTTTACGAATCATTTGTTTCGAATCAGTGGTTCAGAATGTGTATCAAACTGCCAAAGACACACAAACCATTGAAGTTTCAAAACACTTATGACATAACGAAGCCTTATTTACTGAAATCACACTCCGAACCACTGATTCGAAACAAAAGATTCGTAAAGCTTCGAAGCTTCATGCAGTGTTTTGAAATCGGCCATCACTAGATATTGTTGAATAAAGTTGTTACAAAAAGTATTCTTGTCGCTTCATAACATTAAGGTTGAACCACTGTAGTCACATGAACTGTTTTAAATACGTCTTTAGTAGCTTTCTGGGCATTGAAAGTGTTAATTATCTTGCTGGCAATGCAGGCCTCACTGAGCCATCGGATTTTATCAAAAATATCTTAATTTGTGTTCCGAAGATGAATGAAGGTCTTACAGGTGTGGAACAACATGAGGGTGAGTAATTAATTACATCATTTTCATTTTTTGGGTGAACTAACCCTTTAACCACCACTTTCAAGGTCCAAAAGCTACTATAGACATTGTTAAAATAGTCTACGTGACTAAAGCGGTTCAACCTTAATGTTATCAAGGGACAAGAATACTTTTTGTGCGCTAAAAAAAAAAAAAACTTTATTAAACAAAATCTTCTCTTCTGTCATTCTCTTATGCTGTTTACATTCAGCACTTCCAGGTTCCACGTCAGAACAGGCATCTCTCAGATTTCATTAAAAATATCTTAATTTGTGTTCTGAAAATGAACAAAGGTCTTACAGATGTGGAACGACATGAGGGTGAGTAATTATTTAAATTTTTTTGGGTGAACTAAAACAACAAAGTTATTCAAATAAGGGTCAGTATATGCCAGTTAAGATACATTCTTGAGGGTTCAATACATCCAGAAATCTGTGCATATTCAACAATAAAGTATTTTATTTTGCTGCATTTAGGTTCTTGGAAAGATCAAACAGGAACTTAAAAAGTATTCTTGTCGCTTCATAACATTAAGGTTGAACCACTGTAGTTACATGGACTATTTTAACAGTGTCTTTACTACCTTTCTGGGCCTTGAAAGTGGTAATAATGTTGCAGTCTATGGAAAGTCAGAAAACTATCGGACTTCATCAAAAATATTTTAATTTGTGTACTGAAGATGAACTAAGGTCTTATGGGTTTGGAACGACATGAGGGTGAGTAATTAATGACAGAATTTTCATTTTTGGGTGAACTAACCCTTTAGATTTACACAAATCAGAAGCTACAATGGTTCTGAGCATGTGATTAGCTAGTTACCGTAAAATGGTGAGACTGGTCCTACAAGTCAGTCCTGTCTTCATATAACAGATATTTCAGGTAATTAAACATACCTTTAGATGAGATACAACAAAACGCAAAGCACACCAGGACAAGTCCAAGCCTGAGTGTCCTCATCTCAGTGTTGTTCTGTGTAGAAGCAGTACTGTTCGAAGAGAGTGTTTGAAAATCAGTCTGAATAATGAAAGCATTCATATGCTTCACTAATCATGGATACTTCCTCATAATTTAGTATCAGTTACCCATAGGATCAGGAACAATTGCACAAGGCATGTAAAAACACTACTTCAACTTTTTTGTCTTTATCCAAAAACATTTCAGTGTAAAGGAAAGCTAAAGATCTAATAAAACATTATGTTCACTCCATTATCATCCCCAAAATGTTAAGGAGAATTTAGGTTGAATCAAGTACATTACAAAACAATTAATATCTCTGTTAGACAACCCAATGAGCTGTCAAATCCCATCCATACACTCATGTTACCCAAACATGACTGTTCCTAAACTTACCTCAGCACACTACAGGAACGTTACACCGCCACATTCGGTGCTTGTGCTAACTGAGCGTCTGCCATAGATTAATAGGAATGCTAACAGATGTTAATGCTAACAGGTGTTATTAAACTTCCAGGAGATAATCGACATACATAAACAACTACTGCCACCTAGCTCAGGATAGTGTCCTGATGAGTGCAATGCATTTTTACAAATGAATGTAAATAATAATAATAATATTTAATTTATTCATTTATATAATGAGATATACACTGCTCAAAAAAAATCAAAGGAACACTTTTTAATCAGAGAACAGCATCAAGTCAGTTAAACTCCTGGGATATTGATCTGGTCAGTTAAGTCGCAGAGGGGGTTGTTAATCAGTTTCAGCTGCTTTGATGTTGATGAAATTACCAGGTGCACTAGATGGGCAACAATGAGACGACCCCCAAAACAGGAATGGTTTGGAGTGGAGGCCACTGACATTTTCTCCTACTCATCTTTCCTGACTGTTTTTCACTAGTTTTGCATTTGGCTAGGGTCAGTGTCACTACTGGTAGCATGAGGCGATACCTGGACCCTACAGAGGTTGCACAGACAGTCCAACTCCTCCAGGATGGTACATCAATACGTGCCATTGCCAGAAGGTTTGCCGTGTCTCCCAGCACAGTCTCAAAAGCATGGAGAAGATTCCAGGAGACAGGCAGTTATTCTAGGAGAGCTGGACAGGGCCCTAGAAGGTCCTTAACCCATCAGCAGGACCGGTATCTGCTCCTTTGTGCAAGGAGGAACAGGATGAGCACTGCCAGAGCCCTACAAAATGACCTCCAGCAGGCCACTGGTGTGAATGTCTCTGACAAAACAATCAGAAAAAGACTTCATGAGGGTGGCATGAGGGTGGCCTGAGGGCCCGACGTCCTCTAGTGGGCCCTGTGCTCACTGCCCGGCACCGTGGAGCTTGTTTGGCATTTGCCATTGAACACCAGAATTGGCAGGTCCGCCACTGGCGCCCTGTGCTTTTCACAGATGAGAGCAGGTTCACCCTGAGCACGTGACAGACGTGAAATGGTCTGGAGAAGCTGTGGAGAACGTTATGCTGCCTGTAACATCATTCAGCATGACCGGTTTGGTGGTGGGTCAGTGATGGTCTGGGGAGGCATATCCATGGAGGGATGCACAGACCTCTACAGGCTA
This sequence comes from Elopichthys bambusa, assembly GCA_037101425.1. Lineage (NCBI taxonomy): Eukaryota > Metazoa > Chordata > Actinopteri > Cypriniformes > Xenocyprididae > Elopichthys > Elopichthys bambusa. The sequence continues at coordinate 25,057,720 of CM074448.1, forward strand.
GACAATGGACAATGACAATGGCCCCCATGCTCACCTGACCTAAATCCAACAGAACACTTCTGGGACATTATGTTTCGGTCCATCCGATGCTGCCAGGTTGCACCTCAGACTGTCCAGGAGCTCAGTGATGCCCTGGTCCAGATCTGGTAGGAAATACCCCAGGACACCATCCGTCGTCTCATTAGGAGCATGCCCCGACGTTGTCAGGCATGCATACAAGCACGTGGGGGCCATACAAACTACTGAGTACCATTTTGAGTTGCTGCAATGAAATTTCAGCCTAGCCTTCTGCATCATTTTTTTCACTTTGATTTTCGGGGTGCCTTTGAATTCAGTCCCCTGTAGGTTGATAATTTTCATTTCTATCAAACAATGTGGCACCCTTTCATTCCTAACACATTATCCAGTTCATATCAGTATAGATATCCAGCATGATATCTTTTCCCATTAAGATATGTTTTTAAAGTGTTCCTTTAATTTTTTTGAGCAGTGTAGTTTAATGGCGCTTAGGTTATATTTAAATAGTTATCTTAGTATCATTAACAAATTATAATTTTATTGATATTTTCAATTCAGTTTTTTTATTATGATATTGTAATTTTCACGTTTTAGTAATTTTATTTGTAGTAGTTTATTTTCTTACATCAAGTTAGATAAAAATGAGAAACGTCACCTTGGCAACTAGGCTGAATGAAAAGTTTGTTTCTTTATATTTTAAGTAACAATTTTTTTTTTAGTTTTAATTAACTATAATATCCCTGGATGCAATACATATTCTATTGAAGTTCATATAGAAATAGGCTAATGAAACAGCATGGTCCTGAAGAAACACTCAGCCACAAGATTTTGTTTTAAGAACATCTCACCCTCTTTATTAATGTGACATTTTTCAGATGAGAACTATGGTCGCATGAAGCATCTGTGGAGATGATGCTTATAGCGTGAGGTTTCGTTTCATTATGTTTTGTTTTGTTTTCTTAAAAAAACAGAATGAGCTGTGGAAAAAACCAGCCACAATACTAAACAGAAGAGCTGAAGACAGAAGTAAACAAAGAAAAAAAAAGAAAAAATAACACAGGAAACAGAAATCAGGTCATAACTACAGATGCAAGCTGCGAGGTCATGAAACCTACATATGTACAAATTTTGGAAGAAAAAAAAATACAAATTTCATATTGTTTTGTTGCTGTGTAACTGCATGTGCTATGATATTGAAACTATATTTCCAAGCATTTAATTTCTGAATATGAGGGTAATTTTGTTAAAAAAAAAAAAATAATAATAAATTGTGCATTAATTCTCTGGGCAAATAATAATAAACACACTAAAACAGAACAAAACCAGACTAAAATTCAAAAACCAAGATTTACAATACAGTATTCATATCAACACCTTATTAAGCAGCTTCTGATAGTGCATCTAAGACTCTGTTCTGCTCTTGAAATCCTAACCGAAACCACATGAACGGAAAAATAACTTAAGCATCCAGAAAAACAAATGCTCATGTAGCCCAGCTGAATTCTAAGAGCACGATTCTGTATGTTTAATGCGGATTTGAACTCATTCATTTGACCATGGGGAATAAAGCAGGCTGGATGGAGAGGTGATCAGATTCAAGTTTTAAGACGCCACTAAAGCCAACAGGCCGCCCATCGAACAGAGACGGATGATGTCATCTCATGTTCTCCTAACTTCAGGGTGGACAGATGCCATTTGAATAGGTGGAGCTTTGTTTTTTCATTCAAATGCACAACCAAGCGGCCACACGTACATGTATGTGCAAAGTGTGTACATTACTCGGAGTGGGCGGGAAAACCACTGGATTCAATGGCACACGTACACATCACACACTCGCTCATGCAAACAAAAGTGACAGTAGTTTCCACTCCAAGCCTTTTGTTTTCTTTAGGACAAACAACTAATAGGTCAAATGAAAAGAGGGAGAGAAAAAAAAGCAACACAAAAGATTCACAAAAGAAAAAGTCAGATTTTTGTTTTCTTCCCTACCAGGGAATTGCTTAAAATTCTTCTTTATAAAAGAAAAATAGATATTTATATATCTTTGTACATATATATACACAAGGTAAAGAAGGATGGTCTAACGGAAATGAGTCCCAACTTAGACAAGGATGCCTCGGTCTGCTTTTCCATCAGTTCCTTCTCCGTCCAACATTTCCCAGAATTCTCTTTGACCTCACACTGCTTCTATACATCTAAAGAGAAAGCCTGCTTTTCCTTATTCATATCTCTCTCTGTTTCACTAGTTGTTATTTAGAGCAGGAGCTCTATTCTATTCTAGAATGGAGTGCATGTTTTAATTATTGTCTGTTCCTTTTGATTGGTTCAGCCTGAGTCTGAGTCACTGGTGTCAGAGGATGAGGAAGAGGATGACGATGAGGAGGAGTCTGAGCTGGAACTGCTGGCGCTGAGACGAGACGCCATGGCATGGGGTTCCACCGCAGTGGGCTTCTCCACTGAAAGAACAATAGAGCGATGTTCATTTAATCTGTCTTGATTAACCTGATTCTGATTGATCATCTGTGAACACCTCAGAGTCCCTACCTTTGGTTTTCTGTGGTTTCTTGCCAGAGTTGAGCTGGCCGCTGACGTCCTGCAGTCTTCTCTCCAGCTCTTTCTTCTTCTCCAGAGCCAACTCCTCACGGGATTTACCCGCAGCACCTTTGACTGCCACTGGAAAACACAGAACGCACATTTGGTCAAATTTCCCATGCAACTTCTGAAGTCTTTAAGTCAAGTCAATTAACTTTTATTTATATAGCACTTGATAACAATGATCAATGATGTTAAAACAGTTAAATTCTGCTGTGAAGCAGCTCTAGAAAGACAATAGTGTTATTATTTAGTTGAAATTAGTTCAGTTCAAGATCAATTATGAAATGAGTTCAATTAATGTATAAAGCAGCTCAGTCACGGGTGTCTATACCTGTACCAGTGGCTTAAATGTTAAATCAAAAGATACAATGAATATAAATGAGAGTAGGGAAAGCAATTTTTAAAAAACTTTCCACTATTCAGGTGGAAAGTCATACACCAAGGTGTATTAGTTCAACCACTAATTTGGCAGTCTTTCTGAGAGAATCAGTATCAGTAGTACCCATTAGTTTGCCCAAGTGAACAAAATCTACTCACTGCCAATAATTTTCATTTGCAGTGAATGAGTAAATAATGTAGCTCAAACAGTACATTATAATGCTAAAACCATGGGTTTGATTGATTTCCAGGGAATGCATGAACTGATCAAATGTATAGCTTGGATACAATTTAAGTCACTTTGAATAAAACCATCTGCCAGACACATAACTTCCCCAATTCGGTCTCATTCATCCCGAATTCTGTCTCATTTGCTAGCATTGTTATATAAAATATAAATAAAAAAAATAAAACATATAAAGGCTGCATATACTCCTATCTAGAGAGCAGAGCCAATATAATATATACACACTACAGATTGGGGTCAGTAAGACAGTTTTTGAACAGTTAATAATTAATATTCCACAAGGACAAAGACATTTATAATAGTCTTAAAATTAAGAGACATTTATAAGATTTATCTTTCAAATAAATGCTGTTCTTTTGAATTTTCTATTCAAAGCATCCTGAAAAAAAAAAGTTTTCACAAAAATAAGCAGCCCAACTATTTTCAACATTGATAATAATAATAATAATAATAATAATAATAAATGTTTCTTAAGCAGCAAATTAAAATTAAAATTATTTCTGAAGGATCATGTGACACTGAAGACTTAAGTAATGATGCTGAAAATCCAGCTTTGCATCACAGAAATAAATTACATCTTAAACTATATTCAAATAAAAAAAAATAGTCCTAAATTGTAATATTATTTCACAATATTACTGTTTTGACTATATTTTGATCAAATAAATGTATCCTTGGTGAGCAGAAGAGACTTCTTTCAAAAAATTTTGAACATTATACCTATGTTGACACACAAGTCACATGGCAGATGACTCTACATTAGTGGAGGAATGAAAGAACAGCATTGTGTTTGTTCACAGAAGGGTAAAGAGCATATGACTGTCGACCTGAGGAGTCTGCCGAACAAAACCAGGAAAGGTGGGGCTACACAAAGCATTATGGGTTAAAGTCTAGCTTCAGATTCCCATTAGCTGCCCAAGAACAAACATTCCTTTTTTATGGGAAGCTCATATCTTGTTTTTTTACAAATCAGCTACACTATGTAAATCATACTTAAATGAAATGTGCTCTTACCATAAGGTTTCCGCGGTTTCTTTCGTAAACACATCATGACGTATCGCTCTAGTTCCCGCAGCGTGGATGGTTTGAGCGTCTCAAAGTCAATCTCGATCTCCTCTGGGTTCGTGTCACGCAGCGAGGGCTCTCGTGATTGGATGATGTGGACCACGCGGCCCAGTTTCTCACCCGGCAGCCTGTTGATGTCCAGGCTGAGCTGCCGCTTCTCGTCGTAGCTCATGGGGCTGGTCTCCTCCTCTTCCTCTGAGTCGTAGTGTGGCGTAAGACCGCCGTGGCTCATGGGTAGGGAGTTAAACGATGCGGCTTGAGATTTCTTTGAGGATCTAAGGGAAACATGAGAAGGAATAAGATACGTTTATTTTTGTTGATGATTTATGAATTAGCTACTGTGTAAATCCGTAAGTGGAGACGTACTTGCTCTTGTTGCTCTTCTTACTGGAGCCCTTCTTGCCCTGAGTGGAAGTCGCTGCTTTGCTGTTGCTCCTGCTCTTTGGTGTCTTGGAGAGTTTTGGCGTTTTCGGCGGCCGAATGACTACCTCATCCTCCACCATACTCCTGGACCGCTTGTGTTTTTCCGGCTTCTTTTTTTTCTTCTTGTCTTTCTTTTCTTTCTTCTTCTTGGGCTTGACGATTGGTGTAGAGGAAAGCGCAGCCAGCTGCTCGTGCACCGCCCTCAACTGCAGACAAGCGAGTGAATGAGTGTCACTGTGTTTCTAAACCCACGGCCACTGCAGCTCTCAGTAACAAATACGTCAAATCTGTCAGTGCCGGTTTTAGCGAACTTTGTTGGAAAAGTTCAGTCGCTACCTGTGTACACACCTGTTCCTGAAGCTGGGCCAGGCGATGCGCTCTCTCCTCCTCACTGTCGGAGCTTGGGCTGCTCTCGCTCTCACTCTCGCTGCTCACGTCACTCTCTGACGACGAGGAGGAAGAGGAGGAGGAAGAGGAGGAGTGACCGCCCAGGCCGCCGCCCAGGGACGCAGGTGGGTGGGACTCCAGGGGCTCGTCAGGCATCTTGGCAAAGCGGAACTCAAAGACATCCTGAAACAGAGATGAAATCTTTAATATCCAGCTTTGGACATGCTTACTTTTGGTATAAACGGAAGAAAAAGTAGGGCTGTATGATTAATCGCACTTAAATCGTGATCACAATTTTGGCTTTTTTTGAGCGTCAAAACCTCGCTCCCCATTCACTACCATTATAAAGCTTGGTAGAGACAGGATATTTTTAAATATATCTCCGATTGTGTTTGTCTTAAAGAAGATAGTCATATACACCTAGGATGGTTTGAAGGTGAGTAAATCATGGGATAATTTTCATTTTTGGTTGAACTATTCCTTTAAGGTTTTATCAGTCTTAATAATGTAGAGGTGACCTGATTTGTGTTTGGATAAAAGTGCAAAACTTCAGATTAAATTTAAAAAGAAATTTCTGAAATGAGAACAATTGTGATAAATAATATATAATTTAACTATAAACTATAATTTTTGAGCAAAATAATCATAATCGTGAAGTGTCCATACCTGTAATTTTCGGGCCATGGACACCACATCGTGATCTGGGGGATTGTACTTGTAACAGTTTGAAAACATTAGCCTGATGTCAGCAGCAAACTGCAATGCATCCCGGTACTCTCGATGATCCATTTTCCTCTGCAAGATCGAGAAATACATGAAGATCTGATTGAGCACATGGTGGCATTTTTAAATGGTTATGCATCTAAAACTCTTCAATGTGCACCTTTATAGTGCTTAGATCCATGGGACACTTGATAATATCGTGATAGTCATGCAGTCCCAGTAAGGAAACATCCACCGGCTTGTAGAAGGGCCAGGCATAGGCTGTGTGCTTCTTCGACAACAGCTCCTTAAGAATCGTGCTGCAGTATCGTAGCTGCTGGCTCAACCTCCCACGCCGCACTGGCTGATGTTGGTTCTGGGAGTCTGGCAGGTCTTTCCGTGGTGGCTTGATGGGCCTGCCACTGCCACCTCGTCTCGCCGGAACTTTGTCTCCAACCAGGCCTCCACCAAGACCTAGGTTCAGGCCAAGGGACAGGCTCTGTTTGGGGTCTGCACTATAAGCAGAGATGGTGAGCGGGGAGTCACCGCCGCCCAAGCCAAGACCCATGCCACCTACACCCATAGTGAGGGGCATGCCCGTGGTGGTGGGGGTGGTCGTGTCTGCCTTACGCTTGACGCCCTTTTTCTATTGAAAAGATAGAGAAAGAAAAATTAGCTAAACTGCATCTAAAATGCAAAAAAGCATTTCAACTAGCTTATGCTGCATCTGAAAACTATAAATAGATTTTTTTTTTTTTTTTTTTTTTTTAAATATATAAATAAGAGGTCTTACCTTTGCAGTAGGTTGGGTAGGTGGCAGGCCCAGCAGTGCAGGGGTGCTATGTGAAGTGGGAGGCAAAGTCTTGGTTATAAGCATCTGCGGTGGGGTGGACAGGACAGAGTCTGGGGTGTCTGGAGTGGGAGGGGAGTAGGCCGACTGGGATACAGAAGATATAGCAGGGACCTGATGAGCTGTCGTGAATCCACCTGAAACTAAAAGTGAGACAGAAAAAAAAAAATGCATAAGCACAAAGGCAGACAAACAGCCAATAAACACCAGCAATCGTCTGTAATTAATCAATAGGATTTTTAAAAATAATTTAATAAGAGCACTTTCTAGTTGATAAAATATTGTAGAAATGAGTATCACTAGAAACACACACCACTATATAAAATGTATTGTATAATATTTATTTCATTTATAGTGGCGCTAGCATTATATGATATTTATTATAATGGGTTTATGTGAAGATTGTTTTAAGTTCACTTAAATTAAAAGTTATTTTTTTAAAGCCTAATAAACATTTAAATTGATAGCTGTAAAATATACCATCTGTAATTTGGAGAGTAACGGTAAAATTATCACAATATAAAAATAAAAAAAATATTTAAAATATTAAAACCTCCAATGTTTTATATATATACCCCCACACTTTAAATAATTATAGCAATATATATATATATATATATATATATATATATATATATATATATAAAATATGAATACGTTTTTATTAGTATTAAAAATAATGGTTATAAAAAATATAATAATATACTTTTATAATAACTTGTATGTTTTTTATAAGTAATATATAGTTTTATATTTTAAATATTTGTGCATAAATATCCAGGTAAATATAAAGATTTGACCATGAAATCTTGTCAACTCAGTTTAATCAGGGTCATCTATTTTTTCCCCACCCTGTTCTTACTTGATTTGTGGCCTTTTTTAAGTTTGCCCGGTTTGCCCCTAGGGACAGGTGCGGGAATCTCTTCTTCCTCTTGGGGCATCTGTGCAACCTTCTGCAGGAAAGCCTTCTCCAGAGACTGGGCCATCAGGACAATGTCATCTGTTGGCTATAATAAACAGACGACTTTTAGATCACATGACAGTCTCTAGACGATACTACTGATGCATGTAATTGCACCATAACAGGGGCTGGGTTGAAGACCTGAGCCACTTGATGGAACAACAAAATAACTGAAAAAACAAGGCTGAGCACTAACAGACGGTCGACTGACTGACCTTGTTGTAGATGTAGCAGTTGGTGAACATGGTGTTGAAATCCTGCATGCACTCGCTGGCACTGCGGTAATAATTGTTCTCCAGTCTTTTCTTGATGGTCCCCATATCCATGGGCTGCTTAATGATGTTATAATAATCCTGCGTGAGAGAAGAGATGAGCAAACTCTTGTGTTTAGACACATTACTTCTGGTATAACATGCCATCTTGTTAAATATTTAATAACAAGTCTTATGGTCTGAGAAACTTCCCCCAATCAGTTCAATCTGGAACAAGAACAAACTTACAGGGAGGTTGAGCTTGGCAGCATCCACTGGCTCATGGAAAGGCCAGGCGAAGTGATGCCTCCACAGCGTCTTCTGTAAAGCCTTCTGGAGGAACTGCAGTTGGTTGGTCATGCGGCCCTGTCGAGTGGGGTCCCGTACAGGGGGTTGAGGGGGTCCAGATTGGGGAACCTGGGGCAGTGCAGGTCCTTCAAAACCTTCGTACAGCAGCGACGGCTTGCGGATGCGCTTGCCGGGTCCGGAGATGGTCTGCTCCATCATCGTGAGCCCCTGCATGCCGTCGCCCCCGCCCAAAGAGCTGTGGAGAACAGGAAGAGGGGGTCATGTAGAGAGGCTTGGTTTCACAGACAGGGCTTAGATCAAGCCAAAAGTAGGCCTTCGTTAAATTAGAGCATTTATGTAGCTTTCATAAACATGCCTTAGAAAAAAAAAAAAAAAAAAAAACATTACTGATGTGCATCTTGAGACAAAACAATGGTACTGACCTATTTTAAGACATGTTAGTGCAAGTTGCTTTCAGTTAAGAGCTCAAACATGCATTTTAGGCTTAAGCCTTGTCTGTGAAACCAGACAATAGAGGCAATATAATTTTAAATATTGGATTATTGTTTTATACCCAGACAAATTATAACTGTAGAGGCAGAACGACGAACAACTTTGTGTTTTAATGAAATAAAATATGACGCGTCAACATAATCACAATACACTCATCATGACTCAAACTCTGACTAACTGTCCGTTTCGCTTATGGGCACTGAGCATGAAAACACAACTACCCCTCCAGCAGTTTATCTGTCCAGTCATGTGCTTGTTATGCTACGACTCATTCCAAAACGATACGCCAGTCCAACTGGAAACTGGGGGCGTGACCTTAAATAGACTTAACCCAGATCGGGTTGTTTGCGTTCATCTGAGGAATTAGCCAATGAGTGTGCAGCTTTCAAAACAAATATTTTAAAGCACAAATCAATTATTCCCGTTGGCCTTATATTACTAATGATCCACCCTAAATTAATGTTTTATTATTAAAGAGCAATTATAACAATTCTCTGCTTCTTCCAAGAGTGTGGAAAATCTGCCCACGACTGTATTAACACATTTAAATTTGATTTTATGTATATTTAATACCTCAGACATCATTATATACTTTATCATTATAAAACGGTTTCTATAAATCTATGCTGTCATTACAATTGTTGAGTTTTTAAAAAACAAACAAGTATGAATTATCATGAGCTCATGTATACAGGAATGTATTCTTAGAGCATTTAAATTACTTTAAGCCCACAAATTGCTTACTCAAAACTGCACTACCCTCACTAATTTAAAAAAATAAAATACATGTGCTTTATATAACCTGACAGTATAAAGAATCTAATTTCCTTTATAAGACTTACCTTCTGAGGCCTGTTAAACGCTTTAAAATGATCAAGATGACAGCACCCAATACTTGCATCACAAGCTTTTACATGTGCACCCTCTTGGGATTCATTAATTGGGACTGCTCAGATAACATGATGCAATATTTGTAAAAACACCGCAGTGGTTACGTGATTTTAATATATGAAACAAAACTACAGACTACAAAAAAAGTTAAGATGGGTGTTTACTCTTTCTGCTGAACGTTGCTCTCAATGCCTTCCAGCCAGGTTCTGTAAGTGAAGGTTTGCATACTTGCCCCAGTATGGACTCAGTATGCACTCAAGAGTGTAATTTAACTAACTGAAGAAAACAGAATGCAGACAGGCTGCTTCTAAACAAATAACTTTGGATAAATGCATCACACAATATCTCAATACATTTTCAACTTTATAAATATTTAGTCAAGCTGATAAAACATATTAAACAACTTTTAGGTTGGATAATTTAAGGTTTGAATGTACAATATAAACATTGCTGAATGATACAAAAATCACAAACAGTTGACATTGAAAACGTTTTATTTTCAGTCCAAGTAAAATGTTGGATTACAAACAATGTTTGGAAAAACAATAAAAACAAATAATACGTCTAATTATTATTATTATCTGTCCCATATACTGCATGCTGGTTGGGAGGGGGCAGGCGGCGGGCTTCATGCGGCTCATTTAAATACTCGCGTTGCTAAGCAACCAAAAGCGAAACAACTCCACAAATTATTCAGTGCTGTGCCATTAGATTGCACAAATCAATGACACTAACCACCAAAAGAAGCCGTGAGATGATCAAATAGACTCGCGCACAGAGCCGCGGCCCTCCACGCGTGTTAAATGTTGACAAAAGTCCACGTGGTGTGAGGCGGAAACGCAACTTAAGACGAGTTTCAGAATGACTAAACCGTGAAGAAGAAAAAGAAATGGTTAACATACGAGCCTCACAGTAAGCTTCAAATTAATGAGGCAGAACAACTTACAAATGCCTGATAAATATTAGTTTTCCGAGTCAAGGCGTCGCCTTGTGACCTATATTTCTACACGATACAGAAATATAAATATACCCCATTGAAACATTATCGATCATAACATGCTTTTCCATTACGCCAGACAGTATTGTGTGCAATCTACCGATCAAATTCACCACCACATGGTCACTGTAACACTCGCGGAAGAAATGATCGATGCAACATACTATATTCAGTAAATCTAAAATTCAGCACACACTTCCGAGTCTAAATAATCATCCAAAACAAATTTATAAAACTTTACTAGCGTGTCCGCAACCTGTATGACCAATAAAAAGATACTGGTAACGTTAGCTGATAGCATTAGCTTACCCTGCTAATTTCACGTTCGCATCCTAGCACTGCATGTTTAACGAGATACAATCAATTATACAATTCAAACAACCTCAGATATTAAAAAGCGGTTGTATCACTCAATCTTGACAGCCTGAAAACCGACAAATTTGTCAATAAACAAACTTCCCGTCTCAGGGAGCGAAAACGCGCCTGCGCACTAAAGGCGGGCAGCTGCTCGTTAAAAATCAGACTTTAAAACTTGAAGACTAGTGGCGAACTGACGTTGTAAAAAATAGAGTCGTTTCAACACCACTGCCATTAGAAGGTGAAAGTCAATGCAGTCTTATTATTCCGGTAATTCACTTGAAGTTATTGCGACAGGACGAAAGTGATTAAAATAAATTAATTTTGAAAGACGCCTAATTATGACAATATTCCAAACAACATTTTCGTTCACAGAACAAGTGCAATGTCATTTACTCCAACCGGTACCTGTCAAAGGGCGGGCTAATGGCCGTCTCCATCGGGATGGATCCGGATTCTGTTTTTAAACCGGTTTCGTTCGAGTATCCGAGTTTCGCGGCCTTGTTTTTCTGACTTCCTCTATCCTCCAGCTCAGCGCTACAATGAAATGGCGAAGTTGAGGCTCCGCCCGACTTTTTATAAACCCATCGACGGCTCCATTGGCTGATGTCACGCCATTCGTACACACCTACGCGTATTCTATAGGCCATTCGATCTGTCCGTCAAATAGGCCACGCCCGCACATCCCCCGGAGCACGATTTGTGGATTTAAACCATATTATTTCGCAAAAAAACACTTGCCTAGGCAACACCGCCACTATAATCAACATACAGTGAAATATTTTCGCCAATAGTTTACAACACTTAAGGCTGCGTTAACGTTTACAGAAATACTGCGTTTCTCAAGAGTTGAGTGTTACGTCAAAAGACTTCGCTGATTGGCTCCCCAAAACTAAGGCGCGTTCACCCATGGCAGGTTGGAAACACGCCATTGGCTCACCCGATTAGTCACGCGTAACCGACAAATGCGGCACACACGTAAAGATCACCTCGCCTTATCTACTGCCTGTAAGAAGAAAAACAAAAAAAAATACACAAAAATACTTAGAACTCAAACTTCTAAAAGCAACCACGTGACAGTAATACGTTCCTAAAATAAAACGGGGGGGAAAAAACCAACCACAGACCTACAATAATGTATAAAATTTTTATAATAGTCCCATTAACGCAGTGTAAAAAATGCCAAACTAAAACTGACAAAAGGCGATGTCCTTCTCCGTGTCGATTCAACATGGCCTACAAGGAGTGTCCGCCATGAAATGACGCAGCAACTTTCGTCCTTCGAACGACGACATGGAGTGGTTAAACACGATTAAAGGTCCAAAAATATATATGAAACACACTAAAAACAGGCGGAAACAACTTAAATATTCGAATTACGTCGAAAATTTACACAAATAGCCTATATAAAAAGAACTAACGTTACTGCGTTTAGGCCGACGTCGAGCTCTACGCCTACCACAGCCAAAAACTTACAATACGTTTGATTCCTGTCATTTTCTAGTCGTTTTGTTAGAAGGCCATCATTATTTAACAATATTGCCGATGTTTTTTAATCAGCCGAGTTACCATTTAGAGGACACTTTAACTACACTAATTGAAAGATTCTCTTTCCAGAAGCCATTAACAATTGTTAGACGCCTAAAAGTAAGTTACCAGGTACAACAACCTGTATATTAAAACGATCCTCAAATTAAAACCGTTTATAAAAACAGATTTTTAGTAAAATATACTGCCACCCATCCCCCACTACCAAGGTTACAGATTTGAAACAATGTCATAGATAGTGGGAAACAGAAGTACAACACCAAATCGGTCAAATTATAAATCATCTATAAATTATTTAAATTAAAACGCTTAATTTAAATTATTAATGTTTTACAACGTTATTTTTAAAAAAATCTAAATCTCTTTAACATATACCTCTATCCAGATTAAGAGAATTGAAAATAAAAAGGAAAAACAAAATATGTCGAATTCCTCATTGTTGGTAAAAAAAAAAAATCCTGATTTTCTTCTCGTCTTCAGCCACGTTTCTTTATTCAACACATTTCCCTCAAACATGTCCGACTTCTTCTTCCCCATTCATTGGATCGAAGTGGGGGCAGGGAGAGTCATGTGATCACCCACACAACTGATCGCGTGGCTTAAAACTGGTTCTAAGCAGGGATTCCATAAAACACGTCTTCTTTTTTTAAATACACTGCATACAGAGAGCATTCCCTAGCTATTAAATACTCGATCTTTAAAAATCCATTAAATGTAAACGCGTAATTAGTCAGTTACCATGATAAATCCAGAACAAAGAAGATATTGCTATCGTTGCTGCGCCATGATTGGATGGAGCAGATCACGTGTCGGGCAAACCATCGCGCCATCGCAAAAATTAAACCTGCTTATTTTTCACCGAGATTATCTTCTTGGAAAATGTAATCCGATTCCTTTAGATTCCTTCCAAATGCTCTGAATACTGGAGTTCACGTAGGTAAACGCAGAGCAAAAGTTTTATTAGGAGCACGAGAAATCCATGTAATCAATAGCTTTCATCTCCCTTGAATGTGATCCTCTCTGCGCATGTGCAGTTTCATCTCACTCCCTTCCTCCCGAAACCTGCTAAAATGGGAAACTTGTTCTGTGGCTAATTATTTTGACTGATTACAAAATATAGCTACATCGAAATTGAAACAAGTTTGTGGACACATATTAAGTGCATTCTTTTAAGGTTCTAACAAAGGCGAATACTGAAAAAAAATTTTTTAAATCTAGTAAGCAAGTGATACTGTATGGTTATATGCTGGATTGTGATCACTGCTCGTTTTATTATTCAAAAAATGGTTGACTGTACATTATCCTGCTTACACAGCTACATGCCATGTTTTTTAAAAATAGTTTTTCTTCTCACCAGGCAACATTTTTGGAAAGATGCAGATAATTATCCCTTTATTCAATACATTTTTAACATTACTATGTACATATCCAACATGTTTAAATATACCCAACATCCTAAATGTAGCATAATTTAATTATTTGTTAACAAAATATCACTTCCAGAGGCTTACTTTTAAAAGAATAGGCCTACATTTGAATATTTGTCAGGTAGTTATCTGACTATGTTGTGCTACATACAACATCTGTTAAAACAGCATGACAAATGGGAAAGCACATGCCTGGCCTGCCACTCATGTCCCACAAAAGTAAGCACAGACAACACTAACACAGTCTGACTCAGCGTCACAAGGCAACTTGGCCAGCAGGGGAAACGGTTGCTATGGATGCTCTCGCTCACACACTCTTTCCTTTTCCTAATAGCTGGCTGTTCTTGGCAATAGTGCTGAAGGAAAGCATACACTTTTACAGTCAGTGCTTGATGGCTGGGTTTAGGTGGGGAGGATGTTTCATTGGATTATATATATATATTTTCAATTATAATTTTATTGCAATGTTTTAGCATGCATGTGCATTGTTTTAATGTAATAAAAATTAAATGACATTTTTGAAAATGTATATAATCATATTTCTAGTTCCCATTCTCTATTAAAGGGTAAGTTCACCCAAAAATGAAATTTATCATTTATTACTCACCCTCATGTTGTTCCACACCCGTAAGACCTTCGTTCATCTTCAGAACACAAATTAAGATTTTTTTGATGAAATCTGAGAGGTTTTTTATCTCCCATAAAATGATCTCCTATTAAAATATCTCCCAATGTTATGAAGTGATGAGAATACTTTTTGTGTGCAAAAACAAAACAAAAATAACAACTTTATTCTTAATATCCTCTCTCCCGTCTTTCTGCTATTTTGTTTACATCCAGCGCTTCCAGGTTCTATGTCAGAATGCCGATTCTGTATTGGCCAGCGGTGTAACAAGTGAGCAGCATGACGCATGCGTATGATGCTGACGCAGGAGCCGGCCAATAATGAGCCGGTGTTCGGAAGCACTGGACTTAAACAGCGTAGCCGAAAGACAAGGGAGAAAAGATATTGTTAAATAAAGTTATTTTTGTTTTGTTTTTGCACACAAAATATTCTTGTTAAAACACATTCTGTTTATTATTACTATTACAGAAATCTTATTTGTTTCTTCTTACCTGTTTCATTTATGTATGACGGACAAATATCCATCACATTATGTTCAAAAGTTTATGTTAAAACTCTGTAATCCAAATGAATGGAAATGAAAGATTAGTTCACTTTAAAATGAAAATTACCCTAAGATTTACTCACCCTCAAGCCATCCTAGCTGTATATGACTTTCTTTTTTCTGACGAACACAATCGGAGTTATATTAATAAATATCCTGACGCATCCAAGCTTTATAATGGGAGTGAGCGGGATCAATGAGTATGAGCTGAAGAAAGTCGTGTCAATTACGCTTTTTTTTTTGTAAGTTGAATACGGAAGGCGTAGGACGTAATGTAAGCGTCTTGAACTGCGAGAAGTGTTACACTTTCTGCACTCAAAAAAGGCCAAAATGTAAGATTTGTGTCTTTTGAATTGCTTTGAATTGATTAGTTTACTTGAAAATGAACAAAAGTGCATCCATCTATTATAAACGTTCTCAACACGGCTCCAGGGGGTTAATAAAGGCCATCTAAAGCAAAGTGATGCATTTGTGTAAGAAAAATATCCATATTTAATAAGTTATAAAGTAAAATATCTAGCTTCCGCCAGACCGCCTTCCATATTCAACTTACGAAAGAAGCATTAAGTGACGCGACTTTCTTCAGCACATACTCATTGATCCCGCTCACTCCCATTATAAAGTTTGGATGCATCAGGATATTTATTAATATAACTCAGATTGTGTTCGTCAGAAAGAAGAAAGTCATATACACCTAGGATGGCTTGAGGGTGAGTAAAGCTTGGGGTAATTTTCATTTGAAAGTGAACTAATCCTTTAATTTCCATCCATTTGGATTACAGAGTTTTAACATAAACTTTTGAACATAATGTGATGGATATTTGTCAGTCATACATAAATGAAACAGGTAAGAAGAAACAAATAAGATTTCTGTAATAGTAATAATAAACAGAATGCGTTTTAACAAGAATACTTTTTGTGCACGAAAACAAAAATAATACACAATAACTAGGTTTATTTATCATCAAGAAATCCAATCTCATACAATTTAATATTGCTTGTTCAACAGCCACATTTTAACTATTTTTATACTTTTTAACTGAATAAATTTAAAGACCCTGTAGTCAATAATTTTATCCCTTTTAAAACTAATCTTTGATCACCAAAATGACATATTTAAACATTTTTTTCCTATGGAAAGAATATCTACATGCTTTAAAATAGCTTGAATGTAACTCTACACCCTTGCTTCATTTAGTATAAATATGCTAATTAGCTCCGCCTCCATTCACTCATGTGAGCTCAGAGATCCACTTGGTCAACTTACTGAGGTAAACGCTGCACAATGGTATCGGTTTTTATTAATTACCATAATTGTGGTAATTAATATGATTAGCCTTTTCTTTGACTATGTTATCAAACAGCTAATAATGTGTTGCTAATGTTACACGATTCCCTTGCTTCAGAGTGGTCATAGTTAATGATATGCTAAAGCTTGCCGGGACGTTGACGTTACAAGGTAGTTTGTGACGTAAGAAACACCAGCAATTTCACTAGATCACTGCCATATTAAAGACAAAATACTTAGCAGCAATTGTGTTGACTTATGAATTTGCACATGGTTTGTCGTAAAGCATATCAAAAACACCACACAGACATTGTGTAATCCAAGTGGATGGACATTTTATACGCATTTCAAATACACAAGTAATATTTTTGAGTATGTTCATTGCTGATTTAAGCAGGACAGTTAAGTGATGGTCAGATGAAGTATACTAGATCATTTTAAAAGAACTAATTTTCTATAAATAATCTTTTCCCCTTCAGTTTCATCAGTTTCAGTCCTCCTTTAACCAGGCGTATCTGACACTGCAACAACTGCTAGAAACCCATTCTTTGAGGTCTTATCTGTGAAAACCTCACTAGTCTCATAATTGTGGAGCTATTAACAGTGATTCTCACAGTCATTTGCACTTCTATTCTGAATCCAGACACAATGAATGCCAATGACTCCTCTCTGCACAGGTGTGAAGTGTTGGTATGCAGCACCATTGTTGCATTATCACAGTATTTTACCTCTGCAATAAAGAATCCACCAATCCCTTTGCAATCATGTGAGGAAATAAAGCAGAAATTCAAGAAGAACAAGAGCATTTGGTATATTTTTTACGTTAAAGCTTTTGTAATGCATTGTAAGCACTGTATGATTACTATGGCTATCTGCTTGTTTTTTTCTCTTCACTAAGATTCAAGATATTTCAATCTACTTATTTTGTTCACTGTATTTTTGCTTACTCAGATGTGTTGAGTGTATATGAGACAGTATCATGAATACTGCCCCTTTCAATGTGTGTGTGGTCGCAGGCATTGCCTATACTTCAGTATGCCTTCAGATTTGCTGCTAAAAGGGAAGCACAGCAACAATTCAAGCTGTTTACAACGCATCAGCCTTGAGCCAAACAAAGTTAACAGTTATCAGATTCCATCAGGCAAATAAATAAATGAATAACATAATTTGCTACAATCTCGATGAGAATTTTATTTGGTGTATAACAGTGACATCTAGTGTTTATGATGGTGAACAATTGGAAATGAAAAGTTCTAGCCTGTGTTTACCAGTGTGTAGCGTTTCTCAACGGGGGCGCTACCGCCCCCCAGTGGACGAACTTCCAGTGACGGTGTTCCAATTTGCAACAGTTAAAATAAACTTTAAACGCCAATAAATCATTAAATGTTTGCATATTTATATTCTGTAGGATGAAAACAATTTGTGCACTGTTAAAAGTTACTTTAAAAATGCATATTTAAATCGTGTTTGTGAAATTTCACGTGTCAAAATCTGCATGTTCCCGCCATAGGGGGAGACCGGGGATATTACAGTTTGTTGTTGTTGTTGTTGTTTTTAATTGCTTTGGTGTAATTTCCACAAGCAATTGGTAAATTTTCAAAACTCTTAGTACTAATATCACAACAGGGGCCGTATGTATAAAGCTGCTCAGAGTAACATTTTAGTCTAAGAAGACTCTTTAGGAGAGCTGGAGAGGTCTCCTAACCTAGTTAGGAGTAACAAGATGGCAGCAAAGAAGAGGAGACACGCTTTCCAATGAAGATATGATGTACTTGAGTTAAAGGGAGTTGATAAAACGATGTTAACTTGATTGACAATTCTTTTTGTAACTGACCTAATAAGAAATGCAATAACTTTAAATAGCCTAAATGTAATAAATATTACTTAAACAATAATTAATACATGTAATGCATTTTAATACATTTACAGTTTTTTATGATTGTTTACACACTAAAATAAAAATTTCCACACAGTTTGCAAAATTCTACTCCAATGAGCAAAAAACACCTCTACAGATTTGCACAACATTACACACAATGTCTGCTTCACCCTTTTTGCAAAACATTACACACAGTGATTTGTAAAACTCTACACACATTTTCACACCTTAGACACAGATAAGGATTGTGAGGTTACTTCCTTGTCATTACAAAGCCCCGGATTGCCAGTGACCACACTAATGAACGAACTGAATAATCACATCCACCAGGTGTAGAAGCACACATGTGCTAATTTGAGCACTCAGGTGTGCTATAAAAGGCAGCAGGTGAGTTCACTTGTCTTCAACAAAAATGAAAGGAGCTAGAAGAAGAAGAGGAGGAGGAGGAGGAGGAGGAGGAGGAGGAGGAGGGGGGATAATGAGAATTAGAATGAGAGCTCAAAGAGGAGATGAAGGAGGTAGAGGAAGAAGGGAAGGAGGTAGAGGAAGAGGAGAAGAAGGAGGTAGAGGAAGAGGCCTAGGTAGAGGAAGAAGGGAAGGAGGTAGAGGAAGAGGAGAAGAAGGAGATAGAGGAAGAGGCCTAGGTAGAGGAAGAGGTAGAGAAGGACTTGAAGAGTTGATAGAACCTGAACAAAGAAGACGAGGATCAAATTTGACTCAAGAAATTCGTGCAACACTTATTGACCATGTTATCAACCATGGACTGACACTGATGGAAGCTGGAAGAGTTCAACCAAAATCTCAGCAGAAATACTGTAGCGTCAGTAATTCGGACATTTCATCGAGAAAACAGGTAAGCTAACCACACAGTACATTGAAACTGAAGCTTGCTGTACTTATCATCAATATTGTTTACTGTGACATTTGACAGTAGGCTGCATGTGTAATTTTTTTTATTATTTATTTATTTATTTTTACATAGGATTGAGGGTCGAGGACACCAAGGTGGAAGGGGCCCTATGTACACTCATGCACAAGAGGCCGCCATTGTGAACATGGTTTTGACCAATAATTGTATCAGGCTGCGAGAAATCCAAGCCAATATCATCAATGATGACCATATTTTCAATAACATCCAACGAGTCTCTGTCAACATTAGGTCGAATCCTCAAGAAAAATCAAATATACATGAAGCAACTGTATCGGGTACCATTTGACAGAACTTCAGAGAAAGTGAAACATCTGCGCAATGAGTATGTGGAGGTATGTATTGTTCATCTTACTATGGTGTGGTATTGTGCACTGCTCATAATGTTCTGGCACAAAAAAGTACTGTGCAATAGATATTGAATAGCATCCTATTGTCTTTTACTGTGTTTCAGAGAGTTTTGCAAATGGATGCTGCAGAAATTCCACATGAATTTATATATGTGAATGAGGCTGGATTTAACCTTGCGAAAACAAGAAGAGGGAGAAATGTAACTGAACACCGGGCAATCACCAATGTGCCAGGGCAGCGAGGGGATAACATTATCCTTTGCGCTGCTATTGCACAAAATGGGGTCCTCCACCACTATGCAAATCTGGGACCCTATAATGCAAATCTAATACTTGCATTTCTTGACAGATTGCACAAGATTGTTACAGCATTAAACCAAGTGGACCAGATGCGGTACATTGTCGTTTGGGACAATGTCTCATTCCATCGGGCTGCTCTGGTCCAGAATTGGTTCTATGAGCACCCTGAATTTGAAGTCTTATACCTTCCCCCATACTCCCCCTTCCTGAATCCAATAGAAGAGGTTTGTTTTCAGCATGGTGGTGGAAGGTATACGTTTACCCCTCATTCAGGCCATGGAGCAGGCCTGTGATCATATCGAAGCAGCTTCTGTGCAGGGGTGGATTCGTCACACGAGGCGATTCTTCTAATGGTGCCTTGCTAATGAAGACATAGCCTGTGATGTGGATGAAGTCTAATGGCCTGATCCAGCCAGACGGAGAGATGATGAATAGTTACAGTATTCTTGTTGCTTTTACAGTAGTTTTTCTTCAGAGTCAAAGTGTATGTACTTCATGCTGTAATTTTTATTTGTCTACACATTTTGTTTCATTGATTTCATTGTTGGTTGATTTACTGTAACTGATTATGGTAATTATGGTCATTTTGCAAACAATCTAGGAATTATGCAAATTGAGTGTGGTGTTTAGATAATTGTGACTTATATTTTGAAAAAAAGAACCCGGTTTTCAAAATTGCGTGTAAACAATTGAAAAAAACTGTAATGACTTTGGATAAACTTTTTATAACTTTAAATGTAACAACTTCTCCCACTCTACAAATCAATGCTCTGACTGTAGAAATGAAATGGTAATTGCATTTTTTTGGTGACTGTAAAAATGCAGCAGTGCACTGGTGATGACTTTGACCCATCAGTTCACAGTAAGCAGTCTTAAATACTATTGCTAAACTTACTGCAACAAACATAGTGGCCAAAACTGATGTGCAAAGTTTTTTTGTTTTTTTTATTAAATTACCCTACAATTTTGCTTAAACCATCAAAATATGAGGAAAATATTTTTATTTGTGTTATTTAAATGTTTTAAAATATGAGGGAAGAATAAAACACTAAACTAAGCAAAGGTATTTATCTGACAAAATATTTGGGGAAAAAAAGGAAACCTACAGCTACAGGTTTCAGAAAAACAAAAAAGCTCAGAAAAAAAGCACACATTGACTACAACATAATCATTTTTTAATATTTCATTGGTTCTCTCTTGTTTTTGCATGTGTTCATAATTTCTTTTCAAAAATAATTTGAAATAATTTGAAATTTCATTTCATTATCACACATGAAACAATTAACTCCAAGCACAGCTACACATTATGCTTACATCTTTTAACACATTTTTAAAAATATTTGAATTAAGGTTGAAGATGTCAATTTTCATATGGCTGAACATCACATTTGGCCACTACTCTATGGCATTTCATTGACTTTCCAACTGACCATAAAACCATGTGGCAAAAGCAAGCCACATTTATGTTGATAAAGTTGTTGGAGCCGTTGATGGAACTCATGTTCACATCATTGCTCCAATTGTAAATGAGGAGACATATATTAATAGAAAAAGATTCCACACCATCAGTACTAATTTGTGATAATTTTGCACAATGCAAAGCTGTTTTTAAAAATAAATGTCTTTAAAAATAATTTAAAATTTAAAAATAAATTCAGTGTCTTTTTAAATGATTTTTTTTATAATAACATTAATTTATTGGTGTTGTGCTGCTGTGACTTCACCTTTGCAGACTTGCTATTGGCTGATTCAGAGGTTGAGGGCGGCCATTTTGAGTTTATATCATTGTAGTCCTTAGTTCACAACACTTAAGAATCAGTTTTAGACTTTACTAAAAGCTGCTTTTAGCTTCTTTATAAAAGTCTCCTACTCTTAACTAAGAATTTTTTGACACTTAAGTCAAAACTTAAGACTATTCTTAAGAGCATTTCTGAGAAGTTTTATACATACGGACCCAGATCATCAAAAGTGCCCTTTTTTTCAAACATTTCAACATATTTTCAATTGTGTTACAATACACAAAATCACAAAATATCCTTTTCATAAGTGTTTCATCTATATAAATGTTTCATTCACGTGCCTTTAATAAAGCTTATACTCTCAAACGTTTGATTTGCATCTCTTTTCGTTCAGTTACATTTGTAATACATTTGTCTATTATTTAATCCAACTGAACTTAATGGTTAATCAATGAATCATTTGGTACACCTATAGATTTCTATAGATATTGATTCTATAGGCATAATTTCTATAGAACTTGTTTGCAATTTCCGATATGGATAACCAAATGTAATGTTTTTTTTGTTTGTTTGTTTGTTTTTTTACATTATAAGAAATGTTTCTTAGATGATAACCACAATTTTCAAAGAGTGTGTGTGTGTGTGTGTGTGGTCCTGGTAAACACTGTGTTGTGAACCAAATGTCTAAATTACATTTGTTTTGGTCTCCATGAGGAAAACAGCTTATAAATCATAAAAATATATATATATTCATAAAATGTAAAAATGCAGAGTTTTCTGTGATGGTTTATACAGTATAAAATCATTATGTCTATGGAAAGTTCCCATAAATCATAAAAACCCAATGTGTTTGTATGTGTATGTGTGTATGTGTGTGTGTGTGTGTGTGTGTGTGTGAGAGAGAGAGAGAGAGAGAGAGAGAGAGGGATTTGAAATTTGTGAACATAGAGCAGGATAGAGAACAAGGGAAAATAAACAGTCAATGACTGCATAGACTGATCAGAAGAAGGGAGACAGATGGCATCAAATACAGCATTTTACATTATAGTGATACTGTACTGATACCATGTGATACTGTAAACAGAGGCATTACCATAGATACTGCCACATTACTGTAAATCCTTCACCTGTAAAGGTCAACTACAGTATAGATTCAGTCATATGGTACAGGGAGAACATTTACTGTATTGGCAGCAAACTCTGTTCTAGCACAAAACCTCATACTTCACAACTTTTGATAACACACTGAATAGATACTATTGCAAAATTATGGATTTTATCTCAATTATGTAATTTAGTTAATGCAAGTGTATTTTCTAATGTGGCATCTGTAGCCGGTGTAACTTATTATTTCAGCAACAAGGGTGATTTGAAACATGTATTTTGCATTTTTGATATTGAATTAACTGACTGTTAAAAGTTCAAAACTGAAAGAAGATCATACTGTTGTGTTTCAGTGATTAAACCAAATGTTCTCATCACATATTACAACAATCTTGTGTTTTGAAACAATGATTATAGAATGAAAATATGTACAATTAGAATGAAAGCATGAGATCAAGTTTTGAAAGAATGACTAGCTACGAGTGTGATCAGTTTGGAGTTTTGTGCTAAGAGTTGTGAATATAGTACCAAAGTGAATAAAAAAACTGTAGTAACACTTTTTGTTTGATCATTAGTAACTCAGTGGTTATTTGTGCTAGATATATAAAACTTTGATACACGGTAGCCACGTTTGTCTACTACAAATAAAACAAACTTGGACGTGTACTACACAATCACAGATTATATGAGTACAACCCCATTCTACTAAGTTGTAACGCCAGCTGGGGATAGATGCAACAAGCGATTTGCTGAAATAAGATCCACACTATCTAATTTCTGCAAGAACTTTATTGAAGAACAAATAACATTTTTTTTAGTAAAGTAAACAATTTATAGTGACAAAAACATTGTACTTCTTTCAGGACAAGAATTTAGCACAAAACAACTGCTATGTGGGTTTGAATGTGTGTGTGTACTGTATTCTTGTCACATAAGGGTTCAGTCAGCTATGTTGCCATCCACCTAATTTAATGTAAATTTTGCAATATCACATAAAAATCGCTGAATATTCAGCAATTTTTATGTGATATTGCAAAATTTATGTGATATGCGCATAATTTCTTTAAAAAATGTGCACAAAAACATATGCTCAATTGAGGCGGTTAATGTTTTTATCTTATGAGAACTAAGATAAAAACACTAAATCCCTTGATGGACAACAAAAAACTCACATGACTTTGTCTCAACATAGTATGTGATTGATAACTGGACTCATTGGAATCATCATAAAGGGTTGGTTGTAACTATCCCCACCCCAAACAGCCACATAGCTAACTGTTTTAGCATGTGGGTTTGAAGTTAGCATGAATGCAAAGCATCAAATTAAACTAGAGAAACAATTTTAGGTTATGTAAGTCAAATAACTGTATCTATAATACTATAATTGCAAGGCAAAAAATTATCTTGATAAAAACTTTTACTTTCCTTCCTGAAAATTAGGTCATAAAATCTACAGTGTAGCTGACAGCATGCCATTTCTCCTGTGAGCTCAAAAAGACATCACCACAGCTCTTTTCTGACTTGTTAAACTGACAGTGTTACATCTAACCCTGTGTTACAACACTCCCCGATCTCTCCCTACCTCAAAGAGAAATCTTGGGATGCAATTGCAAAAATATAACATTTTAAAACAAATAATATGGTTATATTGTGATTTAGATTTAATTTAACAAGTAGGGCCTACAATTTAATCAAACTGTGAAAATAATAATTCTGTTATATTTTAAGAAAAAGTTAATGTCTGTGTTGTTACAGTAATAGATGTAGTAATAGACTGTCAATTTACTTTTTTTTTTTTTAATACTTTAGCAAAACAGAAGTCTGTACAGACCAAAATCATTTTTCATTGCTTTCACACTAAATCCATTCATTAAGCACATTTTCCAAAATCCATGAACACTTTTGTCATTCACCATCTGCAAAACATTATATATTCAGCACATTTTTCAAATGCTAACACACTGCTTTCAAAACTGATTAAGGCACATTCAAATCACAATGATGGCAAACTCTGTACATTTCTGCAGGAATTATATTGAAATATAAATTCTTAGCAGAATATTTACAATAAAATTAAATGACAATTATTACAAACACAACTAACTGTAATTTCAGCTGAAAGCTTACCCAGGTGTCATATTTTCAATTTTTTTTTTCTGGTAATCTTGTGGTCAATCGGGATGGCTTCAGACTGATGGATCAAGGAAGACACATTGGGGAAAGAAGAGTGGCAGAGAGAGTGAGGACTAGAACCCTCACAGTGCTGTACATCCACCCATCCCATACATTTTCCAAACCGCTAGTCCTGTAGGGTCGTGGGGAGGCTGGAGTCTTTCCCAGTGTCTCGGGTCGTAGGCAAGAAAACAGATTGCTGGTCCATCACAGGGATGACACACACACACACACACACACACACACCTGCATTTCTCATTCATTCTTTGTGCAGTAATACAGTCAGTAAAATAAAAAGAACTTATTCTTATTCTGTAATGAAATACTGATGTGAAAAAATCATTCAAACTTTAAAGACCAGGTTAACTAATAATGAGCAGAGGATACTGGGAAATGAAGTCCGGGAATAACAGAGTCTATGTAAACGAGGGACGAGGCTGCTGTCTGCTGGTACTTAAGGGTACCGCAGCTGACAGATGTAATGGGTGCATGGTGAGTCTCTTATTAATTTTAGAGTCTCACACTAGAGTCTGTGGTGTTACACTGCTAACTTACAGATTTTTAGGTATTTTAATCTAAATTTTGATAAATACAGTCTTATTAATATTTCTAAAATGTCCCCAGATGTAGGAACCATCATGATGCCAGCCTCCATTTTAGAAAAGTCTAGATTTTTGCTACCCCATTTACACAGAAGAATAAGAGAAAGCTACTGTAAACATGGTTTTGGCCAATAATCTGATACGTCTCAAAGAAATTCAAAGAAACAACCTCAATGACCACAAAGTTTTCAGTAATATCCATCCGGTGTCTCTATCAACACTGGGGCGAATCCTTAAAAAAAAAAAACACACATACAGATGAAACAAGTCTGTTGAGTGCCATTTGAAAGAAAGAGTAAAAGACCTGCTGCATGAATATGTGCAGGTAATAATGCACAATGCACACAGTAATGCACACTGCCCATGTACATTTTTTACATGTAGACCTATATTGAACTGGACAATGTTGTATCTGTTTACTTTTTTCAGAGAGTTTTGCTAATTGATGCTGATCTAATCCCACATGAATTTATCTTCATAAATGAGGCTGGGTTTAGCCTGACAAAAGTAAGAAGAGGGAGAAACATCATTGGCCACAGAGCTATTTTGAATGTCTTGGGCCAACGTGGACGTAACATCTGCAATCACGCAGAATCGGATCCTCCACCAGCATGCTAGCTTAGGTCATTACAACACGGCCCACATACTCTCATTTTTAGACAGACCACACATCGTTACAGCAGAAAACCACATGGATGCAGGGCAGATGAGATACATTGTCATCTGAGACAATATATCTTTACACCTATCTGCAGAGAACTGATGTCATGAGCATCCACAATTTTCACTCCAAAACCTCCCACCATACTGTCCCTTCCTTAACCCCAATGAGGAGGTTTTTTTCAGCATGGCGGTGGAAGGTTTACGATCTTCAGTCCTATATCAGGATATCCCTCATTCAAGCCATGGAGGAGGCCTGTGACCTAATTGGTGCAGATTCTGTGTAAGGATGGATTCATCATTCAAGAAGATTCTTCCCTCGATGTCTTGCGAGAGAGGACATCGCCTGTGATGTGGACGAAGTGCTATGGCCAGATCCAGCTAGGCCAAGAGATGATGCTTAGTTTTTTAAAATTATTATTATTTATGCTTTCTTTTTGTTTTCACAAATGTTTTTGTTTATGTTCTATATTATACTTAGAATATGTTTACAAATTTTCAGTACAAAAAGACCGTTGGAAAAAAAATATCAAACCCAGACTATATCATTAGAAAAGTGGAAATGTTAAAGTGTTTAAGATTGAGCACAGCAGTGTGTAAGTGGTTCAAACAGAATCATATTGTATGAACCATGTGTGTGCCATATATAAAAAAATTTGGTTTTGTTAAATTATTGTAAAGTTTTGAATGAAGTGTGTATTTGAGTTGTTCTGCTACATGTGTGTTGTGTTTTGATAAAATGAGCCTTGTTTTTAAAATCATGCTTAAGCAATCATAAGCATTAAGCACTATATTTCTGATATCACCACAGATCTAACCATAGTGAGAAACTTTTTCTTAAAGGGATAGTTCACCCTAAAATGAAAATTAAGTAATCTTTTACCACAAAAAGGAGAGATTCTGAAAAATGTCCTGCACTCGCTCCTCCATATAATGGCAGTGAATAGCTCAAACTTTACAAAAAGGATGCAAAAGTAGTAGGTAATGATACAATGATACGTGTGCATATATAAGTGTTTAGGAGGCATACTATAAGATTTTGTGAGAAAGAAATATAGTATTATTCAGTCAATATACTGAACTCAGCCATTCTGTGTGCGTTCCTGAGAGTGCGTGTGAGCCGTCAGCGTAAACTAGTTGAGTCTTGGGGCCAGAAATCCTAAAAAGAAAAATCAAACAGCCCCTATACATCACCATATGTTGTTTGGGAGGGTTTCAAGAAAAGTCCTCCTCGGTCATCCAAAAACAAACTCTAGCATATTCAGTTGTCAGACACTATTGGAGCTATTAGTATACTTCTTTTAACCTAAAAAATAAGAAAGTATACTTTCAGTCTACTTTTTATACACTTCTCAGAAATATACTTTGTGTACTTCTCAGAAATATACTTAAAATTGCACTTAAGTATACTTGACTTATACTGACAGAAAAGTCTAAGTATATTTGGCCTATACTTGTACTCAGTCTTTTGATTGAGATATACTTAAAAAGTATAATTAAGTATTCTAAGGATACTTGGCTTGTAGTCAGGGGTTAAATTGGGATTTGTTATGTGGGGGGGCTCTGTGGTTTCAGGCTTTCAAGTAGTGCACATGTGTATGCAAAGCCTACAAAATCTTATCAATTGACAAACTGTAAAAAATAAGTCGAAAGAGCCCTCTGCTATGAACACTAAAATACAGATCAAAATCATTCTAGATGCTGGCAGTGTGCAAAGCTACATCTGATAACAATAAAATCTTTCTGTAGGCCTAAAGGAGAGCATATCAAAATACAGGGTTCGACATTAAGCCTTGTCATGTGCTTGTCCTTTGGACAAAAGGTTGCTTGTCTGGAAAAAAATTGATTTTTTTTTTGGTGTAAATATAATTTATTCTGAAGCTATATTCTCAGTGTTCCATCAGCTTTTGCATATTTATATCTGCATATTTGTGATATTTACCACAAGGGCATTTTCCCCCCTAATCTTATTATAAGCTTCATCTTTTATTTAAATTTGATCAATTTTTTTTTACATTTGATCAATAAATTAAATAAGAAAAATAAAGCAGGACTGTTACGAATCAAATTAAATGATTTAAACTGAAAAATTTACACCTGCATTAAATAATGTTATGATATTCTTTAAAGATTTTTGAATATACAAATAAGAAATGTTGGGAAAATGTAAACATGAAACTGAACCGCCAGTAGATGGCGGCAAGTGACTGTCATTCATTCAAACGATTCGTTCAAACGGCTGATTCATTCAAGAATGAGGCAGGTGTTTTAAAATGGGCCATTGAATCTTTGATTTAACCGATTCGTTCAAAACGCTGAATCATTCAGTAATAAAACGCAACTGAGTGTCGCTGTGAGAGATGCGCTATGGTTCTGCTGTGATCTTTGTTTGGAACTATTTTCGCTGCTGAAATAGAACAAAAACAGCGGTAATTCGTCTAAAATATAAGTGACTTTATTAACTTGTTTAGAATTAACCTATTATTGAATGTATAAAAGTAGTGTCACATTTTCAATCGTGATTCCAATAATGCGGAAAACAGCACTCTTGGCCATGTGATGTTTCGTAACTGTATCATATGTTATCAATATAAAAAAAACATTTTGAATTTTTACAGCCGCATGTTTTCTTTGTGCTGCACCCAATTGTTTCGCTGCGCGAGCCTCAACAGGCAACCTTGTTACTGTCAGCACATTATACATTATATATTATTATTATCCATTATCAATCGCCACTTACACTAGATGTAATAGAATCATGCTTGCGTTTTGGTGATTCCCTAGGTATTTTTGTTATTGATGTTTTAATCAGGACAAGTAAAACTCTCTTTCTCTTGCCCCTTCAAAAAATTAAGGGTTAATGTCGAGCCCTGATAAGCCTATGTGCCGGGGCTCAGCCCCGGACGGCCTTGGCCCAATTTAACCCCTATCTGTAGTTGTGTTTAATCTTTTGATTGAGTAGCCTATTAAATACTTTTTCACATAGTTTTACATACTTTCTTATATTGTTTGAAAAATATTGATTTATAAAGAAAACAGATATATTCCTAATTCTGAGTATCTGAATCTTTGTGTAGGCTAGTCCACTGGTACATAGGAATTTACTTCAAATCTACATTACTCTTTCCCCACCAGCCACTGACTGAATTTGCAGGCTACTATGACGCATCTTCTGAAAGAGTACGGAATCTCTGGATCAAAACACAGGAGAAGAAGCTGAAACAATAATGATAGAAGATTGCTTTGAGCAAATGTAAAATAACGCGATCATCAAACATTAAACAGCATGTAAATCAAAACTTCCTAACGTCACTGAATGAAATGTCAACCCAGGACAAGCTGTAGGACTGTGAAACTTTGGGGGTGTTGATGGACTCGATCTACTACATCTGAGTTTTGATCATCGCTCTGAATCCCATCCAGACGTAGTCTTTGACAAAAAATGCTTTTCATACATTTTGTTTAAAATGTTGCCCTTTTTTTAAAATGTAAGTGCTGATAAAAAAGGATTCATGAAGCCAGAATAAAATGGTTTTTTTAAATGGAAAAAGTTAAAGTACAGTTAAAGGTATATTTCAAGTATTAAAAAATAGCTAAATATCAACATAGTAGTATAATTAAAGTGCAAAAATAATATACAAATGGTAAACAATAACTGTGATATGTTCACTTAAAGAAAACTTACAAGTATACTTGCACTAAGATAGTAGTTTACTGAGAGTATACTTCAAAGTGTACTTTTATATACTATAATATGTACTACTAGTATTAAAATAGTAAACTACTAGTATAATTATAAGTTCACTTGTACAGATGCAGTACAAATGAGAAACAGCTATAAACTTGTGCACTTAAAGTTTACTACTGTTACACTTATAGTGCATGTAAACATACTTCAATTGGGCCAATTTAGTCCCAAGCAGTATTGAAATAGTACACTTACAAGTTTACTAGTAGTACATTGATACTAGTATACTTACTACATAAAGTATACTTAAAAATATACTTGAATATTACTTAAGTATACTTCATGAAATGAACTTGAAGTATACTTCTTTTTCTTAAGGGAAACCCACAAGATGGGGTTGGTACAAACAGGGATAAAAAAGTACCCCATTCCCACGGTTAAATATACTGCTAGATCTTTAATGTTGTGGGCCTATTTTTCTGCTGGAGGTCCTGGACATCTTGTTCAGATACATGGCATCGTGGAAAACTGACCGCTTGAAATCTTATACTGGGCTGTGGCTGGATCTTCCATCAAGACAATGATCCAAAACAAATATCAAAATCACCACAAAAATGTGTCACTGAGCACAAAATGAAGCTTCTGCCATGGCCGTCCCAGTTCCCTGACCTGAACCCTATAGAAAACTGAAGAGGAGAGGCACCAACACAGATCTAGGAATCTGAAGGATCTGTAGAGATTCTGCATGAAGGAATGGTCTCTGATCAGGTGTTCTCCAAACTCATCAGGCATTATATGAGAAGATTCAGAGCTGTTATCTTGACAAAAAGAGGTTGCAAAAAGTATTTAATAAAAGGGTGCCAATAATTGTGACCAAAGTGTTTTGGAGAAGAATATTTATTTCATAATGTGAGTTTTAATTCAATGAAATGTTAGATTTTTTATTTATTTTTTGCAATTTTTTTTTAAATGAAAGATCAAAAGGATAAACAGTGCAGATTTATTTTTTACAGCCATCTTTAATCACATTTACCAAGGGTGTCAATAATTCTGACCATGACTGTATATATAGGCCTCCTGGGCTAGGAGATCAAACAGAACAATAAAGAACCCACTGGCACATGCATCTAACCCATAGTTACCATATGTTATTTGAACATAACCACAGCACACCACTTTTATGTTTGTTCCCCACCGAACTCATAACCCACAAACCATCATACCTCAGACCACATGTGCTGAAAGATTCAGATCAGACAAACAATTTGACTACAATTTGAGTGCTATTAACAATAAAAAAATATATAGAAATGTATTTTACAAGGTTAACTGTTGTCAACATAATAGTTTATAGCCTTAGTGATCTTTAATAGGCCTAGCTCGTTTGATAAACGCTGTATCATGCCATCTTGTTGAGAAACTGTGCATTTGTGTTCACAAGATGGCGCCAATGTCTGTGCATTACAAATTAGTTGAACCAGTATATTTGGCGCCTAAAATTTATTTTACCTTTGATTGGGTGCGTGATTCGTAAGAAGTTGCCATGTGAGCGAGGAAGGATCAGGTTTGAAATATCAGAAAACGAAATAGGCTGTATTAAAATACTTTTTTAAAATTATGATGTGTTCTGACAGCAGTATTAAATTACATAAATATTAATATAAAAGAAAAGTGAACCAAAAAGATGTAATATATCCTTTCTACCGACAAAAACACCGTCCGTTAGTCGGTCATGAGTGAAATGTATTTATTAGTCTCTTGGGGGAGCTCTTTATCAAACTAAACCAGATCTGCAAAAATGTTACTGAAGGGACTTCCCAGACTACAAGAGTTTGTGGTGAATGCCGCTGTTTACCACATTTCTGTTGATGTAACCATAAAGCTATACACCCCTACAGTTTCCCCTCTGGGAACTTTGGGGGATTATCAGTGCATTAACTGAACCAAACTGGCACAATGCCCTTTGTAGTCTCATAAACCTTTACAACTTGTATAATTGTTTGGGGTAGGCCTATGAATGTATGTCAAGGTGAATCACATTGAGGGTAGTGCAGAAATATTCAATATTTTAAAATATTATTTAGATTTAGGCCTATCATGTTTTTTATGTGCTCAGCTGCCCAGAAATTATTTGTTTGTTTTGAATGTAGGTTAGAATATGTAAGTTCTCCAATGTATTGGTACCAGTCAGGACTGTTGTTAAAAGCCCAACCCAGTGCTTAGTTTCATTATCACAAATAATTTTTTGGAAATGAACCATTTTTTTTTATTTGTGATGACTCATTGAAGCAGGTTCTTTCAGATCCATACAAACTTCTTTTCAACAGGCATGCTAAAAATGATCAGAATTTCCCCAAGTTTCCCTGTCATGTCATCCACAATATCACTTTATAAATAATAATTTTCTTCATCTTTATCATTTTTTATATAGACTGGTCCAGTGGCAGTAAAACTGAATAATCAATGATTAGATTCAAAATAACTTCAGTGTTTAAAGTTCATACATTTTGCAAGGGAGCGGCTCCTTCCCTCCCCCACAATCACAGGACAGTATGCTTGGCATTGGCTCGGCTCGGCATCACCAACATACTACAGTAGAAAAGAAAGCGAAAGAGTGCCGGTTCGGGACTTTCCAGGGTGTTGTCATTATGTTTGGCATGTGATACTTAACCACTGGTGGCGTGATTATACAATCAAACCAAAAGAAGAACACGCGGGAAAACTCATAAGTGCTTTGTCAGGACTCAAAGAGACAAAAAATAGATGCTTTAAACACACTTTTGCACAGAACACTGAAAATGATGCTCTTTTGTGTTAACTTAAGGTGAGCTATTGTATAATTTGTTTTGGCTGTTGTCTATGGTTTTAATTTTTTTTTTTCCATAACATGCTTGTGGCAAAACCAAAAAAGTACCAAAAAAGCCTGTCAGACATGTTCATAATATCTCATCACTCTTCTTCCTTCCATTTTGTGTCCTGAAATTTCTGTCAGTTACCACTAAAATAAATAAGTACAATAAATAAATAAAATGAACAACAATAAAAAATTACAATAAATAAAAATGTACAACAATAATTCATTGAAAGCCAAATAGTGGAACAGAAAAGATTAATAGCTTTAATTTTCATTATATATATATATATATATATATATCATTAACTCATTTAACTCCTGATGTTCAGTATTATCTGTTACACAGTTCAAAAGAGTTCAAGAAATGCTTTCTTATCCCAATAGAGCGATAATAATAATAATTTAAAAAAAATCAAAATAAATAGTATTTCCAATTAAAATTGAAAATAAATAGTCCCACAATTGATGTATTAGAGATGCTACAGATATATAATTTGCATTTTGGCAACAATTATTAATTGTGTAATGCAACGGCAGTCATTTTGAGGCTAAACCTTGTAATGGAGGCCAAAACATACCATTTCTTGCCAGATGTAGGTTATATTTTCCAATAGGGGGAGATAAAACATAACATCGCAATTATGAATGCACCATGAGTCAGGCCTAACTAGGCAGCAAGATAAACAGCCCTGTACTACCAAAACTAGAACAATAGGGTCTTTCCAACAAAACAATATCTAAACTAAAAGGTGATCAATTAATATAACAGCATTCTAAAAATTTTAGGGGAAATTATGTTGATGTATCACAAACTAGAAAGAAAGTTATAGTAAATACTGGTTGTATTACAGGCAATCATTAAATAGTGGTATGGTTTTAAAATTGCTTCAAGAAATAAGAACTGCTAGATTTCAGAGTGTAAAAAGAACACTCTCTCTCTTTTCTGAAGAGAATGTGATGAGATCCTTTCACTATCACCTGAACTTAGCAAATTATAATTTCAGATCACAAAATGGCCGACAATCACGAAATGGTGTTTGCCAATAAAAGCGCAGATAAACTGGACTGTGCATTTCATGAAAGTCACATGACTTCACAAAACCAATTGTGCACCATGTAAAACTCTGCAAACACTTAACTCATTCATGGCTGTTCACTTTCATTCTTTTTTTTACAGCAAAACTGAAAACCTCCCTGTCAATTATTTTATTTCATATTCAATCAACAGATAATAACACTGATTTATGAAATTACCATTCTGAAATTACCACACTGTTAATACCCCAGTAAACACCTCCCTCAATCAACTACCAACAATTTCCCATGAATAAAACAAAAAACAAAACAAAACAACAACAAAACAGTGTTAATGCACTAACAAAATGAGAACCTTTACAAAGAAAAAGACAAAAAAAAAAGGGGTGAAAAAGAAAAAAAGGGGGTTACACTTTATTTTAAGGTGACGTAGTTACACGTAGTATAGTTGCTGTAGGGTTTGGTTTAGGGTTAGTTACTTGTAATTATGCATAATTTACTGTTATTACTATAGTAAGTACATGTAGTAACGTGTAACTATGTCACTTTAAAATAAAGTGTTACCAAAAAGGGATGCTCAGCTGTCTAGGGAGTTAGCCAACAAATAATCTAAGAAAGGGCACCAGTTTGTGGAAGGTCTTTAAAGAACCAGTGAGCTATATAGTCTATTTTTTTTTCTAATTTAAAGGTGCAGTAGGTGATCTGGGAAATGCTAACATTAGCCTGCTAGCACTGAAAACATACGATCCCATCGCCGTCCAAAGCAAAACACATGAACGCGCACACACACAAACAGCTGCTCTCGGCAAAGTGTCACAAGAGACCGCGTTAAACTACCTGATGTCTCAAAGCACATAACATTACAATAATAATGAAAGTAAAGAAATTGGAGAGCTTGTACCTGACTGCTGCAGATTAATTTAGGTGTT
The DNA here is from genome assembly GCA_037101425.1 of Elopichthys bambusa. NCBI lineage: Eukaryota > Metazoa > Chordata > Actinopteri > Cypriniformes > Xenocyprididae > Elopichthys > Elopichthys bambusa. The sequence continues at coordinate 25,092,315 of CM074448.1, forward strand.
GATTACTGTTGACATGGAAACGCATTATTCCGAGTCTGAGGTAATCAAATTACAGTTACATTCATAAAGTATTTTAGATTACCAAAGTGATTACTTTGAATTTTAATGTAATTTCAATTGATATTAACATAAGCTGTTTGAGGATTTGTCAAATGCACGGTCCAATCCGGACCGGGGGATGATTTGAACTAGCCTATAATAATAATAATAAAAAAAAATAGAGATGCACTAGTCATCAATCTAAATGTTTTTTAGTTTTATTTTGGTCTATCTTTATTCCGGGCTTGCAAACAAACTGCTTTGTAATAATTTCCTAAAATTTCAGTTGTGTGGATATACAGTGGGCACGGAAAGTATTCAGACCCCCTTAAATTTTTCACTCTTTGTTATATTGCAGCCATTTGCTAAAATCATTTAAGTTCATTTTTTTTCCTCATTAATGTACACACAGCACCCCATATTGACAGAAAAACACAGAATTGTTGACATTTTTGCAGATTTATTAAAAAATAAAAACGAAATATCACATGGTCCTAAGTATTCAGACCCTTTGCTGTGACACTCATATATTTAACTCAGGTGCTGTCCATTTCTTCTGATCATCCTTGAGATGGTTCTGTACCTTCATTTGAGTCCAGCTGTGTTTGATTATACTGACTGGACTTGATTAGGAAAGCCACACACCTGTCTATATAAGACCTTACAGCTCACAGTGCATGTCAGAGCAAATGAGAATCATGAGGTCAAAGGAACTGCCTGAAGAGCTCAGAGACTGGATTGTGGCAAGGCACAGATCTGGCCAAGGTTACAAAAAAAATTCTGCTGCACTTAAGGTTCCTAAGAGCACAGTGGCCTCCATAATCCTTAAATGGAAGATGTTTGGGATGACCAGAACCCTTCCTAGAGCTGGCCGTCCGGCCAAACTGAGCTATCGGGGGAGAAGAGCCTTGGTGAGAGAGGTAAAGAAGAACCCAAAGATCACTGTGGCTGAGCTCCAGAGATGCAGTCGGGAGATGGGAGAAAGTTGTAGAAAGTCAACCATCACTGCAGCCCTCCACCAGTCTGGGCTTTATGGCAGAGTGGCCCGACGGAAGCCTCTCCTCAGTGCAAGACACATGAAAGCCAGCATGGAGTTTGCTAAAAAAACACCTGAAGGACTCCAAGATGGTGAGAAATAAGATTCTCTGGTCTGATGAGACCAAGATAGAACTTTTTGGCCTTAATTCTAAACGGTATATGTGGAGAAAACCAGGCACTGCTCATCGCCTGTCCAATACAGTCCCAACAGTGAAGCATGGTGGTGGCAGCATCGTGCTGTGGGGGTGTTTTTCAGCTGCAGGGACAGGACGAATGGTTGCAATCGAGGGAAAGATGAATGCGGCCAAGTACAGGGATATCCTGGACGAAAACCTTCTCCAGAGTGCTCAGGACCTCAGACTGGGCCGAAGGTTTACCTTCCAACAAGACAATGACCCTAAGCACACAGCTAAAATAACGAAGGAGTGGCTTCACAACAACTCCGTGACTGTTCTTGAATGGCCCAGCCAGAGCCCTGACTTAAACTCAATTGAGCATCTCTGGAGAGACCTAAAAATGGCTGTCCACCAACGTTTACCATCTAACCTGACAGAACTGGAGAGGATCTGCAAGGAGGAATGGCAGAGGATCCCCAAATCCAGGTGTGAAAAACTTGTTGGATCTTTCCCAAAAAGACTCATGGCTCTATTAGATCAAAAGGGTGTTTCTGCTAAATACTGAGCAAGGGGTCTGAATACTTAGGACCATGTGATATTTCAGTTTTTCTTTTTTAATAAATCTGCAAAAATGTCAACAATTCTGTGTTTTTCTGTCAATATGGGGTGCTGTGTGTACATTAATGAGAAAAAAAAATGAACTTAAATGATTTTAGCAAATGGCTGCAATATAACAAAGAGTGAAAAATGTGAGGGGGTCTGAATACTTTCCGTACCCACTGTATTTACTAAGTCTGTAAACAGGACGTTAACACAGGCACACGGTGAATATGGACACAAAGAGGAGAACAGACGCGCCAGCAGAGAAAATGCTGTACCATGCACAGGCTCACTGTTCGCAAGAAATAGGAAGAATAATATAAATATTAAATTGGGTTGATATAAATGTATCTCTGAAGGGAACTGTCTTCAGAAAAGTTTTGATGGCTTTTCCTCTTATCTCCAGTGTGTGTATAGTGGTAACCAAGAAAACGCTATATCGCTGCTGTTCCATAAGCGCCACCTACTGTCAGAGAGTGAATTTGCATTTCATTCAGTCCATCTGCTGATTTAGTTTTGTGCAGGTGTCTTATGTAGCATAATTTCACAAGGCTAAAGTCAGACCATGCCGTTTTTGCTGTTAATCTTGAAATTAAACAATAATTTAAATGAAAAACAACTGCTCATGCTCATATGCATAACTGTTGGGATTGTGATAAAAATCCAGTTTTTGCCTCTAATATCAAAGAGCTACACATATTTTTTGAACAAATAAACAACAAATAAATTTGCTTTAAAAAAAATTCTGCAACCGGTATCAGAATCATCCAATTTGCTTCTAAAAAACTGGAATTGGCCATGAAAAAAATCAAAATAGGTGCATCACTAATAAAAAAATATTAAATAAAGCATTATTTTAAAAATCTAATCGTTTTTTTTTTTGTTTGTTTGTTTTCGCTATTTGTTGTTTATATGGTTAATATTAATGCAGCTATCAGTGCACTAAGGTTAAATATTAGTATAAACATATTTATACTAGGGATAGTTCACACAAAATGACATTTGTCATATTTTTTTCCAAACCTGTATTATATTCTTGTGAAACACAAAAAAAGAATATTGGTGGTGGAGGGATGCAAAACTGTAGGTGAGTCTCAAGATGATTGGGTAGATCATTTCAACATTTTCTTTATAAACGTTCTAAATGTTACAAATAAATTTGGTTAATAAAACAGTTTAAACCACTGTGTCGATTCGATTCAAACAACCTATATTATTAACAATATTTTATTGTTGTTATTTAATATTTTGTTACCCCTCTGATGCACATCTTAAATATAATTTAGGAATGATATATCAATAGTAATTATATATGGATGTGATGTTAAAAGAAACAAATATTTTCATAATTTGTGTATCAAGATATTGAAAGTCTTTACCAACACATAGGTTATGTCTAATAACCTGCTGATATATATTTCGTAACTGATGTTAAAAATAAAATTTAGCAGAAAACCAAATCCTGATGGGTAGAGGTCATTTTTATTTACAAGTTGTAAACTTAAAACAGGACATCAAGTTAATATGGTCTTTTGTGTTAAGTATTTCAAAGTATTCCAAAGTATTTAGATGAAGTTACTAAACTTGAGTAATGTAACGAAATACGTTACAAATTACTTTTTAAAGCATATATTTTGTAATCTGTAGTGAAATACATTTTAAAAGTAACCTTCCCAACCCTGCTGAAAGGTCAACATCGACCACCATGTCAGCAATGGCCAAAAGTGGATTTGGATCAAGATATGTAAAAGGCATCCTTCAGAGTTTTAAATATTTTAGTAGTAGTCAAATAATTTACCCTTTTAATTATTTTATAATATTCCTGTGTTAAGTGCAAAAATGACTGTCTTTATCCTTCTATGTTCCTGGTGTGTAGAGACCCTAATTTTGATTTGTGAAATGTTAATATATATAACACAATAAAGCTCACTGAGAAGTTAAAAAAAACCAAATGCTTTAAACACACAGTCTTGCACGGCACACAAAAAAATTATGCTCTTTTGTGTTAACTTAAAGTGAGCTATTGTATCATTTGTTTCGGCTGTTGTCTGTTTTTTTTTTTTTTTTCTGTAGCATGTTTGTGGCAAAACTATAAAAGTACCTAAAAACCTGTCAGCCATTTTATAATATCTCATCACTCCTCCTCCTTCCATTTTGTTTGTTTCATGACATTTCAGTCAGTTACTATTTAACATATTTCACTGAAAGCCAAATAGTGGAAAAGAAAAGACTGATAGCTTGGAGTTTCGAATATTTGAAAAAAGTTATTTAACTTCTATTTAAGCAATAAATTCTGATATTCAGTATTATCTGTTATGTAGTTCAAAAAAGTTCAAGTAATGCTTTCTTATTCCACAGAAAGATAGACAAATAAAAATGGAAAATACATGTTCCACAGCTGACGGATTAGAGACCCTAAAGATATATAATCTGCATGTACGTCGGCAACAGTTATTTATTGTGTAATGTAACGGCAGTCATTTTGAGGCAGTACCTTGTAATGGAGGCCAAAACATCACTGTGCCATTTCTTGTCTACAGTGTATTTTCCAATAGGGGGTGATAAAACAATATCGTAACCGTGAATACATTATGAGTGATGCATAACCAGACATTAAGAAATACGCCTGCACGCCTAAACAAGAACAATAGGGACTTTCCAACAAAACTACCTACCTAAATGTGATCTATAAATAGCAACACTCTGAATATGTAGGGAAAATTAAGTTGGTGTATCAGTAGTGTGTAGAAAAAAGTGAAAGCAAATACCGGTTGTATTATAGACAATCAATAAATAGTGGTATGGTTTTAAAATTGCTTCAGCAATAAGCATTGAAAAACTGCTAAATGTCAAAGTGTGAAAGGAAAAAATATGTGCATGTGGACACTCGAATGTGATGAGATTCTTTCACTATCGAACTTAGCAAATTATTATTTCAGATCACAAAATGGGCGACAATCACAAAATGTTGCTGCCAACAAGAGTGCAGATAAACTGGACTGGCAACCTGGGCATTTCATGAAAGTCACATGGTTTCCCAAAACCAGTTGTGCACCTTCACATGTACAATTCTGCAAACACTTAACTAAAATCATTTGTGAAATTTGATTTGTGAAATTATTTTAATGAATAAGGTAATAAAGATTCCATTTTAAATGATAACATTTAATAATAAAGATTGTTAGAGACAAAGTTACTCAAAGAATATACTGGAAATGCAAAGTAATGTAATTTTAATCTAAACCAGAATTCATCACCACAAGGAACATGCTTTCATAGTGTAGAAAAATAGGAGACCATAAAGGTATATATATGCATAATCGAAAAGTGGTGACAGCCATTTTGAGGCAGGTAAAGCACTGGCAGGGTTAGAAAATGGAGACCAGATCTTGTCATTTCTGTCCTGCTGGCATAGGGGGTGGTGCATCACGGCATGAGCCAGATACAGCCAGGCACCAAGCCAAACACACAAGTGTGTAACCAGGTGAAACAACAATAGGAACTTTCCAGAAAAACAGGGTTAGCTTGTTTGAAAGTTTATCTTTTTGATGTCTACACAGCCCAAAATAAAAATCAAATGTGTGCGTGCCAAAGCTACCACACAGCCTATGCAAAATTAATTTGTGTTTGTCAACATCTAACATTAAGTTCTCATCTGCATAGTGATCTATAACAATGTGGAGCTATGTGTTGCCCAACATAAAGGTCATTAAAACAATTCAATTTAAATTTTATGGAGCATTGTTGGCTTTGATAATGTGATAACATGAAATGAGGTCAGACTGATTTTTTACGATTTGCAGGATGCGTTGGGTTTCTGTTCTTTAGAATTGCTATCAGTTACCGTATGCTTTAAATATTCTTATAAGATTATTGTTAATGATATTATAAATTATTATTTTGTATATATGTCTATATAAATATTGTGTTTGGATACAAACACTTATTAACACTTATTTAAATTTACATATATTTTCTGTGTGTGGTTCAAGTATACCCTATGTTATGGGGTTATATCTGAAATCCTTGTGGGGAGATTTTTGGTCCCCATGAGGAAAACAGCTTATAAACCATATTATGTTTTTTTGAAAATGTTAAAAAAAAATATAGAAAGTATAAAATGTCCCCACAACATGAAAACCCAACGTGTGTGTTTTGCATTAACACATTCAAATCAGGCTAACTATCACAATAACAAAAAGGTCCTGTCAGACAAAACACCAGTAAACCGGACCCCCAGCCCAAAAAAAAAAAAAAAAAAACTTGCATGGTTTAAGAAAACCAAAACAATTGTGCCCCATTTCTGACCATGCTTCTGTAATCATACTAACTCTGAACAGTATTCCTTTTTAACAAATTCAAAACAAGTCACTATATCACTAGATTAGGTAATATTTTGTTATTTTATACCATATAGTATAATAGTTTAAAATTATCTAAGCACATAGCATCTCAAATTAAACACAATGACATTTCATTATTAAAATCAGTCACAAGTATATCAGCAAGAAACCAATATTTATTCACATTTAAATATTACAACCTCGAACAAATCCAAAATTTCACATTTATCAAAAGTGTTTGTTGATAAAACGTTTGGACTGATGATCATCACTGAGTTTATGTACAGGTCACTACCACAGATCACAATGTGACAATGGTTAAAGGATAACTTTTGCTCTTACAGATATCTATTTACAAAGATTTTGAATGGCATGTTTGTTTATTATGAACATGTGTAATATTTCTGCGGCAGATGATTAGACTTTCACTGTGTCAGATTTCTCTTTGTCCTGGTTGACTGTTATCATCACTAAAGAGCCTCTCTCTCAGTTTATAATAATTTCCCTTCTTGTTCATCAGTTCCTCATGTGTGCCCAACTCCACCACCTCCCCGCTGTCAATCACCACAATCTGATCCGCCCTCTCAATGGTCTTCAGCCTATGAGCAATCACAAGCAAGGTCTGGGTGGGGCAGCAAGCCAGGGCCTGTTGAACCTGTGGAATAATAAAACACGTTAGGAATCTTTTGATAGCAGCACTAAAGGAAGCAGGGATTTGTGAAGGCTTATATACATATATGCTTGTGTTCATACTGAATAGCCATATTTTACCATTTGTTCACTTTCAGTGTCCAAAGAGCTGGTCACTTCATCTAGTATGAGCACCTGAGGTTGTCTGATCAGAGCTCTGGCGATAGCGATTCGCTGCTTCTCACCTCCTGAGAGCAGGTTACCACGCTCTCCCACATCTGACAGAGAAAACACCATTTGATGACTGTTTACTTACTAGCAATTAATAAAACACCTTTTCCAATAATAAATGGAGTGGCTACAGAAATCCAAAAGTAAACCACCCAGAATTGCTCATAATATCAGTAATTCTAAAATGACTTGTAAAGTCCATCTTAGATGTATAACATGTATTTGTATGCTAGTCCAGCCTGGTTTGTGCCATGTTTAAGATTTTTCAGCCAAAGCCTTTTTGGAATTATGCAGTATATGAATTGTAGCAATTCTGGTGTTCACAGATTCAAAGTGGAAAATTATTTGGATTTTTTTTATGTCCCATCAGAACTGACCAATGACTGTTGACCAATGCACTGACACAAATGTGAGAATGAAAGTGTAAAGTGACAGCAGTTCATTTACCTGTGTCATAGCCATTTTCTAGTTTGCTGATGAAGGCATGGGCATTGGCTTTGCTGGCAGCCTCCTTTACTCTCTCCATTGAGCAGCTGGGCAGACCATAGGCAATGTTGTCTCGTACAGTGCCAGAGAAAAGTACAGGCTCCTGACCCACCATTGCTATCTGAGAGAGATTATTTACAGTATATGTTCTTTGCATCGCATTGGTTGTTTGTATATGGCTCTTTAGTTTATAAGTAGACTTGTGGATAGTATGAACAGAGGTGGTATAGAATTAAACTACCATACAACAGTGTTCGTTCTTGTAATTTAGTCACCTTGCTGTGCAAGTAGTTGTGTTGGTAGTTCTGCAGTGGTTGTCCATCTAACAGAATGTGTCCATGCTGAGGCTGGTAGAACCTCTCCAGCAGACTCACACAGGTGCTCTTCCCCCCACCTGACATTCCCACCAGAGCCGTCATCTGACCCGGCTTCAACTCCAGAGAGAAGTTCTGAAAACAGATGAAAAGGTAAGATAATTATGATAAATTATTCAAAATAATTAATTTTAAAATATAACAAATATTTTCCCCAAAGTTTAGATGTTTATGTACCATATTTATTATTATTTTAAGTTAATGTGAATTGCCTTCTCAACCTTGATGAGGACAATCCTTCAGTCTAAAAGTTGTACCTTTAACACATTGTGGTCGGGTCTTCTGGGATACGAGAAGGTGAGGTTCTGAAAGCTGACGTGTCCGTTCAAATCACTGGGCTGCAAGTTGCCATCAATACTGACTTCAGACTTTCGGTCCAGGTACTCGAACACCTTACCGGCCGCACCCACTGAGTTCAGCATGTCTCCAAATATATAGATCAACGTCTGTGATAGAGATTGATAAATATTTATGAATCCTTTTACCTTAAACATGCTTTTGTGAGGACTGCTGATTTAGGTGATACAGCTTTACCCTCTGTGTCACCACAAAAATCTCTCTTAATAAACATAAACATACCCTAATGTTGTCTCCAAGGTCTTGCTGATAAAGGATGAAAGAGACGAGATTCCCTGTGCTCATCTGTCCATACTGAATGAAGAGTCTCCCATAGTAAAGCATAGCCACCTTCATTCCCAATTCTGCCATCTGTAAACCACATGCATGGTCAAGAAAAAAAAAAAAGATCCACAGCAATGCAGTTCCATATCGACAAGTTTACTTTAAAGAAAATAAACATCTGTACTTTAAAATATAGAGAAAACTCATACTAACCCGCCTAACTAGCAGGTAAATCGCCCTAACTGTGTCCCGCCGAGTCTTTAGATTATGGGTTTCCATCAAGCGGACATCATAGCGATGGGCTTCACCGACTTCTGTCCTGAAACTCTTTACTGTCCTGATGCCTGACACCGCCTCCCCAGCAGTTTCATTGGCTTGTGCTATGGAGTCCTGAACTTCTTTTGACAGCCTCTAAAAAGGGCATAAAAACTTGATACATAATATAAAAAAAAAGAAAAAGATAAAAAGATTATCCATCATTTATCATGGTACTTTTGTTAACCCCATACCTGATAGTGTGTGTCATATATGTTCTGCAGTAAGCCTGTCAGTGGCGTCTCCATCAGCATCAGTAATGTAAGCTTCCAGGAGAGGCTCACCATCAGATACAACATGCCCAGAGTTTTAATCAGGGTCCGCAGAAGGACGTTGACATTCAGAGCTACAGTCCGGCCCATCAAAGTAGTGTCTATGGACAGTCTAGATGTGATATCACCTGAAAGACAGATTTAGAGGAAATAATGAATATGAGTCCATATAAAAAGGACATCACATAGATGACGACTGCACCAACAATCATACTGGATCTACCTGTCTTTATGGTCTCAAAGAAGCCAATGTCCTGCCTGACAAGGGACCCAAACAGTTGCACCTTGACTCTGCAAGTGAAGCTGTTGATTGCACACATGAACAGGCCTCCACGACAACCTGCACTGAAAGAACTGAGAGAAAAAAAGTGTTCATTAAGATACTAAATGGGCATTTTTGTAATACAAACACATATTTTGCAATACCAACCTTCCCAATGAGAATAATCCCATGAGAATGATAGCTAATCTGAAGTTATCCCACTGGTAATGAGAACCCAAGATGTCAATCACCTCTCCAGTGTACAGTGGGATGAACATCTCACCTGAAAAAAACATATAAAAGGAACTTTACAAAACAGGTTTACATTCTACTTTTATTTTATATACAAAGTTAATACAACAATACTCACATAGCACAGCTAGGGCCAGAAAGACAAAAGCTCCACATAATAATATGTAGTCTGGCTTGTATAAACGGATGACCCGGATGAAGAGGACTCGAGCCCTCTGTTTGCGCTCTTTCCCGTTACTCTCTCCATTCGTGTCAGGCAGCGTCACCTCCCAAAAAAGACAAGCTAAAGCAGCAGCGACGGTACCGACAAACCACATATTAAACATATCAAGGCGATAGTTGTCAAACAACGCCAAGCGTCCGGTTTCGTATACCGAAGCGATAAAACAGTGGACTGTAATCCATCTCCTTATCAATGGATCTGCAGCATCTTTATGTAGCATGGATCCTGCGTACAGCAGTGTGCATCGCAGTCCAGATTCAGCCCATTGGCGTAACAGATTATGGTCGAGGTTTCTTGTACGTGACTTTAGTAAAGTTGCTCCGAGATTCAGAGTGTAAACTATTATTATATCAACACATAAAATACACGCGAACACCAAAACTTTCCGCATGTTGCATGTGGTTGCCGTGGTGACGCTAAATAATTGTCGCGCGTAAGATATTTCCAAAATAACAAAACGACCTTTTTTTGGTTATTTTCTTCACGGTAACGTTTTGCCCCGTTCCTACGGAGTGCGAGGCTGTCTTCTCTTTACACAGCGCAGGGGCATTTTAGGACACCGACATTATTTTCCTTTTACTTTCAGTTTCTCAGGATGAGGGGATTTCCCTTCAACATACAAAATGGTTGCGCTTTGAGAAAACTCACCTTTCCTCTGTCGATCATTATTTTAACCAAGTCAGGTATTACATAAAATTTTTATTTACCTTCAGAGTAAGCAGTTAGGTTACCCTAAGAATGACCAAAAATACTTTTATTAATAATTTATTAATTTGTATCGTCAAAACAAATCAATAAACATTTTATTATTATATTATTCACATGTCTATTTGTTATTGTTGGCTACGTTTAGAGGCAACCAGACGTCTCCCTTAATTTTCCGAGAAGCCATTAACAGAACTTGCTCTACAACCTGCCTTGCTCATTTCTGCCTAGCAAATGATGAGTCATAGCAAAAGAGTCCTTAGAGAGGTTGTGCTCAGGCTGTTTAGACAGGTCCAAAAGTAAAATCTATTATTGCTATTATATCATTTTTGACTAAAATAATTTTGGTGTCAGAAATAACTTGAAAGCGTATACATTTCTAAAAATGGTTTATTATCAAACTTTGAGACAAAGTGAACACAGCTGGTTCACACAGTGGTTCCTAATGTCAACAAAACAATTGATAGAAACAGCAATCTCATGCAGTATTTGCCCTGCTCTATGTAAGCAGGTTAATATTATACATGCCAATGTTCTTAAATTCAGAACAAAAGTCCTTAAATTCACTGATCAAAAAATTTGGGCAGTTCATTTCCTAAAATGCACTTCTCTTCTGCTCCATCTTGATCAATGGTAACAACATATGCAACGCCTCCACTTGAGCCGTCCCGACCCATTGCCAGAGTGAGCGCTAGAGAGAGAGAAGAGAACATTTTCATATCACATATAAATACATTGATTATAAGTTTAAGAAAAGAAATCATTGTATTTACAGTAATTAAATAGGCTACTATCTATCTGGAATTTATTAGAAGCACAAAAGGCTGTCCATCTACAATCAGTCTTTTGGCAGAGCTAAAGTTAGAGATGAAACCAGCACACTGATAAAGGGAGAATTATAAACACTAAGGCCACATCTAAAACTGTATCATGCCAATTGCACATCTATATACTTGTTAATGGCTGTTTCTATTATATTTGATGCAATCCACCTGTCCCTTTAACATGTTTTGTACAGTCATGAACGTGTGTCAGAGACTGATATGGAAGAGAAAAAATTGTTGAATAAAATTATTTAGTTTTTTTGGTGCACAAAAAGTATTCTCGTCACTTCATAATATTAAAATTGAACCACTGTAGTCACATGGACTATTTTAAATATGTCTTTAGTACCTTTCTGGGCCTTGAAAGTGTAAATTAACTTGCTGTCAATGCATTTTATCAAAAATATCTTAATTTGTGTTCTGAAGATGAACGAAGGTCTTACAGGTGTGGAATAACATGAGGGTGAGTAATTAATAACAGAATCTTCATTTTTGGGTTGACTAACCCTTTAAAATGATATGTATAGGCCTATGTACTACATGAATTTATTCTAATCTAAATGTTTTCAGTTGAAAGTGCCACAGTGATGACATTAGCATACTTTGGTTCTCAATGATCATGATACCATCTATTTGTGTCCCAATTCACATACTATCTGTCCTAATAGTGTTTGAAATTAGAATTAGTGAGTATTCCAAAGATGTTTTCTCACTCCTCCTTCCTCCAGCCTGTGACCCAGAAACTGATCAAAGTTAGCCATCTTGGAAGGACATCTCAATTCTCTAATTGCACTGTGAGGAGGCGAAGAATGAGGAGTGAGGAAGCTATAAGCGAGGACGCACAGGTGTATCTTATGCAGAAGTCTTTATTGCCGAAAAACCTGATGCACGTATAAATTTTCCTCCCCCTTCACATCTGCCAGAATAATATTAATTTGTTTTACTGTTGTGATTTAAATAAACCATACATCTCACATATTTTAACAGCTTTGAAGTGACGCTCCATCAATAATAATTAACATTACACAAATACACAAATAACATTTCTTTCGATTCCTCCATCCTCATTTTCTTCCCTTACATCCTTTCCTCACATTCTAATGAGGTTGGCACTGAGATACAAAAAAAAGAAAGCAAGGAAATTAAACAAAAAATGCACAGATAATAAATGAGAAGCACCCATTAATGGCTAATATTGCCTACAACCCAACTAAAAACACACATAAAAAGTGTTAATAAATTACAAACATGGTGGATGTGTTGGACTGGGAGTTAAGTAGAGAGGTTTAGATAAAGGGGTTTGAGTGATTAATAATCAGTATCTAATCTTACGAAAAATATTTATTCAAATGTTAGCCACATTATATTTCTTCCACAACAACAATGTGAACTTCTTATAAAGATATGTTTGGTACTTAACTTTTAAATGCATCATTATGCAACCACATTAGGAGATTTCTTTTAGTCCCTTTCAAGGAAAGTCTGTTCACTTGGCAGCCATATTTGCAACGCATCTGGGCAGCTATTTCGGCCATACAAGACCATAGTTGCATCCCAAATGACACACTATACACTTTGCACTTATACACTATGTACTTATGCACTATGTACTCATCCATGTAGTGTATGAATTTTATATGTTTATTTTGTCATTCAGCATCGGAGTCTAAACTGTCAAAAACTGCTTGGCGAAACTCACAATTAAATAACATATTTCAAATCAGCAACAAAATCTGACATGAACCGTCACATAAATGTTGTTTCTTATGCTCAAATAGCATATTTTTCAGGCTAGACGAGCCAACACGCACATGCAGTCCTAAGCACGAGTCTATAAGAACCGGAGCTTCTAACGGCAGCTGAGGTGACACAATGACTTTACCAATCAGCGATTGGCTCTTGGCGATTGGCCATATTGCGCGTTGCAGTTTCTCCTATTCTTAACTAATAGGAGTGAACCGTCTTTCTATATCTATAGTCTTTGCCCACGACTGCCAGATCACCGTGATACTACATTTCTCTCAGATGCGGTAGGAAATTAATTTAAATTGAATATGAAAGATTTTCACTGTGACAAGATGATTGACAGGGCAGTTTAAATCATGACAAAATGCACCAAAGCTTTCCTACTCTTCTGCTACACACTCAAAAGTATTTTTTTACAAAAACAGTATACTTTTAGAGCACAGTATAAGTAGGCGAATTGGGACATAGCACATTTCTCATATATGTGACTGTATACTCCATAAACTTACCATTGACTACAAATTCTTGGCATTCCCTCTTTGTCATGTTTTTTCTGTACTCTGCGTCCACAAACCCATGAATGTAAAAACTCCCAGAGCCACCAATAGCAAAAGGCTGCCTGGATAGCAAACCATTAAGTGTTGCATAGACCTGTTTGGAATGAGAAATAATCACATATACAATAGTAATATCATGATATTTAACATGTAGAATTTAGATCTGCTATACATAATGTTTACTATATATCAGTTTGTAATAAAACAAAAAATTATCTAACCTGTCCTCCTTCTTTCCTGTCCCACCCTGCAACAATAAGATGTGCTGATAGTTCCTCTTTGTATTTGTATGAAATATTCTTCACCAGAGTAGCAGCAGAGCATACGAGTGGGTCATCTTCCACCTCAATACTGTTGAGATACATTATTCATCACATTTATGAGACACTGGGAAATCTACAAAACACATTATGTTGTTAGTCATTGCGACAAAAAACATTAGGTACATGATCTTAAGTTATAGATGCAGAGAATAACAGGACATTAATGATAAATACCTGTGCACATCCAGTTGGTAGTTGACAATTTCAGCAATGGTTTGAGCATCTGCTGCTGATCCAGACAGAGCACAGTAGATCTTGTCATGGAGCGGGGAGAGCTTGTTCATCACACGATTCACCACAGACTCCCTGAGAAAAATTTCCAAAGAAACAGCACTTTAATGTTCTTAGTTTCAGATATTCACTGAATACATGACTATGATTATCTATGTCTCAAAGAACGACACCATCTGTGTGTCTGTTTTTGTAAAGAATTGTTTTTGGAAAGATTACAGTTTCTATCAGTGTTATTTTATATAAAATATCCTAAGTTTTCTGGTATTGTGATGTTTTAAAATTTCTGTGTAAAGTTTTGCACTGACTGACAGGGTTTAAATAGGCTACAGCTTCGCATAAACTACAGCACACATGTAGGCTATCTTACCCCGCTGACACTCGCGAATCTGAGCCAAGAACAACTCCACCGTCAAAAGTGACAGCGATGATGGTCGTCTAAAATGAGCAAAAATAAAGAAGAAATAAGAAAAATCGCCAAGAATTTTTTAATGACGTTTACTTAACACAATGTATAAGGTTAAAGCTTGCTGAAGCAAGTTACGAGCTAATCTTGTTATCGTAAACAGCTTTAAAATGTAAACTTTATGTTTATGCAGCTTAAAACTACTCGTTTGAGACATTAAGCTCATAAAGCGATAGCTTACCCCAGTTTTGACTTCTTCAGATAGCCATTCCGGTTCTGGAAACATTTCCTCCGACATTTTGAATGGATGGAAAGCAACTACCTGTCCTGTGCAAACCTGCCTGCGTTTGACACCAGAAGAGACTCGACACTCGATAGCTCTGCACGCCTCAAACGAAGCTCTTAGTGACTGCAAACCAATTCAATTGCGAAAAGATTCTTTATTTTGTCGTATTGCCAGGCCTGCAGAATTTTAAGGTGCCTACAACATTATTCCTTCAATTTTCTGTCTGTAACAGAAAGTGAAAGAAAGTTACTTCCCATTGTGCTCTGCTCACACTGGAGTGTGATAAATAAATAAATATTTAGGCATATAATTTAACTTTATCTAATCCTCCATTGCACCTATTTGCTGTACTCACTTTATAGCATTTCTAATAATTTTCCTGTCTGGGGCCCTGAAGCTCTGTGAAGCATCTTATTCGCGCACACAGACCATTCACTTCGTACAAAAACACTATAATGGTAACAATCAATGGACAATTTGGGACAAGTACAAATGGGACATTTTGAATAGAAAATATACTCCAGATGTCCCAAAACTACACATTACAATGCAAACAAAATGCAAAACTACAATTGCAACCTTATTATTTAAGCCCTGGTGCATGCTGGAGACATATCCAGCTGCAGAACCGCAGCACTTTATTTAAAAGTATTATTTTTTTATTTTTTTTAATATTGTAGACATCAATCCGATCAAAATACATGTAAAACCCACACAATGCATATACAGTTATTTCTATAACCAAATGTAATTGACACTGACCTAATATGCATGTTATGAATGTAAGAAGGAACATCACACAAAACATAACACTTCGTATTTATTATGAATAACAAAGGGGTGTGGAAAATAAGTTTCAGCAAAATCATAAATCTGCACACATAATCACAAAGTAGTGATATTTGTAGAACTGTCCAGTTTGGTCATGGTTGTGTTTTATTCATCGTGGAACTTGGGCAGTTTATCTCCTGGAACAACTATATGCTTGACTCCTGCTTCAGTGATCACTACCAGGTGAACCACACCACCACTGACATTGTCCCGACCCATAGCCAGAGCCAAAGCTGTGAAGACACAAACATTAGCCATTAACTCTTAAAACAGTGTTTTATTCACAGTACATATAAATGTCAATATTTTTTTTTTTTTTTAATTCTACTGTACCATTTGTGGAAAACTGTGTAGCCTCTTCCAAACTCATGTCAGGTTTGAATTTGGCATCCACATAACCATAGATGTATGTACTGCCAGATCCACCGATGGTGAAAGGCTGACTGAGTAGCATTCCTCCCAAAGACACTACATATATCTGTGCAAAGGCAAACCATTTGCAAAACAGAATGTTACTTATCTGCATTGCAGAGGTTTGAATAACAGACAATAAAATTAAGATATTTTTGATGAAATCTGATGGCTCAGCGAGGCCTCTATTGCCAGCAGTGTCACTGAATGTCACCTCTCAAGATCCAGAAATGTACTCAAAACATATTTAAATGTGAGTACAGTTGTTCTACCTTAATATTATAAAGTGACGAGAACGGATCGCGTATCAAGCTGCCAAACTGCTGAAATCGACCATCACTAGATACTGTTTAAAATATGTTTAGAGTACCTTCCTGGATCTTGAGGTTCGGTGACATTGCTGGCAATAGAGGCCTCGCTGAGCCATCAGATTTAGTCAAAAATATCTTAATTTGTGTTTTCCGAAGATTAATGAAGGTCTTACGAGTGTAGAATGACATGAGGGTGAGTAATAAATTACATACTTTTCATTTGTGGATGAACTAACCCTTTAAATTGCCATTGTATAATTATTTATTTGCATGCCTATAACAATTTTGAAAGCATTTGAGAGCCAAATGTGACGATATGCTGAACGTTATTCAGGTCCTTTGTCCTTGTCAATAGTTTGTGCAGAGCATCACCTGTGGTCCCTTTTTCCTGTCCCAGCCTGCTGTGATGAAGCCTGCCTGCAGATCTTCCTTATTGTTATAGCAAAGTTCCTTCATAATGGATGCTGCAGCTTTCACCAATGGAGGAGATTCCATCTGAATACTAAAGACAGAGATTTTACCGCCACAGACGAAACTTAATAGCTCAGTTTTCTTGTGACAGAAATGAACAGACCTGTGAAAAGACAGCTGGAATTTGGCCATCTTGGTAACAGCTTGTGCATCTGCCAGTGATCCAGCTATACAGCAGAATATTCTGTCATGTACCTGGATCAGCTTGTTGATGGTTTTGGATGATACATAAGACCTGCAGATCAAATGTATAATGTAGTTAAGAGAGGTGTAATTGTATGTGATAAGACAATTAACTTTGTGTTGGAAAATACTCACTCTCCCATAGAGGCTCTGGAGTCAGACCCAATGATAACTCCTCCATTGAACTTAACAGCAAGAATGGTGGTCTAACCAATTAATAATACAATCCTAAATTAGTTAATGACATTATATTTTTGAAAAAAAAAAAAAAAAAGTATCATTAATATAAAATGTTACATATATGAAAATAATTAAATTTGCTAATAACCTCATTAACTGTTCAGGTCTAATACATCTCACAAATGCAGTTAAATCAAAATGTAAAAAACAGGCTAGCATATCAATAAATTGTGTTGAGGTGAGATTTAGTGACATCTATGGTCAAATGGAAAATTAATCGAGAGGGGAAACTATCCCAAAATGCTCTACCATTGTTTTATATGCCCCAAAAAATGCGTAAGCTAAGTGGGAATTTATGCGACAATCCATAATGAAAACTTTAGATTCCCCCAAATGGAAGTTGATATTTCAAGATGATCCTCGATCGCCTTGACGAATGATGACACACTGTCTATCCACGAAAGCGAAAGTAACTTTGAGATACATTATATATACTGCAGATTCACAACTACACAGATAAATACTGATATATTTTAACGTAACATTATTTTAAACGATAAAACAAATATCACCTGCATCCGACGCGTATTTAAAAGTAAATTTCGCGTAAGCTTTCCAAACAACACGCTGCAAAGGCTTAAGTCATATATAAAAACGAAAATAGCCAACTTACGCCAGTGCTGACACCTTTTACTTGTGAGTATGAATGATGCCTCTCCATTATTATTAACTCGACATACAGATTGTGGATAAATGTCTCGCGTATGAGTCGCTCGACAATGAATGCACACGCTCATCTGAAACAGCAAACCTAGTGTTCGAGAAGCGCATTACATTAAGCGAACAGTTTCCGATAAGATTTTAGACATGGCACTTTCTTGCGTCCTCGAGCCTGCTCTCTCTGGGTTTAACTTCGAAAATTCCACAAGGTAAGAAAAAATTAGGCTTGACAGAGTTGTATTATGAAAATACTGTGCGTAAAATGTAGAAAATATACCTTGCATTATCATTATCATTGTTTCACGGTGTCGGAACAAAAGTGAAAGTATGTTCAGACCACTCAGGTCTTTTTTTCCTCAAATTGAAAACGTACAGTGTTTTCTACAGTCGATTTTATTGTAATATTCACAGATCAAATAAATTCTGTGAAACTTCTTAAAAGTATATCCTGACATGACCTGCTCGATTCGTTGCAATCTCGTATACACAAATCTCGTCCATATCCAATTAGAAATATTGTACTGGAGAATGGTTCAGAAGAGGGGAAAATCAAGGCTCCAAAACCCATGAAAACAGGTACCACCATTGCTGGGGTGGTTTATAAGGTAGGCTAATTAGAAATCAAAACATATAATAATTTATACTAGATATAGCCTAGATATTGTCTGAAAAACTAAATAATGTGTTTATGTGTGTGTGTATATATAGGATGGTGTAGTTCTGGGAGCAGACACCAGAGCCACCTCTGATGAGGTGGTTGCAGATAAAATGTGTGCCAAGATTCACTACATTTCACCTAACATATAGTAAGTAACAGTAAGGATTAAAGATCCATTGCACAAGTTATAAAAATGTCTGTGGGCTTTTGAAAAAACGAATGACATCATTTATAAAGCACATAATAATAACATATATAAATAAGTCAATATCATTTTATTTCATTTATTTATTTTGTCAGTTGCTGTGGAGCAGGAACAGCTGCGGACACAGAGAAGACGACAGATATGCTGTCATCAAACCTCACCATTTTCTCCTTGAACAGCGGCAGGAACCCAAGAGTCGTCATGGCCGTTAACATACTACAAGACATGCTCTTCAGGTGTGTGCAGACTCAGTGATGTATTCACAAGTTCACACAAATAATCAGATAAAAATAAAAAGAATAAAAAGTATGCGTATTTGGCGAGGGGAGGCTCTGAGCTCAGAATTTGGCCCCAACCCAGAGTACTCCCTCCTTATCTCTGGTTAGAATAGTAACCAGGCAATTGTGAGGAGACGGGGTGGTGGAGGGATGCAGAAAACTGTAGAGGAACGTAGGTGAGTCAGCTATGTACATATATAGGCCTCCTATAATGATTGGATAGGTAATTTGAAAATGTTCCTCCCAAACTTTGTCAATAAAACATCATGTAAAATCTTCACCTGTTATCAGAAATACATTGTGTGATCAAATATGTTTGTTTGTCCACACTACACATTTTGCTCCTTTGACTTCCATTTATATGTTGGCAAATGCTAGAGACTCAAGTGAAGACATTTAGAATCTCACTACGTTACAAAGTTAAAGTTTGGTGAACTCTGACCTGTGAATTCGTATCACATGAAGACGTTTGACCAATAGAAGATAGATAAATCACGGCATGACCTCTTAGCTGAATTAAAAGATGCCGTGACGTGTGCTGTCATATCACGACCGTTGCAGTGTCTGTAGAAATTTTGTGTGCTAGTGGAGCACCACTTGTGCTAGTGTGACCATGGTTTAAAGGGTTAGTTCACCCAAAAATGAAAATTCAGTCATTAATTACTCACCCTCATGTCGTTCCACACCTGTAAGACCTTCGTTCATCTTCGGAACACAAATTAAGATATTTTTGATAAAATCCAATGGCTCAGCGAGGCCTGCATTGACAGCAAGATAATTAACACTTTCAATGCCCAGAAAGCTACTAAAGACATATTTGAAATAGTTCATGTGACTACAGTGGTTCAACCTTAATGTTATGAAGTGACGAGAACACTTTTTGTGCGCCAAAAAAACAAAATAACGGCTTTATTCAACAATATCTAGTGACGGGCGATTTCAAAACACTGCTTCATGAAGCTTCAAAGCTTTACGAATCTTTTGTTTTGAATCAGTGGTTTGGAGCGTGTTTCAAACTGTCAAAGTCACGTGAATCATTGAAATTTCAAAACATTTTGAAACACTTATGAATTCACGTGACTTTGGCAGTTTGATATGCTCCGAACCACTGATTCGAAACAAAAGATTCGTAAAGCTTCGAAGCTTCATTTTATCCAAAATATCTTAATTTGTGTTCCGAAGATGAACGAAGGTCTTACAGGTGTGGAACGACATGAGGGTGAGTAATTAATTACATCATTTTCATTTTTGGGTGAACTAACCCTTTAAGCTGTGTTTATGTGATGTCACTCTCTAACAATAATGTTTACTTGTGCTACTGTTTCTCAGGTATCGAGGTATGATTGGAGCACATCTAATTTTAGGAGGTGTTGACTGCACTGGCAGTCACCTGTACACAGTTGGCCCTTATGGGAGCATGGACAAGGTGCCATATCTAGCCATGGGTATGTATGTCACATCCAAGTAATGATTAACTTAATAGTTAGGAATGTGCTAATGGAGATCAATGCATTTCTCATAGATGAAAAAAATATTGTAAACTGTACATGTATCTAATTTTCAACTAGTCTTCACCAGCTAATCCTTGAATGCGAATTGTTCTGCTTTCACAATGGAAATTATTACAATTTATTTTTGCACGTATGTGATCAATTCTAAAGAGAATGACAGCTATGCGTCTGTGTTTTTAGGATCTGGTAATCTGGCTGCTATGGGGATACTGGAGGACAGATTCAAAGGAAACATGGATGTAAGTTGCTTTTTTTTCCTTATTGTAAGGTTCTTAATGTCAACAATTCTTTGTTTCTGTTGCTCAAGGTAAAGTAAATGCAACAGGGGAAAAAATTATTTTATACCCTCAATAAGTTAGTTCAACAATAAACTTTAATATGAATCCAGTCATTCATTCAGATGGATGGACTTTGAATTGTTTTTTTGTATTTATATTGAGTTCTCAAGTACAAATTGTCCAATTTTATATCCACAGTTTTGAATACTTTTCAGTGGTATAAAAGTGTTATTTGCACCATTGCTTTTGCTGATATTGTCAATTTCAGTAACTTGTTTTGCAATAATTTCATTCAGAATGTGCGGGAAAAAAAATAGCCATTGATTGTCACCATTATCTTGATTTGTGTACCAATTAAGTGTTCAGGTTTCCTAAATAAATATGTAAAGGTCATGTCTTACAGATTAGACAAGAACAATTTCTCTCTCAATCTGATTGGGCTGAACACTAAAAAAAAAACAAAAAAAACATGCAAATGTTGAATTGTCATACAAGGTAAACTTCAAGGCACATTTTAAATGTAAATGTATAAAAGTTATTTTTTACATTGAAAGGTTTCAATTTAAAATGACTCACTCAGTTTATTCAGTATTATATCACAATTTTACTACATTTTTTGTCCTTGAAATTTACTGCAAAAAATTGTGTGCAAAAGCTTGCAAAATACATTTTGGGAAGACTTATTTGCCATTTTTGTTTCATGCCTGAAATCATTCATTTACCTTTAGCTGGAGGAGGCCAAGGCACTGGTGAGTGATGCCATCCATGCAGGCATCATGAGTGACCTGGGATCAGGCAACAACATAGACCTGTGTGTGATTACGAGAGAGGGAGTGGATTATATTAGACCTCACCAAGAGTCCCAATATAACTATAAGAGGTAAGAAAACCCACCAGCTTTTTAGTCAGTCATTTTATTTTATAAGATTATACATTTTTACTTTTTATAAAATTATATCATTTCATAGCTGCATGACTGCATATTGAAAGATTGTTGTTAATTTTGCCTAATTATGTCTTTCTCTCACAGACAGGCAAAGTATAAATATAAGCCGGGTACAACACCGGTTCTAACTAAAACTGTTACTAAGCTGGAGCTGGAGATGGTGCATGAGACGGTTCAAATGATGGAAACAGGATCCAGTTGAGCCAAGAAATACACCGTGATGTCATAATGTGATCTGGAAGAGCGATCCTTTCAACTCAGTTACTGTTTTGATGTTAGATTTGGCTGTAAATTACTTTTTAATAATCATCAATAAAATACAATTTCCAGTACATGAACTGGACAATATATATATATATATATATATATGCATATATTTTTAATGATTTATAAACACAAAGATCTGTTTTAGTAAACACAACAGAACATGATAAAAAATTCAACACAGACATTTAAATGACATTTTGTGCAATATTCCTGTTGGTTATTTTATATTGTTTAATAAATAAATGATTAGAGACAAATTAAAGACATTTCAAAATATTAATGAAAAAGCATACATTTCACTGTGTAGGCTTAGGCTAAATGTCACAAATGATAAATAGGCCTACTTATAGGTCCTTATATGTTCCGTTTTGAAAGTGGACATGTTATATCTTAAAACACAAACACTCACACACACATAAATGTAATATGCAGCAACTTAAAGGATATAAAAAAAATGCTAATCTAAACACCATTAGTAGCCTGCTGGTTGTGACTAGAAAATCAAAGCAAAGTCTTTAAAGATACATTCAATAGGGTCAGTTCATATAGGCTAGTTAAAAAAAAAAAAATCCACTATTTTTATAATATAGTGTGCTCTGTCTGCAGTCTCAGGCATTTCAGGCATTGTTTCCGTAAGTTACACCTGTTTAACCTGCATCGGATGAATCTATGTAGATACGGATGATGCAGAAAAGAGTCGTGCTCCTATTGGTCAACCAGCAGTGTACAGAACTTTTCCCTCAAAAGTATCACAGAATTATCATATTTATATCAAATACTCTTTAACAACAGAAGCAAATAGAACATAAGTTACATATGCTATTCGCAGATAGCGTATATGCATAGTTTTTAAAATATATAGGCTATAGACTATATTTTTTGGTCGTAATCGAAACTATGTAAAACAGCTTCTCTTAAATCTTTCGGTTTCGGAATCATTGTCTTCCGTAGAGGAATCGTATTTCCTTCATGTAAAATACGTACACTTAGATCATTTCGTTTTTACTGTTTTAATTACTTTAATTGTACTTTCTTTATAACAAGAATGGCTCTTTTAGATGTAAGTGGATATAAATATAATTCCTCGTCTCAGTTTGGCTTTAAGCAAACACATCTTCTCGACCGGTCAAATCACTATAGTTTTGGGACCAAATGCCAGGAATTCGCAGTACCTGTCGGAGTTGACGTAAGTAACTTTATCACCCGAATCAATAGATTAGTAAATATTAGAAGTTATTACGACGTTAAGTGATAGGCAACATAAAAACACATTTTGTGATTAAATGGAAGTAGCACGAGATTGCACCCAGATTTAGGCCTAAGCGAAAACCTCGGAACATGTTGAACAAATATCCCTTATACACAAATCTTTATTTTTGTAGACTTTTTTCAACGTTTTGTATAGCAGTTAATCGGTAATTAAAGGGCCATTTTAATTTGCTTGTATGGCAAGAATAGCCTATGTCTTGTATGTAAATATAAATTAGCCTGCACTGTAACACTCTGTGTTCCCATTAGCCCTCTAAGTTTCTGAAATCATGCAGTTGTGAGGATGGCGTTTCCATAGATCTGAATCATGGCACCACAACCCTGGCGTTCAAGTTCCGTCATGGAGTCATTGTGGCCGTTGACTCCAGAGCATCAGCTGGAAAATACATCGGTTAGCATCATACAGCATTGAAGTGTGTAAACACTTCTTTAATAGCAAGCTGATTTTACAATTACATCCTAGTACATGTAATTCATGTTGATTCAGCATTCAGAGTAAAACAACAGTTGTGAACATCATGTCAATCTGTATGTATCTTAAGTATCATGATGTTTCTCCCAATGTGTTGCAGCATCAAAGGAGGCCAATAAAGTGATTGAGATCAACCCTTACCTGCTGGGCACCATGTCAGGCAGCGCTGCAGACTGTCAGTACTGGGAGAGACTGCTGGCTAAAGAGTGCAGGTCTGTCTCAGCATGATTCTGAAAGAGATGAGCAGCTGCTCACAGGATGAAGTTACCAGTTTGTGTTCAGCTGTGTCAGAAAACATGTTGTCTAAAGCTTTGGTTAACAATTATTAGAAGAACTGACTTAAAAAAAATACTATTCACATCATGTGAAAATAGTCAGTGTATTAGTAAATATTTAAAAGGGATAGTTCACCCAAAAATGTAAATTCTGACATAATTTATTCATCCTCATGTTTTTCCAAACATGTATGACACTCTTCTGCTGAACACACAAAAAAAGATATTTTGAAGAATGTTTTAGTTGTTTCGTTGTCCATGTAATGAAAGTCAATGGGATCAAAACTTTAAACTCCAAAGGACATAAATATATTTAGCAACATTCTGTATAATGAACAGATTGAAATTTAACTATTTAATTGCTATCAAATCAAAACATTGATCAATGCATGCATGTACATACTACATCAAACATGGTGAGACAAACCTCAAATGTTAATGTCAAATCTCATTGGTTTTCTCCATTTCTATTGCGATTTTATCTAAAGAAATTCAAGTGTTCAGAAGCCCATTATGCTGATTTATATACAGCTATTCATTATTAATATATGTATGTAGTTTTAAGTATTTGTGTGTTTTAAAAACAGACTTTACAAACTACGTAACAAGCAGAGGATCTCAGTGTCTGCAGCCTCCAAACTCCTGTCCAACATGATGCTGGGATACAGAGGCATGGGTCTGTCTATGGGGAGTATGATCTGTGGCTGGGATAAGCAGGTAAAGTCTTTGTGTTTATATGACTGGCTTTGTGAATGATGGTTGTTTGCATATTTTTAGGGTGCTCTCAGTCTAAGCATATAGTATTATACAATACAATAAAATAAATTAAATACAACATAAATTAAATAAAGCAATAATAATACAATAAAATAATATAATTGTAATGCTTTTAGTAAATTCTCATGTCAGTAATCTGTTATGTTCATATTATCTTTTTCCTCACATCAGGGTCCAGGCCTGTACTATGTGGATGACAATGGCACACGTCTCTCTGGCCGGATGTTTTCCACTGGCTGTGGGAACAGCTATGCGTATGGTGTTGTGGACAGCGGTTATCGTGAGGATATGACTGTGGAAGAGGCATATGAGCTGGGACGGCGTGGAATCGCTCATGCCACACATAGAGATGCTTACTCTGGTGGTGTGGTCAACCGTAAGTACAGCAAAATACAAATTAGCTGGGAATAAATCTGAGACAGAAACTTCAGTAACAGTAAATACATTTGGTGTATTTACCTGCAGTAATGTGCCATTTTGTTTCAGCCCCAAAAATACTTTTGTGTTTCTGTCGAACACTGTTATGTTCTTAATTCATTTATGTTCATTGTTGTTGCATGTGTGTATGTGTTCTGTGTTTAAGAGATTAAGTTTCAAATATGTTTTCTCCTTCTAGTTTACCACATGCAGGAGGATGGCTGGATCAAGGTGTGTAAGGAGGACGTGTCCGAGTTAATCCACCGCTATAAGAAGGGAATGTTCTAAACACATCTGATCTCTCATTCATGCAAAACTCACTGATTATTATATTTGACAATAAAAATGTAACTGTTCTCAAATCAAAGACTCTTTTGGTGCATTCTTTGTAATATATTTGAATGGTATTTTCTGTATTTTTTTAGCAAATAAAAAACAATCTTAATCTGCTTATTTTGCAGAACACATATAGTCCCTGTGTGTATATATATATATATAAGTGCAAATAAGAACATTAACTCAGGGTTGTACCATGTGAAACGTCAGTGTATGAAAACTAACACTCTCAGAAAGGTACAAAAGCTGTCACTGGGGCGGTAACCTTTCAAAAGGTACACATTTATACCTAAAGAATGCATTAGTACCTCAAATGTACATATTGATACCAAAAGTGTAGATATTAGTATCTAAATTGTACATATTAGAACCTTTTGAAAGGGTACCGTCCCAGTGACAGCTTTTGTACCATTTTTTTCTGAGAGTGCAGGATTAATTTTTAACCCTGGGTAAAGTATGAACAGTGTGAAATGTGAAGCAAGATAATTTAATCAGGATTCAATTTACCGGGGTTTAGAATCATTTAGAGTTAACTGTTATAAGTGTGAAAAGCCCTAGTGATGCTTAAAACACGTAAAGGCCTTTAACACTGTAATATTTCTAATTCATAATGTGCCTTGAACTTCAAGCTCTGTCACTGGCAATGAATAGAGATGGTTCCAGTGGGGGTGTGGCCTAAATTGTTACCATTGACAGTGAAGGCATAAAAGAGAAATGTATTCTGGGAAACCAGCTTCATACATTCTATGACCCAGATTATAAAATGTTCATCTTCAATATTTTGTAACACTTGATGCACCTGCACCTGATGAAATTGCAAAGTTAAAGCATGACCAATGGAGAGTGAAATGCTCATTGGGTCAGCAGGGTCAGACAAAAACAGGCGGAGAAGAAAATACATGTTAACTGCACAAGAATTAAGAATTAAGGTGAAGAATTAAATGTGAAACCATCAGGAACCCTTTAGTCTCCAGTGCCACCATTTTCCAGAACTACAACCTACCTGGAGTCTCCAGAAGTGTGTCAGGATTTCAGAGACTTAAGTTAGGTAAAGAATCCTAAAAAAAATGACCCCCACTTAATAAGAGTCACAAGCTGTGTTGTAAAATACATGATGATTGGTCTTTTACAGGCTTTATAGACAGACAGATTGAGAGTGACTCTTGAAGGACCTGCACCACATCCTCTGGTACCACTGTTAAAGAATTTATCTTCCAGAATCTGGCAGTATGCAGGAAAAAAAACAAAACAAAAAAAAACACTTACCTAAAATCATTGTCTACTTGGTAGTTACTTGTGGCAGTGGTTGATCTGAATTTTCAGAATCAGAATCTTTGGCTACAAGACAAAAGGGGTAATGTCTTTGTGAACAAACAGTTTCTCATAAAATCAAATTGCATTAATTTTATGTTAATCTGTAAGAAGACATGCAATACTTACTGCTTGCTTTCCCATAGCCTGCAGAGAAACTGAATTTTATTAATACTGTATTCAATATCTGGTAACATTTTGATATATAAATAAATTAGCTAAAAATGTACCTACCATTGGACTTCTTCCAGAAAATAAGTCCAACTATGGCAGCAAGGACAGCAACAGCTGCCAAACAACCCACAACGATTGCAATGGTATTGTCTGAACCTGGAATCAAATAAGAGAACTATTAAACTTAGAAAGACTAATGATTTAATAGTATACTTAACTGGCACTAAAGACAGACATTTTGTGTACATACTGTATATACAACACATGTGATGTGAAGTTATGAAATATCCCACTTGAATATCTGATTACAAAAGAGACATTTCATGTGACACAAACTTTTCATCTTTCATACACACCTGTGTTGGACCGGATATCTTTCACAGTGACAACAATCTTCAGATAGATCTATGTTTAGCGTCGGCCTTACAGGCCGCCTGACATTTTGTGCTTGGGTTGAGCTTTGCTCCTCTGAGCTTTACTTAGAAATGTAGTATTCTCAGAGTTTGCCTCCTCTCAGTTGAGAGTCGTTGGTAGAGGCTGGTGTTTCTTAGCCCCAGGCAGATCTATGCTTATGTGTGGCCTTATAAGCCCACAGCTATAGCTGGCCTAGGCTAGAACTAGGGTTTAGGCGCTGCTAGTAGCATTTTACGCCCTTTTTATACTACCCCTTATTATGTGAGTGTAGTTTTCCTAGTTCTGGCCTCCTCTTATCAGAGTTGTCAGGCCAAGGCCCATTGTCCCTTCGGTGTAGGTGCAAAATAGATAGCAGCTAAGGTAGCAGAGTATTGCTAAGTCTCCCTGGTGCTGTTGTCTCAGGCGATGTAGGCCCTTTTCACTATGTGAATAGAAACTTTGTTGCTGTTGCCCCGCTCCCCCAGAACTATCTAGTGGTACTTTGACTTCAGTCTTTCCCCTGAACTCCTTAAACTATGTTCAAGCTTGAGTGATATGGTTAGCTTTTTATAAAGCTCCTGTTCCTTAGGGTTCAGTACGGATTGTATCTGTTTTTGGTGAGAATTTCTGATGTAAAGTACCCACCCTGTATTTTCAGGGTTGGATTAATAGTACTCCCTTGTTGTTCAAGGTTATTGTACTTTAATATATTAGTTCTGGGTCTTGCCCTACACTTTGTGAGCTCAGTAACTCTAATACTGCCACAGGCTAGCACTCATGTGTTCTGGAGTAGTAGGCCTGACTTAGGCCTCCTTTAGAGTATGGTTACGTAGTTTGTACTCCCCTTGCTGAAAGGATAAAAAGTGTTTTTACTGAGTATATTGCCTGTTGGAATGTATAAGCTCAGGTTGAGTTTAATAAGCTAACCTCACTATAGTTTGGTTTCTTTTATGGCTCCCTTAGAGCTTGAACACTGCCGCAAGTTGACACTCGTGTCGTGTGAAGTAGAAGGCCCCGTTCGGGCCTCCTTCAGAGCACAATAGCCTGTTGTATTACAAGGCTTGTTGGTAGATGTTTCAGTTAGAGTTTGCTCACTTGGAAACTAGCACTGCCACAGGTTAAAACGCCTGTGTCATTCTGAAGTCGCAGGTCCTGTTTGGACCTCCGTCAGAACATGATGGTTTAAGTTTGTACTCCTCTTGCTTTAAGAGTAAAAAGTGTTTTTACTGAGTACATTGCCTGTTGGAATGTGTGCTCAGGTTGAGCTAAACTAGTCAACCTCACTGGAAAGTTTGTTTCTCACATTTGGCTCCCTTAGAGCACAGACACTGCCACTAGCTGACGCCCGTGTCATTCTGAGGTCGCAGGTCCTGTTTGGACCTCCTCCAGAACATGATGGTTTAAGTTTGTACTCCTCTTGCTTAAAGAGTAAAAAGTGTTTTTATTGAGTACACTGCTTGTTGGAATGTGTTGAGGTAAACTGTATCATGTGGGCACTCTACAGTCTTATCTGCTAGTTAAACTCTGTTAATTCTGAGCAAGTTCCATGTTTGTGGGGTCTTGCTTATCAGCAGAAGGCCTCTTTGAGGCTTTTAGCTTGGGCTGTTGGCCATAGGGAATGCTGTCACTGACAGCCTTTGTGTGACCTGTAGAGGGAGTGGTTCTGGCATTCCAGTTGAAATTGCCAGTTTTAACGTTTATCTAGCCATTTTATGGCATGCACTCCCCTCAAGCATGGCGGCATAGGTATTTCGTTCCCAATAGCGTGTCAAACGCAGAGTTGAGTTCCCTTTCGAAAGGGAACGTCTCAGGTTACGTATGTAACCATGGTTTCCTTAGAACAGGGAACAAGACTCTGCGTTTCCTAGCCATGCGTCGGGGCTGCCTGCTTACCAGTCCCTTCAGACGAAAAGATACTGACTGGTTCTCTAGGCGCTCCTTATATACTTCCGGGTCACGCTATGATGACATCATAGGCTGTCGCTGGCCAATAGGATTGTCGTGAGTTGATATTTTGTTCACGCAGAGGCGTTCCCCATAGCATGTCAAACGCAGAGTCTCGTTCCCTGTTCTCAGGGAACCTGAGACGTTTTCTTTATGTAAAAACTGCAGTAATCTTTTGTAAGGACTCTACTGCTCTGATTCACTGCTCTGATAAACTCAGTGTACTTCCTGACTCTTTACGGTCTACACATGCAGCTTCCTTCTAAAGCAGCATCGTACTTAAAATGGAACATCATAAGTCACTGATTTGGAATGCTCTACATAGGTAGCAACTACACACATCACACAAATATAGCGTTGTCCACGGCGCTCACAATTGATTTGGTTTAGCGTTAACATGTTGCTAAACACAATACTCTAAAAATCATAAACATGCACTGAACTCACAAAAAATAAAAATATTTTTATATATATTTAATCACATTAATCTATTGTATTTTTATCAGTATTTTTAAAGATTATATTGTCTCAATTGTGTCACTAAGGATCAAAGATGCCTGATACTGTAGCCTACTGTATTTATTGACACACAAAAAGGTGAGTTGCACTATCGGTGATGTTTGTGTGTTCAGGTGTCTTGGCTGTTCCTCTCTCTCTGTGATTAAACCAGTATAAAGGATACACAGCCTGTGTGTGCTTCCCTGTGTTAATATTTACTATTTTAAATCTGGGATACTGTGGGAATTGTGACCTGTTTCGCCCTAGACTCTCATGTGACTAGATTCTAGAAAGAAAACCAAGAGAAGGGAGACAGGAAAAGAGTTAACAGGAAATAGATTCATGATTAAGACCAAACTGATGGAGGAGAACAACACAACACAGACACCAGCCAACATCAGAGCATCACAATGACATTAATGAGTGTTCATTTGTGTTCATTGTTCATATTGCTATGCAGTTGATAGGGTGTTCTGAATGGTTGCTAAGACATTTGCCTGGGTGTTGCTATGCGGTAGCTAGGGCATTCTGCGTGGTTGCTAGGGGGCTGCTGTGCAGTTTCTAGAATGTTCTGGATGTTTGCTAGGGTGCTGCTATGTGGTTGCTAGGGTATTAAGGGTGGTTGCTAGGATGTTGCTAGGGTATTCTGGTGGTTGCTAGGATGTTGCTATGTAGTTGATAAGGTACTTGGGGTGTTTTCTAATGTGTTGCTATGCAGTTGCTAGGGTACTTTGGGTGGTTGCTATGCCATTGCTTGGGTATTGAGGGTGGTTGCTAGAGTGTTGCTATGTGGTTGCTGTGGTATTCTGGGTGGTTGCTAGGGTGCTACTATGTGGTTGCTAGGGTACTCGGGTGGTTGTTAGGGTCTTACTATGCAGATTCTAGGATGGTTGCTAGGATGCTGCTAGTACATATTATCATATTGCTAGCATGTTTCAGATACCATGCTAGTGGATATCATGCTAGTTTACCAAGTTTTAATAGGCATTTTTAGGAATTTTAATCAATTTACTTTAGTCACTTAAGTCCGATCAGTTAGAAAAGATAAAGCGAACTAACTCAGTCTAAAGGTCTGACCTGAGTTTGGTGGTTCTAACTTTTGACATTTTAGTCTCAGAAGAAGAAAATTTAAAGTACTTTAAAAAGCTTGAAGTTTGAAGCTTTGATTTTTTTTTTTTTTTTTTTTTAGAAAATGTAAAAATGCTAAATGTTTTCTTTGAGGGTTGTGTTTAGGGTTAGGAGAGAGAATATACAGTTAGTACAGTATAAAAATCATTACACTGTAAAAATGTTTGTAGCATAATTTTTACAGAAAAAAACAACAACTGTAAAATCATGTTAATTGGTTAACTGTAAGATACATTACCATAAATGGAGAAAAAATAAATTGTTTAACATTACATTATATGTAATTTTACTGTAAAAAACGAATTACTTTCAAATGTATACCTTATGGTAAAGAAAACTGCATTTGATTGATCTCAGAACAGTTAGACAGACAGTCAGATATGTATGTGTCTGTCTGTTTACATTTGAATTTTTTGACAGTTGGAGTTTCAGTTGGAGTTTGAATTTTGTCAATGTAAGTCTATGGAACTTTTGTGAGTTCATCATCTGCTGAAAACTGTTAGTCTGATCAGTTAGAAAAGATATAGTCAATAAAATTAATATATAATAATTAATAAAGAAGGATAGAGGGGAGACGAAGGACAGAACTTAAGTTTTGTTTAGTGGTTTTTATTATTACAGTTGAAGAGGGAAAAAGTGGAATGAACTATTTAATTTAATAAGGGTTAAAGAGTTTAAATTCCCTCCTTGAAATTTGAGTTTATTTATTTATTTATTCATTTAAAAGAATGAAATTATTTCAATAAAAATGTTTAATTTAGAGAAATGTATATATCTTACTTATTATTTATTATGTTTTTCTTCCTGGTTGAAAATAAAAGAATGAAATTATCTCAATATAAATGTTTAATTTAGAGAAATGTATTAATCTTATTGATTATATAATCCCTAAAGAAGGATGGTGGAGAGAAGAATGAGGGAAGTTGAGCTTTCTTTAATTATTATTATTATGGTTATTATTATTTTTGTTTATTTTTATTCATTTTGTATGTTTATGACTGAATGTTTTTTTTCTCAGTTTGTTTATTTTCTACTTCTCTCTCCAAGTTTTCTCTCCTTTTCTTTTTTGTTGTTTTGTAAAAATGTTTTAAGGCGAGGAAAGAGAAACAGTTGAAAACCACTCAATGTTAGAGGAGCAAATGCATTGGGAATTCGGAGACCCTTTTGTCCAAAATCAAAAGAAATGTTGGACAATATCAGGCAAACTTGTGAAGGACGCCACAGCTGGAAGTCTGTTGATAAGAGTGAATGTATGTCATTTTGTGTTTACTTGAGATTGTGATTATGAGGGAGGAAAACGAGCTGAAAGAGTTTAATGAATCTCTTCATGATGATATAAATATTATTAAGGGGGGAAAACATAAATAAATAAATGTTATATTAAATTATATTAAAATAATAATTGTGAATACAAATGGTTTAAACAACCCAATAAAAAGAAAGAGGTACTCCAGAAACTTAAGAGATAAAAAGGAAATTATTTTTCTGCAAGAAACACATTTAAATAAAGAAGAAGATAAAAAATGAGAAAAGTTGGCTGGAGCTCAAGTATTCGCATTATAATTTACATCAGCAAAAAGAGGAGTAGAAATATTGGTTAAGGAATATCTGAATTTTAAAAGTGAATTCAGTAAAATAAAAAAAGAGGGAAGATTTGAATTAGTGAGCGGAGAATTAGAAGGACAAAAAGTAACTTTAATTAATGTATAAAACCCACCTGGGGAAAATGTAATATTTTAATGTTGTTAGTCGTGGAAGTTAAAGGAATAATGATCATGGCAGGAGATTTGGTGATGGATGAAGAATTAGATACTCAGAGAGAAAGAAAACACAAATCAGTAAAAGGAGCAGATGTGGACTGACAGATGTGTGGCGTTTACATATTACTCTGAACATCATAATATTTACAGGTGCTGGTCATATAATTAGAATATCACCAAAAAGTTGATTTATTTCACTAATTCCATTCAGAAAGTGAAACTTGTATATTATATTCATTCATTACACACAGACTGATATATTTCAAATGTTTATTTCTTTTAATTTTGATGATTATAACTGACAACTAAGGAAAATCCCAAATTCAGTATCTCAGAAAATTAGAATATTGTGAAAAGGTTCAATATTGAAGACACCTGGTGCCACACTCTAATCAGCTAATTAACTCAAAACACCTGCAAAGGCCTTTAAATGGTCTCTCAGTCTAGTTCTGTAGGCTACACAATCATGGGGAAGACTGCTGACTTGACAGTTGTCCAAAAGATGACCATTGACACCTTGCACAAGGAGGGCAAGACACAAAAGGTCATTGCAAAAGAGGCTGGCTGTTCACAGAGCTCTGTGTCCAAGCACATTAATAGAGAGGTGAAGGGAAGGAAAAGATGTGGTAGAAAAAAGTGTACAAGCAATAGGGATAACCGCACCCTGGAGAGGATTGTGAAACAAAACCCATTCAAAAATGTGGGGGAGATTCACAAAGAGTGGACTGCAGCTGGAGTCAGTGCTTCAAGAACCACTACGCACAGACGTATGCAAGACATGGGTTTCAGCTGTCGCATTCCTTGTGTCAAGCCACTCTTGAACAACAGACAGCGTCAGAAGCGTCTCGCCTGGGCTAAAGACAAAAAGGACTGGACTGCTGCTGAGTGGTCCAAAGTTATGTTCTCTGATGAAAGTAAATTTTGCATTTCCTTTGGAAATCAGGGTTCCAGAGTCTGGAGGAAGAGAGGAGAGGCACACAATCCACGTTGCTTGAGGTCCAGTGTAAAGTTTCTACAGTCAGTGATGGTTTGGGGTGCCATGTCATCTGCTGGTGTTGGTCCACTGTGTTTTCAGAGGTTCAAGGTCAATGCAGCCGTATACCAGGAAGTTTTAGAGCACTTCATGCTTCCTGCTACTGACCATCTTTATGGAGATGCAGATTTCATTTCCAACAGGACTTGGCACCTGCACACAGTGCCAAAGCTACCAGTACCTGGTTTAAGGACCATGGTATCCCTGTTCTTAATTGGCCAGCAAACCCGCCTGACCTTAACCCAATAGAAAATCTATGGGGTATTGTGAAGAGGAAGATGCGATATGCCAGACCCAACAATGCAGACGAGCTGAAGGCCACTATCAGAGCAACCTGGGCTCTTATAACACCTGAGCAGTGCCACAGACTGATCGACTCCATGCCACGCCGCATTGCTGCAGTAATTCAGGCAAAAGGAGCCCCAACTAAGTATTGAGTGCTGTACATGCTCATACTTTTCATGTTCATACTTTTCAGTTGGCCAAGATTTCTAAAAATCCTTTCTTTGTATTGGTCTTAAGTAATATTCTAATTTTCTGAGATACTAAATTTGGGATTTTCCTTAGTTGTCAGTTATAATCATCAAAATTTAAAGAAATAAACATTTGAAATATATCAGTCTGTGTGTAATGAATGAATATAATATACAAGTTTCACTTTTTGAATGGAATTAGTGAAATAAATCAACTTTTTGATGATATTCTAATTATATGACCAGCACCTGTATTCCAGATTAGATTATATATTTATGTTCAAAAATGATGTGCTAAGAGTAAAGAGCTGTGAAATTTGACCAATAACTGTAGTAGATCATGCAGTAGTGATAATGGAAATGGATCTTGGGATACAAGGATCTTCAACATGGAGGTTTAATAATTCTCTTCTTAGGGATAATATTTTTAAAGATAAAATAATACACTGTTTTAGAAATGATATAGAGTAATAATAATGGAGAAGAGATACCCGTTATATTGTGGGAGGCTGCTAAAGCCACAAAGAGACGGGTAATAATAGATGATCATGAAAAATAGAGAAGTTAAACTTAGAAAATAAATTAAAAGGTTTACAAGAAAAGCATGATAAAAATGAAAATAAGGTCTTTAGATAAAATAGCAATTGCAGATATTGAGAAGAATTTAATGTATACTAGACAGAAGTTGTCTCAGGTTACGTCTGTAACCATGGTTCCCTGAGAACAGGGAACGCCTCTGCGTGAACCGGTGTCTGAACAAAATATCAACTCACGACAATCCTATTGGCCAGCGACAGCCTATGATGTCATCATAGCGTGACCCGGAAGTATATAAGGAGCGCCTAGAGAACCAGTCAGTATCTTTTCGTCTGAAGGGACTGGTAAGCAGGCAGCCCCGACGCATGGCTAGGAAACGCAGAGTCTTGTTCCCTGTTCTAAGGAAACCATGGTTAAATACGTAACCTGAGACGTTCCCTTTCGAAAGGGAACTCAACTCTGCGTTTGACACGCTATTGGGAACGAAATACCTATGCCGCCATGCTTGAGGGGAGTGCATGCCATAAAATGGCTAGATAAACGTTAAAACTGGCAATTTCAACTGGAATGCCAGAACCACTCCCTCTACAGGTCACACAAAGGCTGTCAGTGACAGCATTCCCTATGGCCAACAGCCCAAGCTAAAAGCCTCAAAGAGGCCTTCTGCTGATAAGCAAGACCCCACAAACATGGAACTTGCTCAGAATTAACAGAGTTTAACTAGCAGATAAGACTGTAGAGTGCCCACATGATACAGTTTACCTCAACACATTCCAACAAGCAGTGTACTCAATAAAAACACTTTTTACTCTTTAAGCAAGAGGAGTACAAACTTAAACCATCATGTTCTGGAGGAGGTCCAAACAGGACCTGCGACCTCAGAATGACACGGGCGTCAGCTAGTGGCAGTGTCTGTGCTCTAAGGGAGCCAAATGTGAGAAACAAACTTTCCAGTGAGGTTGACTAGTTTAGCTCAACCTGAGCACACATTCCAACAGGCAATGTACTCAGTAAAAACACTTTTTACTCTTAAAGCAAGAGGAGTACAAACTCACGCCAGTCTTGTTCCCTGTTCTAAGGAAACCATGGTTACATACGTTCACAGATGTTCCCTTTTGAAAGGGAACTCAACTCTGCATTTGACACGCTACGGGGAACGAAATACCAACGCCGCAATGCTTGAGGAGAGTGCATGCCAAAAAATGGCTAGATAAACGTCAGAACTGGCAATTTCAACTGAAATGCCAGAACCACTCCCTCTACAGGTCACACAAAGGCTGTCAGTGACAGCATTCCCTGGCCAACAGCCCAAGCTAAAAGCCTCAAAGAGGCCGCTCAAAGGCTTCTGGAACCAAACTTCTCAAAAGAAAAGAGGGTACCTTTAAGGGAATGTGGCCAGGGGGCCCGAAGGAACCCTAGCCAGTCACTTGTCAGGGGAACGTACTCGACCCCTATTGCCACCAGGGAGGCCTGACCTGGTCTACTTTATAGAAATCTAGTGTTGGCCAACAACTTGTCTGATCACAGTCTCCAATCACATTCTTCAGAGAAGATATCCAGTAAGAAAGAGGCAGTAACCAACTCAGACCAGAGCGTAGAGACGGGCATCCTGGAGAGCAGGACTCAGCTAAGCACTTTTTACCCTTACCACAGAGGGGAGTAACACTCTGCTCAATCCTAGGATCTACTCAGTGCTTGATTATTTGCACTGAGGAGGCTGTGCACTCTAAGGGAACCCAACAAGGGGAGTACATTACCAGCCTTGGGGCTGATCCTCGGAGAGGCCTTCAACCACTGACCAGCTTAGGGAGCTATGTACTATGCAGGACAACCCTCAAATGAGGGGAGTACAGAGCTCAACCTAACAGATAAACCATACCGTAGGCACAGAATCATGGAGGCCCCAGAAGGGAGCTTAAAGGGCGGCCTGTGAAGGCCACACACCTAAAACAGCTAGCTTGCTGATAAGCAAGACCCCACAAACATGGAACTTGTTCGGAATTAACAGAGTTTAACTAGCAGATAAGACTGTAGAGTGCCCACATGATACAGTTTACCTCAACACATTCCAACAAGCAGTGTACTCAATAAAAACACTTTTTACTCTTTAAGCAAGAGGAGTACAAACTTAAACCATCATGTTCTGGAGGAGGCCCAAACAGGGTCTGCGACTCCAGAATGACACGGGCATCAGCTAGTGGCAGTGTCTGTGCTCTAAGGGAGCCAAATGTGAGAAACAAACCATGCAGTGAGGTTGACTAGTTTAGCTCAACCTGAGCACACATTCCAACAGGCAATGTACTCAGTAAAAACACTTTTTACTCTTAAAGCAAGAGGAGTACAAACTTACGGCATCATGCTCTGAGGGAGGTCCAAACAGGACCTGCGACTTCAGAATGACAGAGGCGTTTTAACCTGTGGCAGTGCTAGTTTCCAAGTGAGCAAACTCTAACTGAAACATCTACCAACAAGCCTTGTAATACAACAGGCTATTGTGCTCTGAAGGAGGCCCAAACGGGGCCTTCTACTTCACACGACACGAGTGTCAACTTGCGGCAGTGTTCAAGCTCTAAGGGAGCCATAAAAGAAACCAAACTATAGTGAGGTTAGCTTATTAAACTCAACCTGAGCTTATACATTCCAACAGGCAATATACTCAGTAAAAACACTTTTTATCCTTTCAGCAAGGGGAGTACAAACTACGTCACCATACTCTAAAGGAGGCCTAAGTCAGGCCTACTACTCCAGAACACATGAGTGCTAGCCTGTGGCAGTATTAGAGTTACTGAGCTCACAAAGTGTAGGGCAAGACCCAGAACTAATATATTAAAGTACAATAACCTTGAACAACAAGGGAGTACTATTAATCCAACCCTGAAAATACAGGGTGGGTACTTTACATCAGAAATTCTCACCAAAAACAGATACAGATACAACTCCTTATATACTTCCGGGTTGTGCTATGATGACGTCATAGGCTGTCGCTGGCCAATAGGATTGTCGTGAGTTGATATTGTTTTCAGACACCGGTTCACATGGAGGCGTTCCCCAGTGCGTGTGTCAAACGCAGAATTGAGTTCCCTTTCGAACGGGAGATT
This sequence comes from Elopichthys bambusa, assembly GCA_037101425.1. Lineage (NCBI taxonomy): Eukaryota > Metazoa > Chordata > Actinopteri > Cypriniformes > Xenocyprididae > Elopichthys > Elopichthys bambusa. The sequence continues at coordinate 25,130,340 of CM074448.1, forward strand.
ATGATAATCTCTAAGAAGCCTAGCATTTAAATAAAAAAATAAGAAACAAAAAGAAAAAATCTGCAATAATGAGTTTAAGGGATGAAGGGTTAGTTGAAAGAAAGGGAAAGTTTGAAATAGTTTTGTTTTTTAGAGATTATTACCCGTCTCTTTATAAACCAGATTCTGAATGTTTGGATACAGTAAAATTAACAATTATTTGAATTCTTTGAATCTTCCTACAATTAAGTCAACACAATAAAGTGTTGACCTCTCCAATAAAAGAAGAAGAGATTTTAAGAGATATTAAAAAAAAGTAAAAATATCCCGGTAGTGTTTTACACCCTCATATCATCCAAGATGTCCATGTCCTTCTTTCTTCAGTCGAAAAGAAATGAAGGTTTTTGATGAAAACATTCCAGGATTATTCTCCTTATAGACTCCTGTTAGACGCTAATTTGGTGAACTTTAATGGTTATTATTCTCCTTATAGCTTTCAATGGGCTTTAAATGATGCCAGACGAGGAATAAGGGTCTTATCTAGCAAAACAATCTGTCATTTTCTTAAAAAAAAAATACAAATGTATATGCTTTATAAACTCAAATGATCGCCTTGCAAGTGCTTCCGCCATTCCGCCTTTCGTATTCTTAAAAAAGCTTACACTGTATGTCCTACCTTCCCTATTCAACTTACGGAGCGAACATGGCGCCAGTTCCGAAAGACATAAACATCTTGGATGACATGAGGGTGAGAAATTATCAGGAAATTTTCATTCAGAAGTGCACTACTCATTTAATATGCAAGTATTTGTGTGTTTTAAAAACAGACTTTACAAACTACGTAACAAGCAGAGGATCTCAGTGTCTGCAGCCTCCAAACTCCTGTCCAACATGATGCTGGGATACAGAGGCATGGGTCTGTCTATGGGGAGTATGATCTGTGGCTGGGATAAGCAGGTAAAGTCTGTGTGTTTATATGACTGGCTTTGTGAATGATGGTTGTTTGCATATTTGGAGGGTGCTCTCAGTCTAAGCATATAATAGCCTATTATAGAATAAAATTAAATAAAACAATAAAATCATTTTATAACTCTTAGTAAGTTCTTCATGTGTAACAATAATTATGCATACAAATAACCTCCAGTTATGTTCATATTATCTTTTTCCTCACATCAGGGTCCAGTCCTGTACTATGTGGATGACAAAGGCACATTTCTTTCTGGCCGCATGTTTTCCACTGGCTGTGGGAACAGCTATGCGTATGGTGTTGTGGACAGCGGTTATCGTGAAGATATGATGGTGGAGGAGGCTGGGCCGGCGTGGATTCGCTCATGCCACACACAGAGATGCCTACTCTGGTGGTGTGGTCAACCGTATACAGCAATGTATTGCAAATCGGCAATAAACAGACAGAAATGTTCTTTAACAGTATTTAGTGATGTGTGATGAAATTTACCTGTAGTAATGTGCCATTTTGTTTCAACATAAAAAGTACCTTGTGCCAGACTCCTTATCTCCTTGCCCCTCATCCTCCTCTTCCTCTTCCTTCATCTCTTCCTCCACTCCTTACTGCTCTTGCTCATCCTCTTCGTCCTCCTCCTCCTCTCTGGTGTCCTCGACCTTTTAAATCACGCCTCTCTGGATCCATTGTTCCAAAACTGAATGAACTGACTCGGGCTCTTTTATCTATCTATTGAAGGTTCTGATTGGTGTGTGATAAATTTTGACTATTAGTGTTTCCACGTGGGTAACTGTGTGCTCAAGCTCTGCTGACTTGAGTGAACAATATTGAACACCTGTGCTTTCTAAATGACAACATGATGTAGGCAATGAGAAATGAAGGGATTTGTGTGTAAAGTGTGCAAATCTGATTCATGTGTCAAAACAGGGGAATAGTGTTTATAGTTTAGGAAAATGGGTGTGCTTTTTGGCGTTATGGTTTTGAAATTTTAGTTCAAAAGCCTGGTTATAGTGTTTAAGCAATCAAGAAAAACTGTAATGACACAGAAATCTTTTCTCTTTTAGTTTACCACATGCAGGAGGATGGCTGGATCAAGGTGTGTAAGGAGGACGTGTCCGAGTTAATCCACCGCTATAAGAAGGGAATGTTTTTATGTCACATCTGATCTCTCATTCATGCAAATTTCACTGTTTTATTATTTGATCTGACACAGTAAAAACTAAACATCATTACAATACAGAATCATGGAAGCTTAGTAGCCATGGAACGTGAATTTTTAGTTAAAGCCTTAAATTCAAGCATTGTTAAAATATTCTTATCTTACATGATGTTTTCCATTAAAAAAACAAACAAACAAACATAAAGATGAAATTCCGTAAATGAAGAGTTTGTCATTCTAATGCTTGGCCAATAGTATTAATGTGGGCCATTAGTTGCTAGGTAGATTTGAATGTAGCAGGTTGTGTACCAGATCACATTTGCAGGAATGTTTGGACATAACCCATACAGAAACAAAAGGAAAAAAACAAAAAACATTCAGTTTGTCATATAAACTGTTTTCCTCATGGGGCCCCCAAAACATTTAGGGAATACCTGGACCAGACACATAGACACACACAGCTAAATGAATTTATTTAAATTGCTATAAATTATTTTTAATCTACAATAGCAAACAGTTATAATGGCATTTGGTTTTTCATGTCAAAAGTTTGATTTGTATATGTCATTTTTAAAGGTCAGGTCAGGTAGAAAGTGTTCTGGTAACAACTGTTAGCAAATTCACATTCTCACATGCAGTTTTTATGGTTCATGATTGTGTCCTTTCCTCTTCTTAAGATTACTGGACCTGTAATTAGATCTCTATCTTGCAGACTAAATGCATATTCTGTGACAGCTGCACCACCACAGTTACAGTTATGACAGATTTCTATTTGGGATTTTATTATTACCAATTATATTTAATCAGTTCTTTATTTTTAGTGCTTTAAACATTAGAAGTTGTTTCAAAACATCTTCACAATAATATACAAAAAAAGGAACAGAATCAATGATGCAAACTTCATTAAGTTCAAATTCAGTTCAGTTCAATAACTGTAAAGTTCATTCAAGTTCAATTCAGTTATAAGCAGCTCTACTGGAGACAATAGTGTTGCCATTCAGTTCAAAGGACTTTTTCATGAGATGAAGAGTGACTCAGAGTTCTTCAAATGACTAAATATGTCCCATATCTGAGCATCATGTGCTCAGATATTATTTTAAAATTAAGGGAAAAAAGTACTTAGTACTAAATAACTGTAGTAGTAGCTGAAGTGTTAATGTAGTACTAGTCATTAGTCCTGCATTACTTCCTGCATAGTTACTAATGATGGACCATTATTCTAAAGTGTTTCCCAAAATTCTACAATTGGTACTGCATCCCTGCTACGACAAATCAAGTAATTCTGATTCATCTTTCATACCAACTTTGGGCAGTAATCATGTAGTTAAATAGTTATGTGTTTCCCTGATATTCTGCTGCATTTAAAGCAACAATTAATAGATTCTGATTAAATGTGAATTCATATTTTGGAGTAAAAGAGTGAAAGACAGACATACCACTTGCTCATTTTTGTGAGGTTTATTTATTTAAAAGACTCAAAACCACATTACAACTAAAGGCAAACAATTTTCAAAAAAACATTTATGTAACTTAATTTAGATGTACTAACCTCAGATTAAGGAAAATAATTCTATTTTACTCTACTTTTCAGACAGTTTAATAGTACAGCATATACAATCATATAAGAATCAAATATTCTGTAGAACAGCTTATCATCTAAATCATTTAAAACACAAATGAAGGAAATATACAAACACAATAAACCCATTAAACCCATTTAAGGAATACAATTCAAAGTATGCATGTTGATAGTTTAATTGATGGAAAAGCCCAAGTACAGATGTTCTGATCTAGACCATTTTAACGTTTATATTAAGTTATTTAAATGTTGCAGTAGATAAACAATTTGATGTTTTAAATGACTTATCTTCTCAAACATTTATCTTCTTAGAGACAGACTGGTCTATACAGATGGTTAAGTTGATTATAAACATTTCAGATTTCTAAATTCTTTTCTGATTTATTTTTATTGTCATTACTGATATATTATAAGTCCTACAACCTACAAATCATTTGTATTCTTGTTTGTATATCATTTGTATTTCTTTGTCACCAATATACACATTTTCCAATTTAGGTTCTGTGATCATTGTGTCATATTTATATGTTAAAATGAATGTTCATTAAATGAATAAAAACTGAAAGATGAACAGAAAGTGTGATAAAACAAAAACTTTAACTTTACTTTTAGATGTAATCAATGTAGAATCATAAGACTGATGAATGTGTGTTTACATGTAGTTTTGTAAGCAGGATAAGAATCATTTTTTTCAACTTCATCTCACACACTCATCTGGTCTCCTAAAATGGCAAAAACAAATTATATTTCATTAATTTTACATGACTGACAGTTGCACTGATGAATAATAATAATAATAATATCACACACTTACATCTCTGTGCTTTAGGATCTGTTTGAACCATCATCAGATTCTACAGAAACAGAAAAAGAAAATTACAACAATAATACCACAGACAGCAGATGGCATTACATATTTATACAATGTCATATTTATTACTTTTATTTACATTAGAGTGAAATATTGTAGGACACACAACACCTGTTTTGATTAATTATATGAATTTACATTACTTTAATTGAAACTACTAACAGATTTAAATATGAACATGGTACATAATATATACTAGTAGTGATCAATGGCAGAGCCCATCTATTATTATTGTGTTATGATAAAAGAGATTATGAGGAACTTACGGTTCTGAGGAACAGGTTTAAAGCCTGAAAAACAACCAGAGAGGCGGACTGTAGATTATTACAGCACACAAATGTGTGAAACACATTTACAATGTAATCAATATAGTGATAATGATAAAATATGAGACAATGTCTCACCTTTCTTTTTCCGATACATCACAAACCCAACCACACCACTGACAACCAACAGGACAGCAACAACAACTCCAACAATGATGCCGATGGGAACAGAATCTGAAAAACGATTCGAAGAAAACATCAGATTATGTCTGCAGTACATCAGTATCTAATAGAATATTGTCTGTGACACTATTATACATTCCTGAACAAGTTTATAAGCATAAAGCAAATTATTTCCATGGACATTTTAGTTTCCTGGTCTACTCATCAAAACAATCACTCTTATCATAGCTAATTAAGATCTCACCATCTTTCAGTATCTCTGTGATGGTTTTGCCCTGATGTTCCACCACACAGCTGTACTCGTTGTTCTTCCTCTCATCAGGAGTAACTCTGATGGTGCTCGTCTTCTGGAAGGTTCCGTCCTCATTGGGAAGAAGTTCACCAAGATCCACATCCTCATGATGGTCATGTCCATTTCTCTGCCAGGTGATTGTTACTTCTCTGGGGTAAAAACCTGTAGCGTGACACGTCACTGGAGAAGATGAAGACTTCTGCAGGAGAGACACCTGAGGAGAGACTGAGAGAGAAAGAGAGAGAGAGACGTGTCATACAATTTTAAGGTCTTCCCAAACAATACCACCACAAAACTGTGAAGGTTGGTCTTTATTTGAATTATTGTATAATGTGTGGTAGAATTGTGGTGGAACTGCCAAGATAAATACTAGCAAGTGTTCTGCTTCAAAAGCTTTGTTCGCCACTAAGTCACTTTGCAGGTTGTAAATAGAGATTTGTATATTCACTCTATGTAATGATGGAATATTTTATCAGTCATATAAAAAAACCATCATAGAAATAGTTAGAATAATTTAACAGCCAGACACATATGGTTAGTTGGTTATTGCGAAATAACAGTTAAGAAAAGGGTATAAGAATGACACCCTGGTCAGAGACAGACTCAGATGTCCTGCAAGCGTCTCGGCTTTGTTGCTTTGTTCAATAAAGTCTAATTTTCACTTCTGGAACTCTGCTTCTTGAGCTTCATTTGCAAGGAAGAGATGACTTTTCTCCACAACAATAACCATTTTCACTAGACTTTAATAATTAGAAAAATCTAAGACAGAGCTCATTGTCATCATAACCAGTCTAGTAATTTAGCAAAACATATTAATTTTGATATGCTTGACAACAGTAATGTCCTCTAAGTCAGCCAGGAACCAGGGATTTGTGCTCTATAACAGGAAGATCAGATTGTTCCTATCTAGGCATGCTAAAGCGCTCCTTATTCAGATTCTAATCATCTCAACACTGAGTTACTGGTCTTCAATGAAGCTTTGTCACATTGAGTAAATAAATACACAAGTAATATAAGAATTTTCTGAACTTAAGGAGTCTGTTGTAACTGAACAATGAGCTTTAGCCACTACAACATCACGCATCCGTGTCTGCATTAGCTTATACTTTTCTAGCCAGATCATAATTGACAGGATTAGATGAACATGCTTTTCCTGAACCTTTTTTTATTAAGCCATTTAAAGAACATATTTATTATTTATATCTACAAACAGACCGCATGATCTGTTTTGCTTAAAATAATCAAAACAATTTACTCTGAAAGAAAGAACACAACAGCATTTTTCAAGTGACAAAACTATTTTTCACAATGACAATTCTAGTGTACACAATTATTTAACAAAACATGTTGGGCTTTTTGTTCATTGCTGGATAAGAACCGATGTACCTGTTTTCTGCAGGCTGCTCTTTCCATACTGCAGATACTTCTGCAGCCACTCAATGCACACAGTGCTGAAGTAATGTTTTCTGCCCTCAAGATCAGCTCTGTCATTGTTCCACTTCTGTACGGTTGGGATTCCTTGCTGTACTGGGGAAATATATCTCATCTGCTTCAAATCCAGAGACAGAAAGTCCTGTCCATCATATCCAAACTGACGGAAACCATCTGTTTCTCCAGTCTGATCATCCCATTCACAGCCGTACATTACCTGAACTGTGTGCACACCTGAGGAAAAGAGACAATTTGAATGTATCTGTATGAATAATCAATTCATACAATCAAATTAAAATCATCAGTTAATCAGAAAGTCCCAACATGTCTGACCCAGAATCAAATAAATCTGACTGAACATATTTGTTGTATTTTAGCCTCAAATTCTATTTAAAAACTATGATATCTTAGCTGAAATGTGAGTTTATCGACTGAATTTATTATGATGAGAGAAAAAGACCAGGTGCTGAGAAATAAAACAAAGAGAACAAACAAACAACATTGTGTGACCTAAATCAGTGAAGTTACTGACTGGTTGTTAAAGACACACATTAGGAAGAACGTTCGGTCATAATAAATGGTAGGCTACTTAAAGGTGGGGTATCCGTTTTTCGACTATGCTGTTGGACATTGTTGATATTTGAAATCAACCCAAACAAATTTCTTTCTTTTTTTTTTTCTTTTTCAAATCTCCCTCTTGCTTGTTCTGTCCCCACTACTGTCATGATTGGTTAGACGTTTGTTGTTGGTATCGGCCCGACTAACTTCCAAACAGTGTAGTTGAAAAAACGGATACCCCACATTTAAATTTCCAAAGAAATGTTGCCAAAAGTAGTATTGTTTAACTATGTATAAACTGATGGAGACAGTAGAAAGGACATTTCCTGACAGCAGAGAGCAGGTGACTCTGTAATGACTGACTCTGGTTACATGATATTAAAATCAAACCAAATCTGCATTTGACTGATCTCAAAACAGTTAGACAGACAGTCAGATGTGTGTGTGTGTGTGCAAGTGCATTTTTGTCTCATATCAGGACACAGATTTGCATAATGACATGGGTATGACCAGTGGCGCCCCCAGAAAATTTTAATAGGGCTGGCCAGACAAGGCCACAGCAAATCTTGGGGTGGCAAAAAAAAAAAAAGTTTTGAAAGTTTTTTTTTTTTTTTTTGGTCTTTTTTTTCACAAACCACAGTGGAGCTATTTTGGCAGCTGTTACAGAAACATTTTTACAATAAATCTTCTGATTTAACCTTGAGATTTATAGATTAGACAGCTTTGATCTTTGCACCATTTACAATGACACTATTTCTTAATTTCTGACAGGAATGCAAAATCATGAAAAAACAATCGGTAGTTATTGATCTTTTGAATAGAATACCGAGAATACCGTTTGCTCCCATTTATTTTTTAATCACAGTGCATACACATATAAACTTTTACTCCAAAAGTGCACACATATGGAGAAATACACGTTTACCTCAGATTTCGTTAGATAGAATAAATCAGGGCCGTACGCAGAGTTTCATAATTACCGAGGTCACTTTGCTAGGGGGGTTCAGGGGCATGTTCCCCCGAGAAAATTTAGATTTCCCTGGTGTACACATGTGTATTTTAAGACGTTTTAAGGCCAACGAATTGGTTAAATAGCTTTAAAACCATGTCAACAAATACATACATGCACGCACAGTTTTGAGGCAGTTTTAATCGCATGTTTGGTATTTTCATGACTTAATTTACAACAGAACAACAACGGTGTATCGTAGTGTCTTTTGCACTTCATACTGTATGACGTAGGTATTACAAGGAGAGGGTGACTTATGAGGACATTACCCCATGTCCCGAAAGGCTTATAAATCGTACAGAATTAGTTTTTTTGAGGAAGTAAACATGTGCACAGTTTCCTGTAATGGGTAGGTTTAGAGGTAGGGGTAGTGTAGGGCGATACAAAATACGGTTTGTACAGTATAAAAACCATTACGCCTGTGTGTGTGTGTGTGTGTGTGTGTGTGTGTGTGTGTGTGTGTGAGTGTGTGTGTGAGTGTGTGTGTGTGTGTGTGTGTGAGTGTGTGAGTGTGTGTGTGTGTGTGTGTGTGTGTGAGTGTGTGTGTGTGTGTGTGTGTGTGTGTGAGTGTGTGTGTGTGTGTGTGTGTGTGAGTGTGTGTGTGTGTGTGTGTGTGTGTGTGTGTGTGTGAGTGTGTGTGTGTGTGTGTGTGTGTGTGTGTGTGGTTACATTTGAATTTTTTGACAGTTGGAGTTTCAGTTGGAGTTTGAATTTTGTCAATGTAAGTCTATGGAACTTTTGTGAGTTCATCATCTGCTGAAAACTGTTAGTCTGATCAGTTAGAAAAGATACAGTCAATAAAATTAATATATAATAATTAATAAAGAAGGATGGAGGGGAGATGAAGGAGGGAACTTAATCAAGTTTTGTTTAGTGGTTTTTATTATTTTTTTATGGTTGAAGATGGGAAAAGTGGAATGAACTATATAATTTAATAAGTGTTAAAGAGTTTAAATGTTTTTTTTAAAGAATGAAATTATTTCAATAAAAAATTTTAATTTAGAGAAATGTATTAATCTTATTGATTATTTATTATGTTTTTCTTCCTTGTTGAAAATAAAAGAATTAAATTATTTCAATATAAATGTTTAATTTAGAGAAATGTATTAATCTTATTGATTATATAATCCCTAAAGAAGGAGAAAAGAATGAGGAAAGTTTTTTAATTATTATTATTATTATTACTGTTATTATTATTTTTGTTTAATTTTTATTCATTTTGTATGTTTATGATTGTACTATTGTTTTGTTTTTTCTTAGTTTATTTTTTTCTACTTCTCTCTCCAAGTTTTCTCTCCTTTTCTTTTTTGTTGTTTTGTAAAAATGTTTTAAGGCGAGGAAAGAGAAACAGTTGAAAACCACTCAATGTTAGAGGAGCAAATGCATTGGGAATTTGGAGACCCTTTTGTCCAAAATCAAAAGAAATGTTGGACAATATCAGGCAAACTTGTGAAGGACGCCACAGCTGGAAGTCTGTTGATAAGAGTGAATGTATGTCATTTTGTGTTTACTTGAGATTGTGATTATGAGGGAGGAAAACGAGCTGAAAGAGTTTAATGAATCTCTTCATGATGATATAAATATTATTAAGGGGGGAAAACATAAATAAATAAATGTTATATTAAATTATATTAAAATAATAATTGTGAATACAAATGGTTTAAACAACCCAATAAAAAGAAAGAGGTACTCCAGAAACTTAAGAGATAAAAAGGAAATTATTTTTCTGCAAGAAACACATTTAAATAAAGAAGAAGATAAAAAATGAGAAAAGTTGGCTGGAGCTCAAGTATTCGCATTATAATTTACATCAGCAAAAAGAGGAGTAGAAATATTGGTTAAGGAATATCTGAATTTTAAAAGTGAATTCAGTAAAATAGAAAAGGAGGGAAGATTTGAATTAGTGAGCGGAGAATTAGAAGGACAAAAAGTAACTTTAATTAATGTATAAAACCCACCTGGGGAAAATGTAATATTTTAATGTTGTTAGTCGTGGAAGTTAAAGGAATAATGATCATGGCAGGAGATTTGGTGATGGATGAAGAATTAGATACTCAGAGAGAAAGAAAACACAAATCAGTAAAAGGAGCAGATGTGGACTGACAGATGTGTGGCGTTTACATATTACTCTGAACATCATAATATTTATTCCAGATTAGATTATATATTTATGTTCAAAAATGATGTGCTAAGAGTAAAGAGCTGTGAAATTTGACCAATAACTGTAGTAGATCATGCAGTAGTGATAATGGAAATGGATCTTGGGATACAAGGATCTTCAACATGGAGGTTTAATAATTCTCTTCTTAGGGATAATATTTTTAAAGATAAAATAATACACTGTTTTAGAAATTATATAGAGTAATAATAATGGAGAAGAGATACCCGTTATATTGTGGGAGGCTGCTAAAGCCACAAAGAGACGGGAAATAATAGATGATCATGAAAAATAGAGAAGTTAAACTTAGAAAATAAATTAAAAAGTTTACAAGAAAGTAAGGAGGTTCATGAAGCGTTAAAGAAGTCTTTAGATAAAATAGCAATTGCAGATATTGAGAAGAATTTAATGTATACTAGACAGAAATATTATGATAATAGTGCAAAATCTCTAAGAAGTCTAGCGTTTAAATAAAAAAAAAAAAGAAAAAGAAAAAATCTGCAATAATGAGAATAAGGGATGAAGGGTTAGCTGAAAGAAAGGGAAAGTTAGAAATAGTTTCGTGTTTTAGAGATTATTACCCGTCTCTTTATAAACCAGATTCTGAATCTTTGGATACAGTAAAATTAACAATTCTTTGAATTCTTTGAATCTTCCTACAATTAAGTCAACACAATAAAGTGTTGACCTCTCCAATAACAGAAGAAGAGATTTTAAGAGATATTAAAACAAGTAAAACAGAAAAATGTCCCAGCAGTGATGGATTTACAAATGAATTTCATAAAGAATTTAATAAATTGTTGTCCCCAAAATTGTGTGAGGATTTTAACTGGATTATAACAGGAAGAGTGACGGACATGAACTCATCTATTATAACCGTAATATTACAGGAAGGGAAAAACCCTAAACAATCTTCATCTATAGACCTGTATCCTTGATAAACAGATCAGAAGATCTTCACATCAGTAATCGCTACTAGACTTGCTGATATAATACCAACAATAATGAACTCAGATCAGACAGGATTTGTGAAAAATCGGGTATTATTTGATAATGTACGAAGAACACTAAATCTTATTGATTATGCGACTAAAACTAAGAAACAAATGTTAATGATGACATTGGACGCTGAAAACGCTTTCGACAGGGTCTCGTGGCACTTCATCTTTGAAACTTGTTTTAACCAAAGGTTTAATAAAAAAGTTAAAAAAATATATAATCAACCGAATGCAAGAGTTAGAGCCAATGGAGCTGATTCAGAGAATTTAGCATTAATGAGGAGGACAAGACAAGAGGGTCCCTTAATTATCACCTCAAATATTTGCTTTATGTATCGAGCTCTCAGCGCAGAGTATACGAGTGAACTCTGTAATAAAAGATCTTAGTCATTTCAAAAAGGGTCATATTATTTTTAGAAAAACCAAGAGTAAAACTAAAGGTTTTACAAAATAGTAAAGAAATGGGGGGTTATCATTGCCAAATTTGGAGTACTATTATTACACAGCCCAGATTAAAACATTTTGAGCTGGATGCAAGCGGATAATATATCAAAGTGGAAATGTATGGAAACTGGGTCACTTGATGCAATTAATACATTAATATTTTGTGGAAGAAAGAAAAAGGTGAATACTAGTTATTATTGTACAAGTGAAACTTTTAAATGTCGGAGAAGAATTTGCAGAGTGATGAATATTACTGATCATGAGATGGTTCGTTTAAGAGAAAAACAAAGAGATCCAGATTTTAAACCAAATACTTTTGATGATGTATTGAAGGTTTGGGCTGGAAAAGGACTTGAGATTCTGTCAGATTTATGGAGACAATGAGATGGAGACGTTTGAGAGCATATGGGAAAATATGTATTGTCTACGACATTATTTGACAAATATCTTCAAATAAGAAGTTATTTAAAGGATGAGATTAAAATAAAAACTTTAGATGATATTCACCCTCTGCTGTGTTTTATGATTAAAGTTAGAAAATTAATAGAGTAGATAACTTGATAGGACGAATAAATAATATATTCAAAGAAAATTAAGCATACGGGTTTATATAATATTAAAACAAAATGTGAAATTGAATTAGATAATAAAATAACAGAAGGAGATTGGAAACAAAGTTTAAACGAACATTTAAGAACTACACAATCTCCATATTGGCAAGAATATGCTTGGAAAATCAATATGCGATATTTTATAACACCAGAAATATCTTCCAAATATAATCATTTATTTTCAGGATGTTGGAGAAGCTGCGGTGAACTTAAAGCTCATTACACTCATATATTTTATACTTGTAAAATAATAAAACAATTGTGGACAGAAGTAATTCAGGTCATATAATAAGAGTTATATTTATGAGTTATATTCATCTAGAATACTGAGAATTACAGCTTTTAAAACAATAACACAATTTTGGAGAAGGCAATGATTGGTTAGATTTACTTTCTAAAGTCACTCCATGGAGAGGATAACATGAAATTAAGAGCAAAAGTTTACATTTTGAAAAGATTTGGGCACCTCTAAAATCAAAGTATATACTATAAAATAAAGGAATACATTTATTAATTACCTCTTTATATAACCGTGCTTCCCTATTAACTTATTCATTTATTATTTTATTTATTTAATGTTATTATTAATTGGTTTTAAATAATATTATTTGAATGAGTTATTAGGAATTAGTTGTCATTATAAGAGTTTGATATGAATATGTGAATGTTTAATTTTTTTGTGTATTTCTTGTATTTTTTCTTTTCTTTTCTTTTCTCTCCTATTTTTGTATGTAAAAGTGTTTAATTGTGTATGTATTGGTTATTGTTCTAATTATTATTTATTTGTTTATTTTTATTTATTTATTATTTATTTTTGTGTGTGTTGGTGATGGTATTATCACAAAAGATAAAAAAGTGAAAGGAAGAGAAAGTAGAAGGAAAAGTGAGGAATAACTGTTGGTAAAAAATATGATGTCTTTAAAGGAAATGTTCGTTAGTATAACTGTATTAAATGTGCTTGAACTGAAAGACATAATAAAGAATATAAAAAATGAATAATCTTAAATAGGATATCATACTTATTAAGACTCTTCTCACTGTTGAAGAGACACTCAACTTTACCGCAGTAACAGAGTAAATCAGCAGCACTCGATCTACTCATCTTCTTTCTTTACAAGAAAAATAACTGTAACGGCCTCTATATTAATTAATCTATTATTAATTATATTTTATTTAATCATATGTATTTTAGTAAAATAATTGTATAAATAAGTATAATTATTTATGATTCATTTATATTTTATTAATTCATTTGTGTTAAATTGGTTTGTTGTGGTTTCTGCTCAAAAGATCGAGAGCGTTAGTTTCAGGACGGAATAATAATATTGAATAATTCAGCTTCGTACTGAAAATGACATTGTATGTTAGTTTCCTGTACAAACAGTTGTACAACATGCACACACACACACACACACACACACACACACACACACACTCACACACACACTCACACACACACACACACAGAGAGGTACTGATCTTCACAGAGGATCAGCTGATGAAGAGGATCAGCAAAGTCTCTTTCAGGAAAGTCATTTCACTCGGCGGCCATCTTTGAAACGCCTCTCAGCAGCTGTTTCAGTCGTGTGAGTGCAGCTCCTCTCTCTTTGAATGAGGAAACATCAAATTCTCCAAAGCTGTTCACCAAGCTTACGATTAAACTTCATATTTGAAATCACCAATGAAATCTGACAACAGCTGTCTCATAACTTTTGTTTCTAAACGCTCAAATCATGACAAAAAAAACGGCATTTTTCAGGCTGGAGCAGCCGATGCACACGTGCAGTCATAAGCACTGACTGTTTCTATAGCAACCGGAGCTTCTAACGGCAGCTGCAGTGACACAATTGCTGTGTCCTAATTCGCCTACTTATACTACGTTCTTAAAGTATGTACTGTTTTTGTAAAGAAAAAGTACATACTTTTGAGTGTGTAGCAGAATAGTAGGCAAGCTTTGGGACATACTACCTCGTCATAATTGCGTCTTTAACAGACGTTCTGTCGCTTATTTACACATCCTGTAACTGTGAATAACATTTAATAAATATCTTTTCGTCAGGTTAGATACTGATTATTAATCACTCAAACCCCTTTATCTTAACCACTCTGCTTAATCGTCTGTCTCGCACACCCGTCATTTTTGTAGTTTTTTTAACACTTATTATTTGTATTTGTAGTTCTAATCAAATCCTGGTCCACAGCGCAATGTGTTATGGGCAATATTAGCCGTTAGAGTGTGCACGGATCAGCACTTACTAACCGGAAAAAGTAGACCATCCGGGTATCTTTGGAATACTCATTTCAACATACTACGATTTGGGACATACTAATTCTTATTTCGAATACTATTTAGGACGGATAGTATGCGAATTGGGACGCAGCAAATGACTTTAGCAATTGGCGATTGGGTCTTTTACTTAGAAGGCGGGACTTATTCTGCCATATTGCACTTTCTCCCAATCACAGAGCACCGTCTTTATGTCTAGTCTTTGGCATCAGTGTTTTGGGAACAGTGGGGTCTGTTCTCACTAGAGCCTGGAGCACACAATAGAGACCTGTGAGTCTCATGAGACGTCTGAACTAAATGCCATTCAAACATCATGACAGTTTGTCATTCATTTATGACCTGTTCATCTCCTGTGAATCTCACTGTTGTGTCTCTGAGGCTCTGTTTGTGTTCTGTCGAGCTCATTCTCCTGCACTCAGATACAATGAAAACCCTGTTGAGACCAGCTTAGACCTGCATGAATTCAAATGCTGGATCTGTTTGTTTATGTAGGTTAGTGCTGGTCTAGTTGCTGGCCCTGCTGGTTAAGGTAGTTCACAGGTCTGGTGGATTCTCAGTAACAGCGTCTAAAACACAACATACAAGTGAGACGAGCGCTGCTGCTCAACTGTCCTGCTCTGGTTCACTGCAGTGCTCGTCTGGACTCTGATCTAAACCTAGTGCTCTGACTCCCAGTCTACATCTGCAGCATCCTAAATGAAACACAACCTCATAAGTGACTGATCTAGAACACACTATATAGGCAGCGACACATGCATCATAAAAACAGCACTGCTCAAGTGTGTAAACTCACAATCGATTCAGTTTGTCATTAGCATATTGTCAAATGTGATACTCTAATAAACATAAATATGCAAATATTGGGTAAAATAATCAGTTTTTAATTCTATGAAACTATTTTGTTTTATAATTTTTAGAATTATATGGATTGTTTCACTGAGGAATTTGCAATTCATTATGGGATTGTATTCTCAGTGAAAGACACGTGATTCTGCCTTAGAGTCTGGCCAAAAGATGATATCTTATAAGGCGGCATGAATATTCTTTTGGTACGACATGAGAGTGAGTATTTGATGACAAAACTCTCATTTTTGGGTGAACTAACCGATCAAGTTTAGGATTTAAGGGTAGGATATAGAAAATATCATTAGCTCAGTATAAAAACTATAGAATCTAATGTAAAGTCTACACTGTGATAGACAAAAATGTAATACATCTATTGATTAAAAGCTCACTGCAGATTTCTGTGAAAGAAATGAGTGAATTGTTGTCGGTTTAATCAAACACAACAGTCAGAGCGTCTGCTAACAGAAACCCAAAACCCTCTTGATTTAGAGATCTGATGCTGTGAGGATGACGGACAGCTGTCAGCACTGAGAATGACTGATCACACTGAGCTCAGAACAACTGTGACCTTCTGATCAATAACAAAATAACTGATCAACCTTCATTCTGCTTCTCTAATAAGAGCAAAGCATCATTTCAGCCCTGACGTCTGATGAATAACACACTGTAAAACCACTGTAAATCTAACTCATACATTTTGATAGCAATTAACATAAAATATTAAGTTAATTAACTCTTTTATTTTGAGTTCTTGCAAATCAAATGAGTTATTTACTTCACTGTAAACTCTTAAGAAAATACAAAAAATGCCAACTTGCTAATTCACTAACTGCGCTACTTGTCACCATGATGGTAACTTTCCAAAAACTCACATTAACAGAAACTCTTCTAAATTAGCATAACAAAACATTAATCACTATTAAATCTCCCTTACCATTAATCTTGTGAATGCGTAATATCATGCATAATATCGTAATATCATTATGCCTGCTGCACCCATGGTACGGCAGCAAAGTTCCTTGATTATTACACCGGAATTAAAGTATAGTTCCTAGCCATATCGGCCTAGAAAATCACAACTTTTCATTTTCCGTCAGTCTTAGTACATGATGTAACTACAGAAGAGTCAAGTTTTAAATAGGAAAAATATATCGAAACTCTTTGGTCATTTTTTGAGCGAGATGCTAACGGTCTAATCAGATTCAATGAACTATGCTAAGCTATGCTAAAAGTGGTACCGCCAGACCCGGAGATCGGCTAAATGGATTCGAAAACAGTAAAACTCAACTGTTTAACTCTAGGGGAGTTGGAAAATGAGCCTATTTTCAAAAAAAGTGGACTGTTCCTTTAACCCTTTAAACCTACCCATACCACCAAACCTGTCGCTATTTTTACCTGAATCCATCTCAATAGCAGAAAAAGTGTTCTGCAATGCAATATGAACACAATAAGTTCACTGTACTAATTTTTTATGTAAGTACATAGTCAATAAGGACACCTAATATAAAGAGGGACCAAATGTCCATTTTCTTTTTGTGTACTACAGTATAGATTTTTCCTAGTAACTTTTTACTTACTACTGAAATCTGTATCTATAAAGCTCAGTGTGATACACAAGAGCATTCGGCTAGACAAAACTGACATTCTTGCATAGTGTAGAAAACATACTTTGTCGACTAAAAAGTAAGAAATTTGTATTTAACAGATATTTTAATTACAAACAAATAATAAATATATGGTGAAAAAACATCTAAACATTTTGACCAGTATGGCTGACAAACACTTTTTATTTTGGTGACATTAGCCAATTTACTGACTCAAAAACTAGGTTTAGCATGAATTAAATTTTTTGGTTGAGTAACTACATTTTGCAGACATGCAATAAAGTTCTGATGTTCCAGTAAACAGCTGTGACAATTGCACTTACAGTTTAGAGAATGTTAAGACTGTTTCATGAAATGTGCCAAAACGATTGGAAAAACTGTAATGATAGCAGTTCATTGCTACACTGTTCTGTGTCAGGCATCTTTGATGATTCAACCCTCATCACATTGGTAACGGTGGGGTCTGCTCTCACTATAATCTTACACAGTTGGAACCTGTGGAGTCTCATGTGGCTGATGAACTAAATGCTGTTCAAATTTCATAAAAAAAGTTCAGATGTTAATGAAAAGTCAAAGCTTACATAGCAGATGTGGGTATTTCATCTACTCACAGATTACACACTAAACACTGTTTGTATGTTTCATTGGCTTCAATATGAATACATGACAAACTGTTGCCTTTTCATCCATCTAACTGGACTTAAAACCTAGTAAGCTTCCCAACTGTCTGCTGTCTACATAGGCAGCTCGTATTACAGAAACGTCCTAACTAAAAATCCTATCCTATTTGTTTATTAAACACTTAGGAAGAATTTTTTTTTTTTCAAATCTTAAGTAAAGAATTAGGATAAAATAGATGGAGACTCAATAGTGATTCATTTTGGCATCAGCATGTTGCTGAATCAATGTTAAATTGGCCATCTGTCCATTTTCCTGCCTTGGCCAGAGATACTGGGATAGGCTACAGCATGCCATGCCTGCAATAAAAGCAGTTTAGTGACTGGATGGTTGAATGTCACTAAATACAATACTCTAATAAGGAAAAATATGTGTAGGACACACAAATATACAGTAAAATAGTATATAATCATACCACACCAATTTTACTGATATTTTGTTGGATTATTTTTCCCACTAAGCTTGTTGCAGTGCATTAAATGTGTGTAGAATTTGGCCAAAAAATAATAACCTTATAAGGGAGCATAATTATGATGCCTATATTTTTGAAGAGACTTTATGTCTGGAGTGCATCTCTGATGATAAATGCTGTAGATGGCATTCATCAGTAGTGAGCAAATGACCATCACAGAGACACCAGCTAATATTAGACAATCAATGAAATGATGATAATGATGTAAGTAAAACTACATCCATCACTTTTTTTTAGAGAAACTGGATTACTTTTTTTTTTAAGAAAACGAATCCATCATGAATGGTTTTATTATCAGTTCACTTTAGTGTGTGGTAGGTTTTGCCTTTATGGAGTGCTGAAATCCAGAATTTGAGAGAATGACCTATGTGTGTGTTGGTGGCACATATTTATTGAAATATTGTATTGCATTTGTTTGTCACTAGTGTGCGAGTCAACCTGACGTTCATTCCATAGAGGTTCATTCACATGCACCCTCTAGTGAAACTATTGTTTTGATAGTAGCCTACTGCGCATTATAAACATAAATAGGTAGGTTATATTGCAATTGATTGGTGTTATTCTATTATGTCAAGTCTCAGAGTCTTCTGCAAACAGCAGTTCAGCTTCAAACCTATGGTAATTCTAACTGGTAGATCAAACTGAGTATCTAAGTGTAACTCACCCCCAGATTGATTGAAGCGAGACATAACAATGTTGATGTTGTTTTTAAAAGCCTGTTCAGCTCCAACACATGCCTGAGTCTGCATGTTCCAGTACTCCGGACCTTCACTCATCCAATCAACTTTCGGAATTGTTCTCTTAATGTTGCTGTCATAGTAGTCAGCCTGCTGCCCATCAACCATCCCCAGTGAAATAAACTCTGGAAAATTAGGGATGCCTGATGTTGCAGTATAGAAGTACTGCAAAGTGTGCAATGCTGAAAAACAATGGTAAAATACAAGACAAAGTGACTAAAATAATCCATTCTCATTAACAATTAAATGTACGTTTATCTGTAATTATTATTTACTTCTCTCTAGCACAGATGATATTAATGCATACGCACAGCGTAAAAACACACAACAATTAGAAATATCGTAAACCGTGATGTCTAGACATATAGACATCTCAAGAAACTGCAGTGTATTGATGCATATTAGCCTTACCTTATAATAACGGTAATACTTAAAAAATAAGGTCTCGTTTGTTAACATTAGTTAATGTATTAACATGAACTATCAATGAGCAATACATTACAGTATTTATTCATTAACAATTATTATTACTTAACAAATGTTAACAAATACAACTTTTGATTTTAATAATGTATTAGTAAATGTTGAAATTAACAATAACTAAGATTAATAAATATTGTAGATGTAGTTCATTTTTAGTTCATGTTAACTAAATTTGACTAATGTTAACTAATAAAACCTTATTGTAAAGTGTTACCATAATAACAATCATTGATAAAATTAACCATCATTACATAAAAATCTTAAAATGAAAAATAATAGGCTACATGCTGATTTATTTTAAGTGAGATCAGTCAGAAGGAACATAATAATAGATATTCACCAGCACAAGTCATGTGAATTCCAAGGAGAAAAATCACGAAGATCTTCATCTTTTTCTTAATCGGATGACGCTAAAATTGTGTTATAGTCTGATGTCAAAAGTTGCTATGCGCAATCAAAGTACCGTCGCAGTGTACTGTGTGTAGAGGACAAACCCAACTGAGAGGGGTGACTTGTGCTGAGCTTTTAAACATGATTTTTCAAGGCCAATGGGAATTTAGTATTTGTAACGCATCACTTGTTGCTAGCGCTTAATAATTACAGGAGGTTAAGGTCGAAAGAGAAACTAGAAAATACCAATATAAGCTTTGAATTTTTTTTTATTATCATCCACAGAAGATATATTTTTGAAAATGTGTTTTAAAGTAATGTCCATGATTTCTTTCAGACTAAATAGCATCACACACATAGCACTTGCAGAAAACATAATCTAGCCAACTGGGCTTACAGTTTACAGTGTTATTTATTTATTTTTACAGTGTGCGCTATTTATCTAAAACTTTGATATAATTTCACGTTTTGGAATATAACTTGAACCTAAACGTTAAGAGTACTATATGTATATGCATGGGCTGTAACACTAACAGAAAATATGGACATCAATTACATTAATTTCTTTGTTAGTCGAATTTACTGAAATGTATTATTTTTATATAATGGCAAGTGTTGCAGTCCCCCGTTTTGTACAATCTTTTAAAGTAATGTTACAACGAGAACTAATTTAATTGCAAATCAAATTATGAACTAGAATTGAAATGTTGATTTTTTTTTTTCCACCACAGAATTTGAGCTGTAATGGACCTTGACTTGTACATATATTTCCATTAAGCTATAAATATGTCATACTTGTCGGGGTTTATAGCAACCTTTGATCATTTATCAGAATGAGAGTCATACTTTAAGATCTTGTGTTAGTATGAACGTAAAGTTTAACAACTAGTGCTTGTAGTTCCACCGTCCTTGATTGCAGTCTGTTTACGAGGAACCACGTGATATAGTGGCAAAGACCTTGCCTGCGTCTCAATGTGCATACTATCCATGCTAATAGTATGTGACATTAGTTATATTCAATAGTATTCAGGGTGGGGTGGATAGCATTAACAGTGGGATGCAGGGCTTGAGTTGAGAAGAGGTATAAGCCTGACCTCTTGAGGCAACATGTCCATGAGTTGACAATTTTGGAATTTTGGAAAACTGTTGCTAGCTTTGAGTGCCACCTAGTGGCGAAGAATTAGAAAAGCAAAAATAAAACTTTTTAATACATAACATTAATCTTTTAGTATTAAAGGGATAGTTCACCCAAAAATGAAAATTCTATCATCATTTACTCACTCTCAAGTTGTTCAAAATCTGTATAATTTTCTTTGTTCTGTTGAACACAAAGGAAGATATTTTGAAGAAAGTTTGTAACCAGGCCACTTTGGGGCACCATTGACTTCCATAGTAGGAAAAAAACTACTATGGAAGTAAATGGTGCCCCAAAACTGTTCAGTTTAACACATTCTTCAAAATATCTTCCTTTGTGTTCAACAGAACAAAGAAAATTATACAGATTTTGAACAACCTGAGGGTGAGTAAATGATGACATAATTTTCATTTTTGGGTGAACTATCCCTTGAAGGTGGACTGGGACTAAAAGGAGGCCCTGGAATTTTTGGCACAGAGCAGTCCATCACACTTGTGCCACAGCTCACCACACCAGCAATAAGTCAGTACAGTTCTCAACGGGTTTTGCTTCACAACCCAGATTTCACAGTGAACATCAAGTGGTTCAACACAATACAAAAACTGTTTATCATAGGGAAGTATACAATAATATTCTTAAAATCAATTGTCCCAAAATCACACCCTCATTCACTATTCCCTACATTTGTTTAATAAAGTTTTTTTTAATTGCTAACACACAATGCACAAACCTCAAACTTCCAGGACATAATCAAATATTCTAGTCAAAAACATTCTCTTCTGTCAAAATCAAACTCAGTCAGATGAAGCACAAACAGGACTGTAGCTAGGGAATTCTGTGCCCTCTCAAAAAAGGCATTTATGTGGGCCCCTACCGCCTACCACTCTTATCAAAGTTAGGATATTGGCATGGAGGCCCACATCTGGTGCCATGTAATCTAATAGGAATTTCTTACAAAATAACAAAACAGACAAATATATAAAATAATAATAAAACAACAATGATAAGAATAAATAATAATATAAATATATTGTGGCTATATTGGATGTTATACATTACAATAGTATTATGGACTGCACTGTTAGATACTCAGCTTCAGTAGAATATATCAAGATGAATATAATATGTGTGTCACAGACACGCCAGGCTCCAAGAACCACCAATCACAACGCACTCCATCTCCAGAGTACTAATCACTCACACCTGCACCATATTAGCTCACTCATCAGTTCTTACATAAAAGACACTCACACATTCACCCTCACTGTCCGGTCTCGTTCATGTCAAGGAACTTACCTCTGACTTACCTGAAGGACTCCTGTGTTACTTACCCTCTTCCAGTGTCTCCGATCTTCCTCCTGTTCGTGTGTGAGTGTCGTCTGACTTCCTTATCCTCTCCGACTTCTCATCATTCCACTACCATCCTGTTGATCATTAAGGACTCAATTATCATCTCTGTCACCACTGTTTATCACCAATTGCTCTGCTTGTGTTCAAATAAACCACCTACTCTGACATCGTCTGTCTCTGGCCTGTGTATACTGTAACAATGTGCATATTGTATTCATTTTCTGAGTGAATACAGTACTCAGTATCCTGTCCTATACCATGATCTGTGGTGGCAATTTACAATAACCTTAACAGGAATTCTGTTAGATGTATTCATGTCTAAGAATCAGACCCGTCACCTTGGTGTCATTTGCACAACATTAATTTACATGAATTTACCTCTTTAGGTCAATGGACAGTAATTCGATTCTGTTCCATGTTATATGATCAAAACTTTAGATCTATTGCCACCACTACAACTACAAGCACTTGACAAAGTTTTTGTCATTGAGAATGTGAATGTGACACAGGATGTGTTTATAAGTAATGCATAACAGGTTTATTAATGTAAACTTTATTAATGACATGTAACAATAGAAAGCTCTTCCTCTGTTTCAATTTTTCTGCAATTGTTTAAGGTCCTTAAATTTAATACAGAATATGTGAATAGGCACTTATATTTGTTTTGCAGAATATACACCAAACCGTTATAGATTTTTCATTTATTTATCAGTTCATGAAATTGGCCTGTGGGATTGAAGGATTTTTTTTCTCCAAATGTTTGATGTAGCCTAGCTCTTATTGATATCATAAATGTGAACTAATGTGAACTCTTTCTAACCTTTTTGTACAAATCCATTAACTTATGTTTGAGCAAATTTTGCTGTACACGTCTTAACCACTTGCAAAAACAATATGCAAATAAACATATTAATGTATAAAACTAAAAAATACTGGTTATACAGGTTTGGTTATCTGTTGTTACCAGACAACAAGAGATGGTATGTGTCCTTAACTGGACTCAGTTCCGAGAAACCCCATGATCATAAGAAAAAAACTCTTGCTTTCTCAGCTGGTTTGTCAGTACCAATGAGTCAAGAGAAATCTCTAATGTTCATCAGAACTGAAGCTTACAGTGAAGAGACCATGTCTGAACTTCATCCTCCTGCAGACATCAGCCCGTCCAGGATTTACTATGTGACTGGTCAGTGTCAATGCAGCATGTGATTTTAATACATTTTTTGGACTATATAATCTCTATAATATCTCACAAAGTCCTTCCTCAAGTGAAAGAGTTTTTTTTAATGTTGTGCTCACTTTGTTGTCTGTATCTACTGGTATGTTTCAAATAGTATAGCAGTATGATACTGCCTGACAAATAAAAATACTGTATTTAAATCTCCTTTCCACACCAACAAGATCCAACACTACAGTCACAGATGAAACAGTATATAGCACTTGTTCTAGAGTACAAAACAGATATTAGATGATAACTAAACTTTATTGCACTGTCCTCCTCCAGATCCAGCTGGCACGTTCTGTAGTGCTGCCCTGAACCCACCCAAAGGCTCTGTGAACAAACCAAAGTGTGAGATTAACCCTTTCATGCCTCACGCCTCCATGGTCAGATGGACATCTGCTCTCACTGACTCCGCCCAAAGTCCAGTCTACCTGCAAGCTGATTGGTTCTCAGTGGCAGCACAAGGGCTTGACGAGCAGCTGACATTGTCCAGTATTATGAGAGCGCCTTCAGCTTCTAAAGAGCCAAAAGGTATTGAGCCCAAGTTTCTTAGTTATTGCAGAAAATATATTATATATAACCGTATATTATAATATATACTATATTTACATAATATATAATATACAGTAAAGCATTATGCTTCATATAATTATTCTTTTATATAATTATGCTTACTATCTTTCTCTCCTAAAGTCATTCTCAGTGTCTCCAGTAAAACTCCTATGGTCCACTCTAGACTGGGAGAACCGGTTCTGTTAGACTGTGGGTTCTGGGTCGACCCGTCTTCTCCAGTTCACGGCTCTGGATTCTCTGTCGAGTGGCGTTATCAGTTCCGGGGTGAAGGACGGCTGGTCCTCGCTTACGATGGCAAGAACGATCGGTTTGCAGAGACGTCAGAGACCGGAGCCGATATTGACATCACAGGTCTCTATGAAACAGGAAATGCATCTCTGATTCTGGAAGAATCTCAAGTGAGACACTCAGGAACTTACATCTGCACAGTGTATCTTCCACACCTGCTGGCTCAGGTAGCCGTGGACCTGGAGATAGTTGGTGAGAAGATTGAATACTCTAAACCTGACATAGTCAAGTCAGATTTGGATAACTTATTATGGATATGATGTTTCAGCCAGCTAGTTTATCAACTGCATTTGTTATATTAAACTACAGTTATATATAGAATAATAACCACTGCCTGTTTTCTTTCCAGAGCCTCCATCTCTCTCCATCTACCCTTCTCCTCTTCCTCTGCTGGTTCCTGGGCAGGTGCTGCTGATCCAGTGTGAGGCGTCTGGTTTTGCTCCTCACACTCTGGATCTGGGCTGGGAGTTCACCGGGACTGATGGGAAGTCCCGCTCTCTGGGTCAGGGTGGTGTAACGGGTCACAGACAGGCGTCTGATGGCACCTTCAGTCAGAGCAGCCGTCTGGAGCTGGACTCGGGTAAACTGGGGCTCGGCCATGGAGGTGAGACTTCTGGTGCACTGTTTTAATCTTACTTACTTCTGTAGGGCTGAATTATACCCCTTAAAAAAAGAGCTGTTAAATTTGGGCATCACCTCAGCCAATACTGAATCTATTCAATATAAAGCCCTCCTTGCCAATGAAACCCCCACAGTGTCTCATCCTCTAAATATACTCACGCTTAAACTAATTAATGAAACTCAAGCTAAGTCTGACTCCAACCACAACTTGACATTTAAAAAGAGATTGACAAACATCTAAATTATAATTATGATAAAAAATTAAAAAACTAATCTGACCTCCTAAACAAACTCAAGCGTTATTCTGCCTTAAACAGAACTACCAAACACAAATTACTTATCAATTAAAGCATTAAAATAAAGACAAATTCTTTCAAAATGTCGACTCAGTGACCATGACTTAGAAATAGAGAAAGGAAGACTTAAAAAATGCTGGATACCAAGAGAACAGAGAATATGCAGACACTGTGATTTGAATCAATAGAGGATGAGAAACACTTTCTTCTTGTCTGTCCCAAGAACATCACTGCAAAGGAAATATTTTTTCCACAATTTGCAGCACTGAATTTTTCATTCTTTGCTCTAAATGACTCAGAGAAACTTCACTATAAGCTCAGAGAGGATGACATGACAGCCAAACTAGCTGCAAAACATGTACATACCATACACACCATACGAAATGGTTAATCCATTTTATTTGTTTGCTATATTTTACATATTCTTTATTGTATATAATTGTAATTATTTATAATTAATATTAGGATGGAAATATTATCTGCTGATTTTTGTTTGCTTTGTAATATCTACTGTTCCTCTTCTGTTTGTTTTGTTTGTATTTTCTTTTTTTTTATTTCCTATTATTATTTTGGTGATGTAATTCTATTCTGTATTTGAATACAGTTCAAATGTTTTGGCAATACTACATTCTAAATGTCATGCCAAGAAAGCAACTTGAACTTGAGAATTTTAAAAATTCATTTTATTATAATAAATCATACATCATAAATACATTTTTTTTTTCTAAAAAACTATCCAATTATGCCAAAGAAATCATCAAAAGAAGAAAAAAAGTTAAATGAGTAAAAAATATCTCTTCATAAACAACAAAGCACAACTCTCCATTTACAAACCACTTTATCTCAAATATTAACAGATCTTTCATTGACCTATAAAAATAAGCTTTTACCATGCTTTTACCATATTTATAAACATTAACACTGCATCTTCCCCCGACAAACTTTCAACCTTATTTTTCCTGCTCGCATTGATGGCTAGTTTGGCCTGTCCTAAAATAAAATTTAACAACTGACAAATGCAACTCTTTTTTTAACAAATTTAAGGTCATCATAGAAAACACTTTATTAAAGCAATTGAACAATTTTTGCAAAACCAAAAATAAAAGCTTCAGTCAGTCACACTCAATAAAAAAAAAAAAAAACTGTTTCTCTTTTCAGGCAAAAAGGACATTCCACGCTAACATCAGGATTTAAAACAGAAATTAAAGCATCTACTGCAATAGCACAAGAAGAAGTCACTACTGTATATCCCCTGTCCTTTTTTTTAAACGGTGGCTTATAACGGAGACCTCCACTCAGGTTTCACATTCCCTTCCACATTCAATACTGTGGTATCTACTCTACTCTTTTAATTAAAAACTTTAACACGCATTTTATAAAATGCTTTACCAGTACTTGTACACAAATCTAAACACATGGGTCTTTCAGTAACTAACAAAGGACCCTTACTACCAACTTGTTTTGCTAATACAGTCAAATTAGGAAACATCTTCTATATTTTGACTGTTTCCTCCTCTATATATAGAGAGAGAAGAAGAAGAAGAGAATGTATTTGTGTTCATCTCTCTGAGAGATCTATGGCAGGACATTATTTGTCAGGATCAGTTCTCTCAGTCACGTTGTGAACTAAAATTACAGGAACAACAGCATTATATTTGGTTCACTTCACATAAGACAGTTGTACTGAATAATAAAAACACTTACATATATAAGGTCATTGTGATTTGAAGTTCCAGAGCCACTGCCAAAAGCTACAACAATAAATGAACAATTCAAATCTGTTCATACTATTGAATGATACTAAGCATTATTTTTCAAGTTCAGTATTTTCATCTTGTGTCTTTAAAATGACAGAAAGATATATCGTTGTGGTTCACTCACTTGCTTCTTTGACTAGAGGAGTCATCAGAGGCTGGAACAGAAAATGACAAAGATGTAACAAAAAATGCAACACTGCTTATACAAGAATGATTAGAACAGTGTTGCTGTGTGTATAGAATTAATACTTTTAATCGCTCATACACTGTAAAAAAGAATTGTTGGTTTAACTTCAAAAGTAAGTTACCTGGTTGCCTTAAAATTTTGAGTTCATTAAAATAAAAATGTTTATAAAAATGAGTTAATACAATGAAAGCAATTGGTTTAATCAACAGAAACTCAAATGTTATCTGAACCACATTAATTAACCACAATAAGTTGATTTGACAAAAGAAAACATGTTTTTTTTTTTTTACAGTGAAGCGTTATGTGAACAGATTTAACAGGTTCATTTGAAAAGAATTTTTTGTTCACAAATCAGACATCACTATCACATCTTGGAGTGGATCTCGATTTCTTCAGTTCAAAATAATGAAGGAATCATTTATTTGGAGTAATAAGTAATGCTTTTGAATGTCGGGAAGTAGAAGTTTCCCAAAAGTGAAATACTCTGATAGAGTTCAGATACTCGAAAAATGTACAGTAACAATGTAAAAAATACTTTATTACACGCTAACACCCAAAAATGACAGGATATAAACATATGTGGTTTATATGGTTTAAATGGTATTTATTTCATTTCATCTTTATTGGCAGATTCAGGGTCCACTGGCATTTAGCAATAATTATCTTGTTTTATTAGTTATTTTATTTAAAAAAATAAAACATTAACATAAAACATGAATATAAATAGTTCTATGGTCTGCACATATTATCACTCTTACCATTGTTCGTCCTGATCTCTTTCTCTGTCACCGTCTTGCCCTGATGTTCCACCATTCAGCTGAACTCGTTCTTCTTCCTCTCATCAGGAGTAACTCTGATGGTGCTCGTCTTCTGGAAGGTTTCGTCCTCATTGGGAAGAAGTTCACCAAGATCCACATCCTCATGATGGTCATGTCCATTTCTCTGCCAGGTGATTGTTACTTCTCTGGGGTAAAAACCTGTAGCGTGACACGTCACTGAAGAAGATGAAGACTTCTGCAGGAGAGACACCTGAGGAGAGACTGAGAGAGAGAGAGAAAGAGAGGGAGAGAGAGAGAGAGAGAGGGGGGGGGGGTGGAGAGAGAGAGAGAGAGAGAGAGAGAGAGAAAGAAAGAGAGAAAGAGAGAGAGAGAGGGGGGGGGAGATGGAGAGAGAAATAGAAAGAGAGAGAGAGAGAGGTAGGGAGAGATGGAGGGAGAGAGGGAGGGAGAGAGAGAGGGGGGGGAGATGGAGAGAGAAATAGAAAGAGAGAGAGAGAGGTAGGGAGAGATGGAGGGAGAGAGAGAGAGAGAGAGGGAGAGAGAAAGAGAGAAAGAGAGGGAGAGAGAGAGGTAGGGAGAGATGGAGGGAGGGAGAGAGGGAGGGAGAGAGAGAGAGAGAGAGGGAGAGAGAAAGAGAGAAAGAGAGGGAGAGAGAGAGGTAGGGAGAGATGGAGGGAGGGAGAGAGGGAGGGAGAGAGAGAGAGAGAGAGAGAGAGGAGAGAGAGAGAGAGAGAGAGAGAGAGAGGTAGGGAGAGATGGAGGGAGAGAGGGAGAGAGAGAGAGAGAGAGGGAGAGAGAGAGAGAGGGGAGAGAGAGAGAGAGAGAGAGAGAGGGAGAGAGAGAGAGAGAGAGGGAGGGAGAGAGAGAGAGAGAGGGAGAGAGAAAGAGAGAAAGAGAGGGAGAGAGAGAGGTAGGGAGAGATGGAGGGAGGGAGAGAGGGAGGGAGAGAGAGAGAGAGAGAGAGGGAGAGAGAAAGAGAGAAAGAGAGGGAGAGAGAGAGGTAGGGAGAGATGGAGGGAGAGAGGGAGAGAGAGAGAGAGAGGTAGAGTTGCTAGAGTTCCAAACAAGAATTCATATTTTCCTATAATATATCAGTAAAAAAAAGGTAAACTGATTTGTTTTTACAATGGAGGGCTTGATCACAAGACTGCACTCAAGCTCTATAAGTACCCTGCATACCTCTGAATTAATAAATTATAGGTATATACAATATATTACAAATAATAGAAATACAGCTGGACAAGGCCTGAGATAAGGTCTATATCCTTGCAATAAGTTTCTCCCATTCAATCCTTGGTTTAATGAACTTTTTTATTATTCATTTTCAACAAACAAAGATCACATTATCTGTAATGCTTAAATAATCTAAATATCAAGAGACAAAATGTATAAATATTTTTTTTCTTCTTCTAGTGAACAATATTGTTTAGGAACACATGCTCACTGCTGGATAAGAACCGATGTACCTGTTTTCTGCAGGCTGCTCTTTCCATACTGCAGATACTTCTGCAGCCACTCAATGCACACAGTGCTGAAGTAATGTTTTCTGCCCTCAAGATCAGCTCTGTCATTGTTCCACTTCTGTACGGTGATGATTCCTTGCTGTACTGGGGAAATATATCTCATCTCCTTCAAATCCAGAGACAGAAAGTCCTCTCCATCATAACTGTCCTGACGGAAACCATCTGTTTCTCCAGTCTGATCATCCCATTCACAGCTGTACATTATCTGAACTGTGTGCACACCTGAGGAAAAGAAACAATGAATATATATTATATGAAAACTCAGTTCATATAGTCTGAATAAAATCATCAGTCAGTCAGAAAGTCACAACATATTTTGGAAGAATGTTTGGATAATGTAAAATATAGGTTCTCTATTGACTACTGATCTCACACTATGATTTACACTGAAGCATTACAGAGTATTTGCTTGTGTGTTCAGCAGAGCTCAATCTCCTGCACCCAACTGTATGAAAGCCCTGCTGATAGATCAGCTTAGATCTGCATACATTTACAGACCAGATCAGGCTTGCTTATGTGTTAGTGCTGGTTTAGAGCTGATTTAGCTGCTGGACCTGCTGGTTAAGGTAATTTGGAAGATTGGTGACATCATCAGTACAAAATTATCAGTTAGGGAAGTGCATATTTCTAAAATTATAAATATATATTTTTATTGGTCTTAATTTAATGTTTGTAGTTTGAATAAATCTCTAATTTTGCCAAAAATGCCAAAAATCTTTGAGGCCATTTTCTCAACGAAAAAAAAGTTGACAGCCACCATTTAAATGATTATAACTCGACGACGGTTTGGAGAACATCATTATATCATTAAAAAGCTGAGACTACTCTATTCACTCAGTGCATAACACTCAATATATATACTTATATATTGTAAATTTTATAGTTTAATAGTACATTCATATTTCTCTGTTAGGCACACCTGATAATCAGATGGTGACTAAATCTGACTAAATCAGTCAATCCAGTTGTCTCGTAACAGAAATTAGTCTGTGTTTTGCATACTACGTATACTATACTGTATGTGTGATGCACTATTCATTCACACACACATAATACTACAGAAATCTCTAGATCATTTGTGTCTGTAAGTGTGTTTGTTACCAACTTACCTTTTGACTGGTTAAACCGTTTCTTTGCAATCTGGATGTTGTTTCTGAAGGACTGATGGCTGCCAATCAGATTCTGAGTCTGTCTGTCCCAGTAATCTTCTCCCTCATTCTGTCTGATCCAGTCTGTCTTTGGCTCAGCTTTCTTTATGTTGCTATCAAAATACATAAACTGCCCATCATCCACCAGACCAACCGCTGTGAACTCTGGGAAGTCAATGTCTCCAGACACAGCAGTGTAGAAGTATTTCAGAGAGTGTGTTCCTGTGGACAGAGACACAAACAGAGAGAAAAATCTTAAATTAAACATTGTTATGTTGTTACATGTTAAATGTATATTTAATGGGATCTTGCCAGTTATTGGAATAACTTTTGCAAGATGTAGGCCTACTATATTTGAATCAGAACCATTTAGTTAGAAACAGCTTTATTAGCCAAACTTTATTAGAATATACAAAGTATATTCTAATAAAATATATTTTGTTTTAGTTCATATGAGCTCTGAGTACTTACAATATACAACAAATAACACATTTAGACCCAGTAAATGAACATTTGTTACAGACAGGTGTGAGCATTAGATCTCACATTCACACAAAGACAAATGACATTTAGCCTATTGAATGTATTTTTTAAAGACTGTGCAATATTGTAATGAAAACACCAAAAAATACTTTGTAGTACACTCTTTTCCACTTGTTTTGATCCCGCTATTTTACAGAAAGATTTTATATATAAGATATTATATATTTTTATAAATTATTATTTCGGAGGCAAGAATAAGGTTGTTTGTGCTCTCGTACTGCCATCTAGTGGCCATAAAGACTGCAGTCAAATTCTCCAAGTTATTTTTTTCCAAGAACCGTGGATCTACTAAAAAAGAAATTTAAAAAAAAATTGTAATTATTATTTATTCTGATTTACTAATAGAACAAAACAATCAATAGCCTATTTTGGGTTTAGCGAGTTGGTCATCATTAGTCTCTGGCGTTTCTCAGGTTAGAAATGAAACTGATCTGTATCTGAAACCAACCCGTTCACTTGAGAATGCGTATCAATAGTACGCGTTTGTAATATCGTGGAATATATAGGCTAAAATTGGCGTGCACGTGATACGCATTTTATGGCGTGTATATTACGCTTGGTACTCTTGGGTAGGATTCGTGGGGCTCGTGCGTATTACACGCCATAAAGTGCGTATCACTACCCATTTTGTCGTATTTCACGAGATTACAAACGCGTACTGCATTAAAAATGATTAAAAATATCTAGAAAAGAATCTATTCATGGCAGAAATGAGCTTTCATAGGTTCCACATGTGATGCACAATTCAGCAAACATTCTTCCTCCTCTCCCCCATTCCTCTTCTTCTCTCCTGTCCTGATCCAACTACTCCTCTCCTCCAACAATTATTCCTCTCCTTTGCCCAGACATTTTTTCTCTCTCTGTTCCTCTGTTGTTCTGTGTCCACACTGAACACAGCCAATTCAAAGAGTCCTTTTTTACTGTATGTTGATGTAAGACTTGTCTGTTTATTGTGTGAAAACAACATGAATTGTGTTAATGGTACGGTCACAACAGACGGATGTTGTGCTAATTGTTGTGTGTTGAGTTCATGTTGTGCAGAACAAGAGCAAGAAGTAATGTATAGCAGGGTCTACATCACTCTGCTGTCTGCCCACAGCAGCTTTACCTGTGATATAGAGGAGATTGTTTTTCAGTTTAATTTTTTATATGTTGTTTTTACTTACACAGTCACTGTCATTTATAGATTATAATAGTGTGATGTTGCAAATTCAGAATGAATATAGAGGTTGCTTTGAACCCAATTCAATGTAGTAAATGTTTTTAATGGAATGTGACTTATGATTGGATCAATACAAGGCATCAGCTGGTCAGTGGTGCATTATGTATTTGTCTCAAAATGCACATACATTTTCATCAGCATCCCAAACACTACACAAGAGAGAGATGAGAGAGCAAGAGGCAGAGGAAGACAAAGACCAAGAGGAAGTCAAAAATATATTCAAATTACATGAATACATTTCTCACTTTGACACATTGACATATTTTACGATATGTCAGAGCAAGTTTTTTTCAGTTAAAACAACTCAAACATGCATTTTAGTCTAGGACTAGCTTAAGCCTTTTCTGTGAAACCAGGAGCATGTCACACTTCTGACTTGCCTAGATCAGAAATATGAATATGAATCTACAAGGTCCAAGATTATAAGCAACTGGAACACTAAATAATTACAGATGTATTACATTACATTTCTTACAGTTCCATGGTTAGACAACCTTATAATGTGAATTTGCAGTAAAACAAGAACAGTAAACATGATGTTAACATCATTCTGCTGTTGATTTTGCTATTGGCTTAACATGCATTGATTTCACAGTACATTTCTGACTACAATAATAATCAGTGTGAAACAGTGTAGAACCATCACAGTTGTCAGCTATTTGGAAATTTAAAAATACAAATTATATTTAATCAGTTAAGTCTTTTTATTATCAATGCTTTTTATCAGGTCAATTTGCACATGCTTACTTTTTTCAAAACCTAACATAATACAAAAAAGACAACGATTTGCTAAATTTCTACACTAATACCATATTGAAATATATTCAGACTCTAAAATATAAAAAACTATCAAAAGAATTAGATGTAGCTGAACACCTAGTGTTAGTCTTTCAATTTCATTACCAGCTATACAAAAGGAGACAACTTAGGAATAAGTTGTACTGTAATGTACACATGGATCATGTAACATACTGCAGTGAATTCTGAGTGTCACTCTCGTTTTGTAAAACTGCAAAAATTACAAAAGAAAAAACATTGTATAATGCTGCCTGTTAGTGTGTTTTGGTCATTGTTTTTTCAGTGACAAAGTGTTTGTTATAGAAGTATAAGTTGATTTGAGACATTAAGTGTTTTAGTAGTTAATTTGAATGTTGAATGTGAAATTAACGACTGTGTCAAGCTGAAAAACTGAAACAGACTCTGATGAAATCTGAATTCTGCTATTTTGGTACGAGGGTGAAAGAGACATTCATCATTTGCTCCTTTTTGTGAGGTTTATTTAAAAAAACTCAAAACCACTTTACAAATTTTTGAAGACAACTATACATTTATGTAACTTTATTTATTTTTTATATAAATTTATATTTATATAAAATTTATATTTAGTAACCTCAAATAAAGAAAAATATCTATATTTTACTGTACTGTTCAGATGACAGTTTAATCGTACAGTGTATGCAATTATTTTACAAGAATCAATAATTCTATAGTAAACAAAAAACCCCATCTAAATAATTTAAAACGCAAACAAAGGAAATATACAAACAAACCCATTAATGACATACAAGATATGATAGAAGTCCAAATACAAATGTATCTGTCAGATAAACATTTTGATGTACACAAACATTTAACCTACAAATCAATCTTTCACATATTCTACAAATCAATCAACCTTGCAAATCAATCATTCCTATTCTTGTTTTATATACATTTATACACATTTTCTCATTTAGATTGTGTGGTCATATTTCTATATTCTAAAATAAAGTTCATAAGAAAAAATAAAAACCAAAGGATGAACAGAAAGTGTGAAGAAACAAAAACGTTTCTTTTAGATGTAATTACTGTAGAATCAAAGGACAGATCAATCCCTCCATGTGTGTGTTTATATGTAGATTTGGCAAGATGGACAGCTTAAGCATCATTTTTCAACTTCCTAAGTCTCCTAAAATGGTAGAAACATATTACATTGCATTAATTTTACATGACTGACAGCTGAACTGATGAATAATAATAATAATATCACACACTTACATCTCTGTGCTTTAGGACCTGTTTGAACCATCATCAGATTCTACAGAAACAGAAAAAGAAAATTACAACAATAACACCACAGACAGCTCAATTAGCACAGATGGCATTACATATTTATACAATGTCATATTTATTACTTTTATTTACATTAGAGAGAAATATTGTAGGACACACAACACCTGTTTTGATTAATTATATGAATTTACATTACTTTAATTGAAACTAATAACAGATTTAAATATGAACATGGTACATAATATATACTAGTAGTGATCAATGACAGAGCCCATCTATTATTATTGTGTTATGATAAAAGAGATTATGAGGAACTTACGGTTCAGAGGAACAGGTTTAAAGCCTGAAAAACAACCAGAGAGGCGGACTGTAGATTATTACAGCACACAAATGTGTGAAACACATTTACAATGTAATCAATATAGTGATAATGATAAAATATGAGACAATGTCTCACCTTTCTTTTTCCGATACATCACAAACCCAACCACACCACTGACAACCAACAGGACAGCAACAACAACTCCAAC
Source organism: Elopichthys bambusa (assembly GCA_037101425.1). Lineage (NCBI taxonomy): Eukaryota > Metazoa > Chordata > Actinopteri > Cypriniformes > Xenocyprididae > Elopichthys > Elopichthys bambusa. Next base: position 25,165,559 of record CM074448.1, read on the forward strand.
AATGATGCCGATGGGAACAGAATCTGAAAAACGATTCGAAGAAAACATCAGATTATGTCTGCAGTACATCAGTATCTAATAGAATATTGTCTGTGACACTATTATACATTCCTGAACAAGTTTATAAGCATAAAGCAAATTATTTCCATGGACATTTTAGTTTCCTGGTCTACTCATCAAAACAATCACTCTTATCATAGCTAATTAAGATCTCACCATCTTTCAGTATCTCTGTGATGGTTTTGCCCTGATGTTCCACCACACAGCTGAACTCGTTGTTCTTCCTCTCATCAGGAGTAACTCTGATGGTGCTCGTCTTCTGGAAGGTTCCGTCCTCATTGGGAAGAAGTTCACCAAGATCCACATCCTCATGATGGTCATGTCCATTTCTCTGCCAGGTGATTGTTACTCCACTGGGGTAAAAACCTGTAGCGTGACACGTCACTGAAGAAGATGAAGACTTCTGCAGGAGAGACACCTGAGGAGAGACTGAGAGAGAAAGAGAGAGAGAGACGTGTCATACAATTTTAAGGTCTTCCCAAACAATACCACCACAAAACTGTGAAGGTTGGTCTTTATTTGAATTATTGTATAATGTGTGGTAGAATTGTGGTGGAACTGCCAAGATAAATACTAGCAAGTGTTCTGCTTCAAAAGCTCTGTTCGCCACTAAGTCACTTTGCAGGTTGTAAATAGAGATTTGTATATTCACTCTATGTAATGATGGAATATTTTATCAGTCATATAAAAAAACCATCATAGAAATAGTTAGAATAATTTAACAGCCAGACACATATGGTTAGTCACATGGTTATTGCGAAATAACAGTTAAGAAAAGGGTATAAGAATGACACCCTGGTCAGAGACAGACTCAGATGTCCTGCAAGCGTCTCGGCTTTGTTGCTTTGTTCAATAAAGTCTAATTTTCACTTCTGGAACTCTGCTTCTTGAGCTTCATTTGCAAGGAAGAGATGACTTTTCTCCACAACAATAACCATTTTCACTAGACTTTAATAATTAGAAAAATCTAAGACAGAGCTCATTGTCATCA
>CM074448.1:25171609-25289109 GCA_037101425.1 Elopichthys bambusa
AGTGCAAAATCTCTAAGAAGTCTAGCGTTTAAATAATAAAAAAAAGAAAAAATCTGCAATAATGAGAATAAGGGATGAAGGGTTAGCTGAAAGAAAGGGAAAGTTAGAAATAGTTTCGTGTTTTAGAGATTATTACCCGTCTCTTGATAAACCAGATTCTGAATCTTTGGATACAGTAAAATTAACAATTCTTTGAATTCTTTGAATCTTCCTACAATTAAGTCAACACAATAAAGTGTTGACCTCTCCAATAACAGAAGAAGAGATTTTAAGAGATATTAAAACAAGTAAAACAGAAAAATGTCCCAGCAGTGATGGATTTACAAATGAATTTCATAAAGAATTTAATAAATTGTTGTCCCCAAAATTGTGTGAGGATTTTAACTGGATTATAACAGGAAGAGTGACGGACATGAACTCCTCTATTATAACCGTAATATTACAGGAAGGGAAAAACCCTAAACAATCTTCATCTATAGACCTGTATCCTTGATAAATAGATCAGAAGATCTTCACATCAGTAATCGCTACTAGACTTGCTGATATAATACCAACAATAATGAACTCAGATCAGACAGGATTTGTGAAAAATCGGGTATTATTTGATAATGTACGAAGAACACTAAATCTTATTGATTATGCGACTAAAACTAAGAAACAAATGTTAATGATGACATTAGACGCGGAAAACGCTTTCGACAGGGTCTCGTGGCACTTCATCTTTGAAACTTGTTTTAACCAAAGGTTTAATAAAAAAGTTAAAAAAATATATAATCAACCGAATGCAAGAGTTAGAGCCAATGGAGCTGATTCAGAGAATTTAGCATTAATGAGGAGGACAAGACAAGAGGGTCCCTTAATTATCACCTCAAATATTTGCTTTATGTATCGAGCTCTCAGCGCAGAGTATACGAGTGAACTCTGTAATAAAAGATCTTAGTCATTTCAAAAAGGGTCATATTATTTTTAGAAAAACCAAGAGTAAAACTAAAGGTTTTACAAAATAGTAAAGAAATGGGGGGTTATCATTGCCAAATTTGGAGTACTATTATTACACAGCCCAGATTAAAACATTTTGAGCTGGATGCAAGCGGATAATATATCAAAGTGGAAATGTATGGAAACTGGGTCACTTGATGCAATTAATACATTAATATTTTGTGGAAGAAAGAAAAAGGTGAATACTAGTTATTATTGTACAAGTGAAACTTTTAAATGTCGGAGAAGAATTTGCAAAGTGATGAATATTACTGATCATGAGATGGTTCGTTTAAGAGAAATATCAAGAGATCCAGATTTTAAACCAAATACTTTTGATGATGTATTGAAGGTTTGGGCTGGAAAAGGACTTGAGATTCTGTCAGATTTATGGAGACAATGAGATGGAGACGTTTGAGAGCATATGGGAAAATATGTATTGTCTACGACATTATTTGACAAATATCTTCAAATAAGAAGTTATTTAAAGGATGAGATTAAAATAAAAACTTTAGATGATATTCACCCTCTGCTGTGTTTTATGATTAAAGTTAGTAAAATTAATAGAGTAGATAACTTGATAGGACGAATAAATAATATATTCAAAGAAAATTAAGCATACGGGTTTATATAATATTAAAACAAAATGTGAAATTGAATTAGATAATAAAATAACAGAAGGAGATTGGAAACAAAGTTTAAACGAACATTTAAGAACTACACAATCTCCATATTGGCAAGAATATGCTTGGAAAATCAATATGCGATATTTTATAACACCAGAAATATCTTCCAAATATAATCATTTATTTTCAGGATGTTGGAGAAGCTGCGGTGAACTTAAAGCTCATTACACTCATATATTTTATACTTGTAAAATAATAAAACAATTGTGGACAGAAGTAATTCAGGTCATATAATAAGAGTTATATTTATGAGTTATATTCATCTAGAATACTGAGAATTACAGCTTTTAAAACAATAACACAATTTTGGAGAAGGCAATGATTGGTTAGATTTACTTTCTAAAGTCACTCCATGGAGAGGATAACATGAAATTAAGAGCAAAAGTTTACATTTTGAAAAGATTTGGGCACCTCTAAAATCAAAGTATATACTATAAAATAAAGGAATACATTTATTAATTACCTCTTTATATAACCGTGCTTCCCTATTAACTTATTCATTTATTATTTTATTTATTTAATGTTATTATTAATTGGTTTTAAATAATATTATTTGAATGAGTTATTAGGAATTAGTTGTCATTATAAGAGTTTGATATGAATATGTGAATGTTTAATTTTTTCTTGTATTTCTTGTATTTTTTCTTTTCTTTTCTCTCCTATTTTTGTATGTAAAAGTGTTTAATTGTGTATGTATTGGTTATTGTTCTAATTATTATTTATTTGTTTATTTTTATTTATTTATTATTTATTTTTGTGTGTGTTGGTGATGGTATTATCACAAAAGATAAAAAAGTGAAAGGAAGAGAAAGTAGAAGGAAAAGTGAGGAATAACTATTGGTAAAAAATATGATGTCTTTAAAGGAAATGTTCGTTAGTATAACTGTATTAAATGTGCTTGAACTGAAAGACATAATAAAGAATATAAAAAATGAATAATCTTAAATAGGATATCATACTTATTAAGACTCTTCTCACTGTTGAAGAGACACTCAACTTTACCGCACTAACAGAGTAAATCAGCAGCACTCGATCTACTCATCTTCTTTCTTTACAAGAAAAATAACTGTAACGGCCTCTATATTAATTAATCTATTATTAATTATATTTTATTTAATCATATGTATTTTAGTAAAATAACTGTATAAATAAGTATAATTATTTATGATTCATTTATATTTTATTAATTCATTTGTGTTAAATTGGTTTGTTGTGGTTTCTGCTCAAAAGATCGAGAGCGTTAGTTTCAGGACGGAATAATAATATTGAATAATTCAGCTTCGTACTGAAAATGACATTGTATGTTAGTTTCCTGTACAAACAGTTGTACAACATGCACACACACACACCACACACACACACACACACACACACACACACACACACACACGCACGCACGCACACACGCGTAAATATCATTAGCTCAGTATAAAAACAATAGAATCCAATGGAAACTCTACACTGTGATAGACAAAAACGTAACACATAATGGTGTGTATCTATTGATTAAACGCTCACTGCAGATTTCTGTGAAAGAAATGAGTGAATTGTTGCAGGTTCAATCAAACACAACAGTTAGGCCAGTTTTACACCACAAGCGTCAGCGGCGCGTGAGCGTGAACTGCAGCTGCAGAGACGCGCGAGTATTCACACTGGAAGCGTTTGTTCAGCGTCACAGCAGCGACTTCAAGCTGCATATAAAGTGAGCATTTTGTTAGAAAGACAGCTATAAATTTGTTGGTCATTTATAAACTTGACAGTCTTGAAAGTTTGTTAACATGGGGAGGTGTACAACACTCGCATATAACATAAAATAAATAAAAATAATAAAAAAGCCTTGTGCTATTCATTGCTGCACACGAATGAGGTAAGCTTTGGGTTTTACATCGTTAGCAGCGCAGCAAAAATAGACCCACTGCCGAAACGATTGTGGCATTGCTGCTTCTGTTCTGCTCCTGCTACGTGCTGCTGCTCAGCCTCTGCATGCGGTGTGAATGCTCTCATCTGTTAACATGGGCACTGAATAAAATACGCGCTGCTGACGCTTGCGGTGTGAAACCGGCCTTAGAGCGTCTGCTAACAGAAAGACCAAATCTCCCATTATTCAGAGATCTGACGCTGTGGAGGATGACGGACAGCTGTCAGCACTGAGAATGATCGATCACACAGAGCTCAGAGGAACTGTGACCTTCTGATCAATAACAAATAACTGATCAACCTTCATTCTGCTTCTCTAATAAGAGCAAAGCAGCCCTCATTTCAGCCCTGACGTCTGACGGATCACATCTGATCCTGAGCTTCAGCAGCGGCTAAAACAACCACAGGAGAACAATCTTATTCTGAGGAACTACGACAGAGACGGAGATACAATATAAAACACACTTGATGTCGTAAAGCTACTGTGATTCATATAAAATAGATTGTTTGACAAATCAATCATGATTTGATTCAGCAGGACGTCCTGTCACATCACTTCAGCTCATCTGAACCATCTCTGCTCAAACTGTTTCACTTTTTTGGGTAAATTGGGTAAATTATTGGGTAAATTGGCAGCAAAAAGCCAGCAGCAAACAGGTATTTGAAGCTGTTGGAGTCTCTGAAGTCTCAAGAACTTCTCCATGCAGGCTGGCAGTTGGTTTACCTCCCTTACGAAAATTAACTTTTATTAAAAATTAATTTTATTATAGTAAAACCATGGTTTCTGGCATAGTGATTACCATTTGTATAACCATACAAATGCCATAGTTAAACTATGGTTTTTGTAGCAAAATTATGGTTAAATTGTGGTTACCATGGATTAACTAAAATAACCATGTTTGTTATTTATATTATATAAGATTGAGTAAAATATATTGATTAGACACAAATTCTAATTCTCTTCCATGAATGTGGATGTTCTGTATAAGTTGTTAGCACTATTAGAGGACCAGGAGCAAAATATTACCGACAGAAATACAAAAACAAACTACCAAATTACTAATTCCCCTTACCGCTGTCTGTAATGTGGATTATAATGCATCTATCTATCAACGGGACGAACTTCTGGAACTGTCATCTCCATCCACTCGCCTGAGAGCAGACACAAACCCTGAGTGATACTGGGGAGCGAGCGGGAAAACATGGAGCGGATTCGCGGATCTTTAGCGGAGCGATAACAGAACGCTTTTATGGAAATCCTGTCGAAAGAAGGGAGGGGGGCACCTCAGCCAATTAGGTCAGAGGGGCAGTTGCTCTAGCCACCAGACACCCTCCTGTGCACGGCCCTGCATATATATATATATATATATATATATATATATATATATATATGTATATATATACATATCAGGGGCGTTTCCTCCGAGGAGGCAATGGAGGCAGTGCCTCCTTAAAAAAACTTGATGAGAAAATAATCAATATTACAAAAATAAAACAACGCAAATGTTACAAAATTTGACATTAAAAAGTATAAAAGTCACTCGTTTTTCTAAAGAAACACTGTCAAACAGCAATACCCGCAGGTGAAGTTACAGCGGGGAGTCCACGTCTCCCTGCCTCCCTTCAGCTCATAGAAACAAAGCAGAGCCCCCTAAGCATGCGGTGGGTTTAGTGGGGGGTAACTGTGAATGAATGGGGAAAGTCACATGAGAGGAGGCAGTGCCTCCATCGCGCTATGATTGGATATGATCGGTTACGATTGGACATGATTGGTTCTTGCCATAAATCCCGCCTCTTGTTTTTTTGCGCGCTCTCGTCAAATCGGCCTGAATGAAGACAGTAATGGCGTTAATGGGAAGACTAATTAAAAATTAAGTAAACGGCTGTCACTTAGATATCACAACTTTATTTCATGTCAAAATCAAACTCGAAATGGCCTGAAAACATGATGACTGCGGGGGTTTTTAGTGAGCAAGAAATTAAAGGTACATCTTTGTGTCTGTGAGTGAGTGACCAGTGCGTACAAGTCTGATGACTGCTGAAAATAAATTGACTATTAAAAAGAAAAGCTGAATATTAGTTTATAAATAATATATATATTGTTTAAATTGTTACTGCCTTTAGTTATTATTTTTAAATAAATGTTAAAATGTAAAAACTTGATGAAATTTATACTTGGTTTTAATATATAGAACATTACATAGTGTAAAAATATAAAATAGAATTGTATTTGGTCTCTCTTTTTATGGAATGTTAACTTAACCAGGAAAATTGTGTAACAGTGACATAAATGAGGACGTTGCCTCCTCATTTTGAAACACCACCGCACACCACACACATATATATATATATATATATAGACTGTATGTGCAGTATTTACAGATTTTGGTAACATCATGGTATGAGAAGATGAGATTGCCTGGTACTTGACAGTTTTATGCAAAACAAGTTACCTGACGTATCACAACACATAACTCACAAATCTAGAAACAGTTTATGTATTGTAAAGATGCACCATTTTAAGTGTGGTATGTATGTTGACTGACATACCCGTTGACTTGGACTGGTTGAACCGATCCTTTGCCACTTGGATGTTGTTTCTGAATACCTGATGTGATCCAATGAACTTCTGAGCCTCTGTGTCCCAGTAATCTGCTTTCATATTCTTTTCAATCCACTCTGTCTTCGGCACAGCTTTCATTGTGTTGCTGTCAAAGTACACAAACTGCCCATCATCCACCAGACCAACCACAGTGAACTCTGGGAATTCAATGTTTCCAGACACACCAGTGTAAAAGTATTTCAGAGAGTGTGTTCCTGTGGACAGAGATACAAACAGAGAGAATACAATTTTAGTAATCATGTCAAATTAGACATTCTTGCATATAGCTTGTTCAAAATTCACGATTCACAGAATTACATGAACACTGAGATGTTAATTAGCCTATATATAAAATAATTAATTCCAAAATAGTTGAAAACAATTATCTATATTGCAATATTTCATTTGATACAAAGTCTTTCCCCTTCATGCATGTAATTGTTCATATTCAAAGTTTTCTGAGTTACACATTTAATGAGACCTTATCAGTTATTGTACTAAAAATAGCAAGATGTGATTTTAATTAGAATAATATATTTACTCAGAAACAGCTTTATTGGCCAAGGAGCTCTGGGTGAAATATTAGAACACAAGAATACAGATAACAAGACATGCATCTAGATTAAACAGAGGATAAGTTATATACTGTTAAACATATTTAAAGATATCATTGCAAGCAAAGACGAACGTAAAAAAAAAAGAAGGAAAAAAAAAGAAAATGTATTGCTGAATGTATTATTTGAAAACTGCAATAATGGAAAAAATGTTGGCAAATAATGATTTGTAATATTCAATTAGTCTATTTCAAACAAATTAATATTTATTATTATTGTTATTGGCTGGCAGGAAGGGTTGATTCGTGGCCTTGTATTGCCATCTAGTGGACAAAAGGCCTGAAGACAATTTCTCCAGGACGATCAGTTGTTAATTGGTTCTTTTAAAAGGCAGAATTTCCTTAATTTCATTTTCTCTGCTGTTAATGGGCTTTATTCCAATACATGATAAAACAAAAATTATAAGTTTTATTTTTAATTAAAAATAGACCACAATGTAGTGGGTTTAGAAAGTAGTTCGTCATCAGTCTCCGGGTAGAAAAACGCTTTTCAGGTCAGAAATGAAACTGATACATGATACAGCAAACTAGCATGCTGTATATAATGCTATGTTTTTGTTGTTGTTGTTGTTTTCTCTCCATAATACATTTTGAGTTAACAAAAAACTCACACCAACAAGCAAATAATTTGGTACAACAATTAGGGACACGCATACTTTTGAATATAACAATTCCATTTTTCTTTTTTTTCTCAGCAGGTATAATTTGATTTTTCATTTAAGAATATTTTGTCAGTAAAGGATACATATTTTATACAAATATAACTGTTAAATGTCATACATAAGCATGAATAGGCAACGTTAAACTTCAAAGTTAATATGCTTTTAAAACGTGACATAAAATACACAACATGCGTCAATAGGCTACATATTTTTTGGGAAAGTGTCAATAAAACTAAATTTTGACTCAATATGGGCTGTTTATGTAGGCATTTTTTAGTGTAATAGAATAATTCGCCAAACTGCAGTCTTACAAATAAATGGTAGCTACTGTCATACTAAAATAATGTACTCACCAGCATAGGCAAGATGAGCTCCGAGGAGCAAAAGCACTACAGATCGCATTCTTGCTGCTGCCCGAGAAACAGTTTTTGTCTGTAGAAAATCGTTGTAGAGAAATGACTACTAGAAGGGCTAAAATACATGTATTTGAGAAATGTATGATTTAGTGCATTTAGTGTATATTTTGAGAGGCTAAAAAGATGTTTACATGATGCTACATGAAAAATATGTCACACGACAGCGGATTTTCAAATGTCACAAAAATTGTTCCTGCGGTTAAAGCGCATGCGCCGTAAACATGCAGTTCAATGAAAGCGAAAGCGCTGGAAGCTGCACGAAAAATTTTGGGAAAAATAACCCGCCAAACATCACAGCTACACAGAGATATCATTGAAACTTTTAAAGCAACGATGTGTGCTCAACTCCTAAATGCTATCTTTCTGGCATGACTTGAACATACCAATACATGCATCAACATTTAGTTATTTGGCTGTATTCTGGTCACTTATGAGTCAACATTGTGCAAACACGCCCAAAGAACTTCCACAGCTTTCATATATAGTGGATAAAAGATAGAAATACAGTTATTTTTAATTGGCTGAGCGACGTTCCAATAATTAATATACAGTCCACTCCATTTGTTTATATTCCAGACAGACACTGTGCATTAGTGGTAGGGATTTCCAGTTATTCTTTTTAGAGGTAATATCAGCTGTGCTGCCATTCTGGAATACAGGACACAGGAGAAGAAGCAAATGAGTAAATGTATGCTCACATTTAGCCTGGAACTAGTCTAGAATAACCATGTTTATTATTATAACCACAGCGAACACCTCTGCACTCCAAATTTCTCTCAACATGGGGAGAGCTGTCAGTCAGTAAATAGGAAAACAAAGTAACTTGCGTTAATTATTTGAAAAGTTACTTAATTGGAAAAGTAGCATTACTTTACTAGTTACTTGGAAAAGTAATCTGATTACATAACTCATGTTACTTGTAATGTGTTACCCCTAACACTGGTGACAAGTGACAGTCTTTATGAGTGAATCATTAACTCATTCAAGCAGTTGTTCAAGACACTGTTTCATATTTGGATTTCCAAAAGAATATTTATGTCAGTGAGAATGTTCTGTAACTCTTGATTGTATACTTTGTTCACATCAGGTGTCAGCACTCCTTCTATTGAGGACTCTATGGTGATGGTCGCTGTTGCTCTGGTGCTTTACGGCATGATAAAGTTTCTTTCCTGGACATTCAGCTCTTCTGGTAAGTCAGTTTTCTAGCATCACTGCAACACAGAAGTGCTGTTTACAAGTGAACTGACAACAGAACCTGTTCTAGTGTAAAAAAAATATATAAATAAATTTAAAAATAAGAATATTGCAGTATAGACCAGATTTGTGTTTGTAATAATATGGGATGACCTGGAATGTATTAAATATCCAAGCATGTACATTTTTGTTTTCATATAGACTCCAGTGACACTGTTAAGGTAAATAACATCTTTTTTTCTTTCTTTTTTTTTGCTAAACCACACTCTCAAATTTAATTTCACATTTCATTGATGCTGTCTTTAGTTCTCTAGTATAACTGTCTGTCTGCTTATTTCTATCTGTCTCTTGTGTAGAAGGAGAAATAAACCCGGAGCTGATTTTGAAGGCTGAATAGTGTGAAGAGAAACTGGATTTGTAAATTATTATTTCAGAATAGTTTTATGTTGTGTTTCAGTCTTCGCTTAAGAATTTCAGATTGCCGTGTTTGGTATTTTTATAATAAACTATTTCAATTACAGTAGTACAAATTCTGGAAATAATAAAAAATTTGATTGTATTTTAAATATTGCAGGACTGTTGCTGATATTTAGTTTTAAGAACTTTCATGAACACAGTTTATTAATAACGTAAACTCAATTGTTTAGAGATATATTAGTAATGTAGGCAGCAGATGAATTCAATTTGTGAATGTTTTTTTTTTTTATTTGTGTTATAAACAGGTGAAATACAGAGAATTATCTGTAAAGTCACCTGATAAGTGTGAAGGGAACGTTCTGATCAAACATCTGATCTCACATTCATGCCAAACTCGTTGTTTCTGATAAAGTTAAAAAAAAAAAAAAAAATTAAACAGTTCTCACTAAATTGATCCACCCTATTGATGCATTCTTTATGATATCTGAATTTAATTTTCTGTTACTGACTCAAACAAAAACAACAAAACAAAAAAAGATCTGTTATGTTATCAAGCATGATAAATACTGTATATAAACATGTATGATATCAGAAAGATTGAACAATTATTTATAGTGGAGGAAATGTCACAGGGCTTGAACAGAAAATGCAGAGTACAAAGAAAATGAACACTTTTGGAAAAAAAGTTAAAGGATGATATTTTTAAAAAATATACTGCAAAATATTGTTATTTTATTCAAAAATTTGAGAGCAAAGTCTATCAGATGAAAGTCTATATGATCTACTAACAGAACTAGTGCTTTTATTAATATAATATAATATATAATTGCAAGTCCTAATCAATAACCTCATATACAGATAAATTCATTACTATACATTATTTTTAATCTGCAATGCTATAATATATAAAAGCTTTTGGAAGATCAAAACACAAAATGTATTTCAAGAATGCAAAACATACCTTGTAGTTTAATTAACCGGATTAGTCAAATCAAGCAATAAATTCCAATGAGGTAAAACACTGTAAAAATGTTTTTTTCAACTGCTTACAATTACTTGTCACACAATTTCTGAACCCTGACACTCAAACACCAGAAACACACACCAAATCTGCAAAACTATACACTAATTCTCAGCCTTCGACTCAGTTTTCAATTTCATAAAACACGCAATTCTCTATGTAACACACAAAAATCTAACAGGAAGTATCTTGATATAATGAGATTGTTTGATATAAGTACCTTTTTCAAACACAACCATTGTTTATGTCCAACTACACATGGCTGATGTATTTCTTTTCTTTCATGTACTGTGTAATACTGAATTCACAACCACAAATGCTTACAGTAAAAAAAAAAAAAAAAAAAAAAAAAATAGTTTGGTTTCATTCTTGCTTTCGTGTTTACCATGAATTCTTCAACATCTCTTTGACAATTACTTTCAGTCTTGTACAGAAATGTACATAGCAGCTCATGAAAGAAGAGCTTTAGGTTTTGAACAACTGTGTGTATATGATATATCCAAAAATAGAATATTATGGCAAAGGTGTTTATAACGTAAGATAAATGTTTGCTTTTGAGATGTGTTTGTGATATTTTGAATGCAGTGCTTCATTTTGCAAGAGATGTGAGGCATTTTGCATTTTGTGTGTGCAATTCTTAGATTTGTGTGTAAAGTTTTGAAAAAAAAGAAGCAAAGTTTTGAAAATGTGTGTAAGCAGTTGAAAAAACTAATATGTATAAATCAACCAGACTATACATCATATATATAAGATTTCTAAGAATTTCAATTTCACAGTCAGTACTGATATCAAAAGCAAAACCTTTCTCATACTTTCACAAATAATACAAATCAATCATTGTATTTGTGTTTTCTTCTTTGTCATTAAAGAAGGTTTTGCATATATTGTGGCCAGAAGAAGCATGTCACCTTCAGAACCGTGGAGAGCACCATCAGTGCTACCAAGTGATGTTCAGGACCAAGGATAGCTTCTCCAACACAGGTGTGCACAGTTTCTCCCCTGACAGGGAGCCACAGCTGCAGGCTGTTGGGCCCAATCAGCAGCCACATAAAAGAGAACAAAGAAGCCACAGTAGGAGAGAAGCAGAAAAGCTGAATGTTCCTCATCTCAGGCATTGGACCAGTGCTAACCAGAAACTAGCTTGTGAGGGTAGAGGCCTAGTGAAGGATGTGAGTAGTCTGAACTACCTTGATTAACCTCTTCTGCCTTTCCTCCAGATGTAGTTTGATGCCACAAGGTGCAACTTGAGAAAGAAGAAATACCTGGGTTACAGTTTTCCCCATATTTCCTTCTCCTGTACCTTATGAAGAATAAAAAAAAGCTAAGTGCTTCACTGAAAGTCTGCCTGGTGAACTGTTTACTTGACTTCTTGTGGTAAATCCTCCAATCTTGTATGTGAAGACTACATATGGTGGAGAATGCAGGCATGATTTGAGCCTTGCATCGGATTCAGACAGTGCATTGGGCAGAAGAGAAACGACAAGAAAATGGAGGAGGCCCTGGCCGCCATTCTGCAGGCTCAAACCACACTAAATGCAGCAGTCACCGAGCTCTGCCGAAGGACTGAGGCACAGGGTAGAAGACCCCAAGTTTGTCTGACCAAAATGACTAGAGATGTTGAAACCTATCTTGATCTCTTTTAAAAAAAAAAAAATGGCCCAAAGAGATGGCTTAGGGCAGACTGGGCAAACCTGATTCTTCCTCTGCTAACTGGGGAGGCACCAAAGGCCTGCCGTGACCTAACCATTCATGAAGCAACCATTTATGAAGTGGTCAAGAGAGAAATCCTAGCCCAGTATGAGCTAAGCCTGCCTGCCAAAGCCCAGCTCGTCCATAGCATGGGAATACCATGCAACACTTCCAGCACGGGCCCAAGTAACTACATTAACCTGCATAGTGAGAAGCTGGCTAGAGGAAGGAGATGGGCTGCCGGCGGTAGAAAGAGTGGTGATCAATGCATACAGGGCCTCCCTGCAGATGCAAAAAAAGTATGTGGCTCAACAAGGACCACAAACCGTAGGTGCCTTAATTGCACTCCTAGAAAACCACCAGGTAACCGTGAGCTTGTTGAAGCCTGAAGTAAACAAAACCCCGTCTTGGAAACCAAGGCGAGAGCCTCCTAATAAGTACCCCGAAGCAGCCCAAACAAGACCCCTGAGAGCTCAAGGAAACTGGAAAGATGAGAGGCCTCTGTGAAATCCTGTTCCGTTCTGATGCTTCACATATGGAAGGGAGGAACACCTCGCCCAGGATTGCCTAGGCCAGGAGGAATTCCTGCCCACGGCCAGTGCCTCAGATTCATCAGTGCTTCTCTGCCACTTCCTTACCACCTGCTGGGCCCATGAGGGGGCAGCTGCCCCTAGGGTCCCTGTTAAGATTGGGGGCAGGGACACAGAAGCTCTGATAGACTCTGAGTATGGTGACTCTGATCCGACCAGAGTATGCAGGGCCGATCATTGGGAGAGCGCTATGTGTCCTGTATTCACGGGGACACCGGGAACTACCAAACTGCAGAAGTAAGAATGGTCACACCCCGGGGCCAGTTTCAAGTACAAGCAGGGGTTGTGGAACACACTTGCCAGTCCCTATCCTGATTGGCAGAGACTGTCAAGTACTTTCTGCCTACTCGACAGGCCAAGCTGCAGACTGGAAAAGACCTACCTGACACAGATGTAGAGACCGTCTATCTGACCACTGGCCTTCTCTTACCACTGAAGAGCTCAGACACAGAAACAACCAGCCCTGAGGAACCCCTCAATGATAGAGGTGAGGATTGCTCTGACCCCACTGCCTCAGAAGATCCCGACAGTGTACAGGTACTTGATGACATAGAATCCCATGAAGTATTTTTGGACTCTATTGGCCCAGGTTCAAGAAGGTGGTCGAAGACTATTTGATGTCACTGTTCTGAATGTCCGCTCCACAGCCCCAAGGTAACATATCGAAATCCCTTTCAGCAGGATTGCACTGGATATTGTGGGACCCCTGCCAAAATCTAACCGGGGACACAATACATTCTGGTCATCCTTGACTATGCCACCCGATTCCCTGAAGTGGTGCCTCTCCAATCAGCCACCTCAAAGGCCGTGGCCAGAGAACTGGTCCAACTCTTCAGCTGGGTGGGGATGGCAGATGAGATCCTTACAGACCAAGGCTCATGCTTCATGTCTACTGTGATGAAAGAGACCTGCCGACAACTGAAGGTGAAGCAACTCCGAACCTCCATATTCTACCCCCAGACTGATGGGCTTGTAGAGAGGTCTAACAAAACTCTTAAATGTTGAAGAAAGTTATTGATGTTGATCGGAAAAATTGGGATCAGCTGTTACCATATGTCTTGTTCTCTGTTCAAGAAGTCCCACAGAGTTCCACTGGTTTCTTACCCTTTGAACTCCTCTATGAGCAACAGCCTTGAGGAATGCTGGATCTCGCCAAGGGGAGCTGGGAACAGCAGCCAGCACCATGTTGCACCATCATTGAGCATGTCGAACAGCTGCATGACTGAATGGCAAGGAACTGGCCAATTATAAGAGTACACATGCAACAGGCCCAACAACAGCAGGCCAAGATGTATACAACAGAGGGGCACAGGTTTGAGAATTTCACCCTGGAGAAAAGGGTATTAGTTCTAGTCCCATCCAATGAATGCAAATTCCTGGCCAGGTGGCTGGGACCTTATGAAATTGTAGAGCAGATGGGGCCCAGTTAACTACAGAATACGCCAGGCCAGCCGACGTAAGGGCCAGAAAATCTACCATATAAACCTCTTGAAACCGTGGCGTGAACCTATCACCCCTCCAAGTGATGTCCTTACAGCCAGTATCCTTTCCCCTGTAACCCCTGAGGGTTCCTTAGCCCAGGCATTGGACCAGTCCTAACCAGAAACCAGCTTGTGAGGGTAGAGGCCTAGTGAAGGACATGAGTAGTCTGAACCACCTTGACTAATCAAATCTCTTCTGCTTTCCTTCCAGATGTCATTTGATGCCACAAGTAGCAACTTGAGAAGGAAGAAATACCTGGGTTACAGTTTTCTCCATATTCCCCTCTCCTATACCTTATGAAAAATAAAGTTAAGTTTTGCTTCACTTTTTCTCTTTCCTGGGCATTCAGCTCTTCTGGTAACTTCTGCCTGATTATTACTGAAGTGCTATTTACAATTGAGCTGACATTAGAATGATTTGTTCTATAGTGTGTAGTAAAGTGTTTTGCATATACAAATGTATAAAAGGGGAAAAAGTGTCTTTATTTGTATCTAAATTGTTTTCATATAGGCTCCAGTGACTGAGTTAAAGGACAAGGTAAAAACATATTTGCTGTACTATTAAGTTATGAATATGTATAAAGTTTCATATTTCATTGATATCTAAAATGAGTCTGTCTGCTTAGTTTCTTCTCTTCCGCTTCTGCTCCTAAAAGCTGAAGAGTGCAGTAACATCAAAGGAACTTGTGAATAATCCTGTCAAAATAGTTATTTCAATCTTTACTCAATTTCTTAGACTGTCTTTGGATTGGTTACACTACTTAAAATGGTATGAATAAGTGTATGTTATAATCTTATGAGTACTGAAATAAAAAAAACTGCAAAATGGGTCAGTGTGTATTGACTTATTTAGTAAAACATAGAGGGCTGTTGCCACACTTGATTTGGGACTGAAGTTCACAGCAGATGTTGATCATGTAAATAAACAGGAGAAAATCAGTTGTAAAAAGACTCCTCTTCAGCACCGATTAATCCAAACACTCTTGTTTTTAAGTGAGATTGGACTATTCCACAATATTTTTTTTCAAAACAGTTCAAGACAAGGTTGCTAGAGAAGGTGGTAAAAAAAAGAGGTGTAGCTGTGTTTGTATATATGTAGCTAAAAAGTTTAATTTTCAGGATTGTTTTGTCTATATGCCATTTTCTTTGTATATGTTTATACACATTTGTGTATGATTTTATTTTTTGTAGTGAGTAAGCTTCCCCTTAGAGAATGTAGTATTTAACAATTAACTCCATGGTATGGGTAAATTTCTACATGATTCTTGTTTAATGTATCCAATTAAAATAAGTCTTACTATATCATGGGTGTTCAGCTTATCTGTGTATTTGTGAAGAATTCAAAGTCAATATTTACTTTTGACTTGAGTAAATTTAAATGAAAGTTTAATAAAAATGTGAAAATTGTTTTTAAGCAACGGGGATAGTTGCAAACTGCACAACCCAAATTCACATCTCATTATTAAAGGGCTCTCCTGATAATCTACACATCATATAAACTGACGGGATGTGTGAGATGTTCTTACTGAGTAAAATGTACTGTTTAGAAGAAACAGTGACATTACCGTTACAATAAATTATTTAATTTGTCTACAAAACTGATGCGTGAAATATAAACTATAGTATCATGATCAAAAATAATGAGACACATATACAATGTTTAGTTTATACCTTATAAACTAATAGCAATTGTAAGAATTTGTAGTCTGCCTCGACCCAGATTCCACTCCAAAGTATATTTTAGAATGAGTTCATCCCCAAAATGGCTTAATTATCACAGAGAAGAAGAAAGTCAACAGTTATGTTGTTTCTGCATCATTTGGGATAATCACATCCTGAACAAATGGTCATCAATTGTAGAATGGTAATAGGTGTGGGACAGTGGGAACCATCTCAGACAATGAGGTGTCACAACTTATTAACATACAGACCACAGCTGGTAAAACATGAGAAACTACTTTTACATGAAGAGTGGTGCACTGTAAACAAGATAAAAGGCTTGAGATTTGAATGTTCTGGGTTTATTCCGATGCCGGTGAACCCAAGGTGCTTCATGTACTTTGTCACTGCTATGCTGCAATAAACTTCTTCATCAAGATCTTCAACGTCCTCATCATTTTTTCTTACACAATACATCATAATTTCCCCTGTTTTATCATATTAAATGATCTAAAAGGTGAAAAAGCAGAAATGAATTTATAGACAGGATTTCATGCAGGAGGAAAATCACAATTTACGAAAATCCAGACTTTAAAATAATACAAATTTCCCAAACTGTTTACCCCCATTTAGAGTCATAGGGATGCAGGAACCTATCCCAGCATCTCAGGCCGTAGGCAAGGAAACACTCTGGACAGATGGCCAGTCCATCACGGGGTAATAAAATATTATATACTATAAAATTGTGTGAACTTAAAATATTTTTTTGCCCAAAAACCAATGCACCTACAGTTTGTTATCAAACTAAATGTGAGATCAACTTTTGAATGTTAGTGATATGTGAATTGAAAAGCCTTCGTTT
Source organism: Elopichthys bambusa (assembly GCA_037101425.1). Taxonomy (NCBI): domain Eukaryota; kingdom Metazoa; phylum Chordata; class Actinopteri; order Cypriniformes; family Xenocyprididae; genus Elopichthys; species Elopichthys bambusa. The sequence continues at coordinate 25,188,397 of CM074448.1, forward strand.
GTTTGTGCATGTAAATTTTGTGTAGAATATTAGGGCTGTTTAATTTGGTTTTAACCTGTATTTGTCTAAAAATAATTTGCATTTGCACTGTTTTAATCTTACTTCTGGTGCCAGTATAGTCTTTTTAAGTCTTAACGGCAGTCTGGAGCCCTGCATCATAAGTTAAAAAACACAAAACATGATGGCATGTCATTTTTTGCATTCGTTTTTGTGTATATGAGAGAGCGAGAGAGAGAGAGAGAGATTCAAATGACATCACGCAATCATTAAAGCAATTCTACTGTACTGGAGTGAAATTTGGGGAACATTAAAGTTTCACAAATTGGGATAAAAGTTTAGTAGAAAGAACACAACTGGAATTTGCTAAAAACAATGCCTGTAGGGCTGAATTGGGCTTATAACCCTTAAACATTGAAATACAAACAAGAGCTGTTAAATTCGGGCATCACCTCAGCCAAACCAATACTGAATCTTTTAAATATAAAGCCCTCCTTGCCAATGAAACCCCCACAGTGTCTCATCCTCTTGAGTTTCATAATTAATGAAATTCAAGCTAAGTCTGACTCCAACCACAACTTGACATTTATAAAGATACTGACAAATATCTAAAGTAAAATTATGATAAAAAATAAATAAATAAATAAAAACTAATTTGACCTCCAAACCGAACTCAAGTGTTATTCTGCCCTAAACAGAACCACCAAACTGGCAAATTACTTCTTAATTAAACCATTAAAAGAAAGACAAATTCTTTCAAAATATTGACTCAGTGACCATAACTTAGAAATTGAGAAAAAAAAAAAAAAAAAAAGCAGAGGCCAGCACGGTTTGGACAAGGCTCAGGGGCACAAAGTACGGGGGAATTCTACCCATGGCCAGGCTGTCCATGGAGGAGCTCACTTCCTGCAGCATGTCTGTCATCAGAGCGGTGACCAGCTGAGTTTGGGCATAGTCGTTTTGGAAGACGGTAAATAGTTGCTTCATTGAGTTCACCGTTTGGTTCAGCAGGATGCTGTGAGTATTGATAACCACCACAGTGCCTTTCAGGGTTTTGCCGATGGTTTGTAGGGTCTGACTCTGTGTTGCAAGTTGGTCTCTCAGCTGTGGAAGCTCGGTCTGAATCTCAGCCACATGCCGTCTGGCGGTGGCTAGGCTCACTGCGTTGACACTAGACATGCCGAGGTTAAACAGGGTCCCGACAGCAGCGGTGGCTCCAAGCAAAGCTCCCAAGAACCGTTTGGTGCGTCGGTTATGTCCACTTAACTCAGCTTGTGTGACAGTCATTTTCTCTAGCTGGGCGAGCATGTGCCTGATATCGGCCTCTGCATGAGTGAGGGAGTCCTCCGTCCACCGGGCACCTGCCCAGCTGTACTGTGAAACTCTGCTGGGATAGTGTGCTCTGTAGACATTGCGGGGGTTGAGCAGCACATACACTTTCTGAGTGTAAGTCCAGCAGTTGGTGATCAGAAGTCCCGGTTGTTCCCTCAGTACAATGCCTGATGCTGGACCCGGTGATGTGATGTCTGATTGCGGCTGTCCTTCGGTTGGCGGGAGGCACAAGAGGGTGAGCCACAGCAGCATCCTGGTACAGGAAAGAGGGAGAGAGAGGGGAGAGAGAGAGACCTGGTTGGTCAGCGAGGGATGTCCTTGGTTAGTGAGGACAGTCTTTTCAATCCTTACGTCATTTTCCACAATGATGGCTATATACAGTTTTCGGGCCACCCCCTTCTCGATGAGGTTCCCCAGGAGTCTTGGTACCGGGGCTTGGGTGCTGACCGGTAGGCAAGTGGGGCTGGTCTCGTGCAGTTCATTAGGGAGGCAGACAACCAAAACCGCGCTTTCTGGTAACGTTGAGCCTTGGTGGTCAGGGTGATGACGTGGGCTGGTTTGCTCTGGGCGTTCAGCTGTCGACTGAGGTGACTGGGTGACCCTGTCTCTTAGTGATGCATTAACTGGTTCTGCGATCAGTAGTTGGTTGGCAGGGAACCGGGTGTTAGGTTCCATCGGAGGGCTGTCAGGGCAGACGTTGGGGGCAGGCCTTACTCCTAGTCATAAGGTGTCTGGCTTGTCTTTCTTATCTCCTTTGTGGCTCTTTTGGATAAGCTCTTTTAGGGCCTTTAAGATCTCTGCAGACTCAGACGTAGCTGCACGGTTCTGCTCTTGTGAGAGCTCGGACTTAGGCTTGTTCGGTGCATGTCGAGAGGCGTTCCGCTGCTGGCGGTCGGGGCTTGGAGTTCTGGCCGATGAGGGTCTGCCATTTCTGGGCTGTCGGCTGGCATCCCACATGGCACCACCCTTTGGGTGGTTGGATGGGCGTGGTTTGTCCCAGAATCTCTCAGAGCGCCCGGTCTGTTGCTTGGGACGGGTACTCTCATAGTGAGGCTGCCCTCTGCTGGCTGTGAATGGCTTGGATCTCTGTTAAACGGTCGGTCTCTGTGGTGTGCGTGTGCACCCTCTAGGGCCAGTTCTGGACAGTGATCAGAGATCGGGTAAATGGTTGGGTTTTTAACAGTCTTTTCAGATGCAGCCTTCTGCTTAGAATAAGCCTTGTGGGCTAAATCTCGCAGCTGTTGAGTAGACATACTCCGTGGGAAGGCCAAGACGCCCAGATATACGTCAAAATGAGCTTTGGCGTGCATATGATACGCACTTTATGGCGTGTAGGCCTTTATAATACGCTTGGTACTCTTGGGTAGGATTCGTGGTGTGGGGCTCGTGCGTATTACACGCCGTAAAGTGCGTATTATATGCATATTCCACGAGATTACAAACGTGTACTATTGATACGCATTCTTCTTTTAGGTCTCTTTCAAGGTAATATAATAACTGAGAGACATATCACACAGTGGCACTAATTTTTAAGAAAAAGCTTACTCTGGCACTATACTGTAAAATTAAAATAACCTATGCCTACTCATCAGCATAGGCTAGAAGAACTCCAAGAAGCACAATCACTACGACCCGCATCCTTGCCTAGTCCTGAGAGACAGCTCAGATTAAAATCGTTTTAGAGAAATTACTTGAAATATTTGTACCAAACGTCAGTGTTAATTTTCGACTTTGAACTAGTGAAACGTATCTACGCTAACGCCTAAACAAGCTCTGAAAATGGGGGATAATGCGGGGGGACGGAGTCCGGGGAGGGGTCGGCATTCCAGTTCAAATTGGCTAGATTTTTTTAAGGAAATGAAAAGGATTTCTTTATTTTATCTACTCAAATAGCCTATGAAAGCGATACGAATTCAGAACAAAAACATAGCGCAATAAAAAATATATATTAATGCAGGGATATATTCAACATTTGGTTGCGCAATCGACTTTCGTGATTGGCCAAATATCTGCAGGTTGCAGTGCATGCTTCTATCAGTGCGCGTTCTCAGAACCAACCAACAGAACAATACACTTCAGGTAAATTCACCGGGTTGAACTGAGAACAGAAACCGTTAGTCTACTTTAATTGACTTTCAATTTGATATGGATAAAACAGCATTACATTTCTGAAATTATTAATGCAAACTCTGTCTAATAATGATGTCTAGCCTGAAAAGGGACTGCGTTTTCGTGATGAGACACATAGTAGAGCTGCACGATTAATCATCAAGATCAAACAGCCACGCAATCTTATGCTGCGTTCCAGGCAGGTTTTTGAGCCCGTAAGTCACGACTTCAAACCACGACTCAAGACTTTGTAGCGTTCCAGGCAAGTCATGCCAAACTGCCTGAGTATAAACAAACCAGCATGGCGGACCATACGAGGCTTATGCTCATTAACAATTATTTCTATCGCCAAAGGTGCTTACTCCTTGCTTATTTGAGGGAAACGGAGGAGGAAAACGGCGCATAAGGCAAGAGAAGCTGTTATACCTTTTATTTTACTGTGCACTTGCATAAACGCCGCATCCGTAAGGGCTGCCATTGTTGTTTCGCGGGCTATGTGACGTCAGAACCCGTAGCTGGGAGTACATTGATCTAGTACGGGTTTGACTGCTGTTCCAGTGCACTTTCACGTATGGAAGGTTGGAAAAACACGGATTACGGGTTGCCTGGAACACGGCATTATTCCTAAATGACAGTGGTTCGTCTATTAGGAAGCTTTGACGAATATGATCACAGCGAGCTTCAGATCTATGTTGGCGGTGCACTGAGCCAGGGAGAGCAATTATGCAGCCTTTAGAAAGCCTATATGCAACATCTTCACAAACAGTTTTTACAACAGTATAATTATTTCTGTGTTAAAGTAATTAAAATGATCACAGAAGTACTGGAATAAAAGTTTATAGTTCAGATATAAACACTGATGTCCACGGCATTTTGAACGTTCAAATCACATTTTGAAAGTAACTTGACGTTTCAAATAGATTGTATCAATTACATTGTTGCGCCACTAGGAGGCGACAAGTGACTGTTAAAAAATATGTTGTCTTTGAATCATTCATTCAAGATATGTGTTCAAAAACACTACTTCATCTATACTGAAGCACATGAAGGTTAGGCTTGTTCGAGATGCATCGGAGCTGCGCAGACCGATCAACGTATGACATCAAAGTACCGCGAGAGCGATTCAAAAGCATAAGGAGTCCTATGCTCTCCAATCGCTCTCGCGGTACTTTGATGTCATACGCTGATCGGTCTGCGCAACACTGATGCATTTAGAACAAGCCTATTATGAGTGAATAATTTATTAAAACTGATTCATTTGAATCCATATTTTTTTAAATAGACTGCAGCAATTAACATTTTTCCAGAACATCTAGTAAATGACGTGTTATTTTGTTTAGTTTTTTTTTTTTTTTTTTTTTTTTAAAAAAGGTATTCTCAATTTCCAGAATAACTCAAGCTCAATTGAGTAAAAACAGTATTACAAAACAACAACCTTATGTTATTAAGCGATCTGTAGCCTAATGGTGACAGGCAGGCAAACTGAGACAACAGAACTAATTAACAGACTGACAAACTAAAGCACATGACAAACTAAAACGGTAGGAAATCTAATACAGAAATACAAACGAATGAAAACAAACACAAAACGTGACAAATTTTGATGAAATTTTACTGTGGCCTAGTGTTCAAATATTGATGTAAAGGTTTAAAAGTACAGTGCAACATCAATAGCCTACTGATATTAACCACAATCTTTAAAAATCCGACAAATCAATCTACCTTGCTAATCAATCGCTTGTATTCCTGTTGTCTTCTTTTTACTAAAGAGAAATATATACATTTTCCAAAATAAGTTCTTTAACTGTCACATTTCTACATCATAAAATGAGCAAGTTCAAATAAGGAATGACTTTCATTTAGATTCATATAAGACATGTCTGTGTGTGTGTATGTGTGTGTGTGTGTGTGTGTCAGGAAAGCACACCAGTGTGTAAAACATTAAAATCAGTAAAGTGACAAATTTACACATGGTTTCTTTATTTTAAGCAAATTCAATTTAAGACATTTTATTTCTTTTTAATGCAAATTGGGAAATAATCTTAACATTTTGTAACAAAACAAAGAATTGCAATATAGCAATATGCAATATGTCGTCGTCTGAGACAGCAGAGAGTAGCCAGTCAAGCAAACACGCTCTGTAGAGCAGTTTGTCCGTTTAGGGCTACTGTAGAAACATGCCAGCACAAAATCATGACTTAACATGTACGGGGACCCACAGTGTATGTAGATGGCTCATTCTAAGGTAATAAAAACATAACGGTTCATTATGTAAGGTCTTTATACACCACTGAAAACATAGTTTTGTATATTATATTGCATTTCTGTCAATAGATCCTCCTAAAATGCACACATTGCACCTTTAAGCTAGTTATTTAACACTTTTCATGGTCTTGAATTTTAAAGTGAATTTAATAAATTTTAATACTAAGGACGTCCTGTCATACCCTGCCCTCACCTTTGTTCTTCTGATACAACCGACCCATGCTGTGAGTAAAAAAAGATTTAAAATATACATTTAAAAAGTTGGTTTGGGTTTTAGTATGCTGGTTCATTGGTAGCTCTGACTCCTAATGAATTGGTAGGGCTTTCATACATGTATCATTTAATGCTATGAAGTTGGCCTATAGAGCATAAAACTACGACAATAACGTGGCTTAGAAGAACTAGTATTATAAAGTTACTGCACAAAATTTTCACCATTCACTCATTCACAGCTTTCCTGTAAAATACAAACAATCTCACACTTATGACTGAGCTTTACTTGCATTTGTAATGATGCAGCTCTTGGGTCAGTTTAAGTTCATCATTGTTATGATCCCTGGTCTAGTCAGGGGGTAACAAATGACACAACAAAACTTCTTAATTACTCATTTTTAATTTTATTTGATTGTTCTCTTGTTCGTTTTCAAGGCGTTATTCTTATTGTGTATAAAACATTTCTTGAAAAAAGAAAACAATTTGAAAGCAAAATCTTCAGTGGTGAGCTAATGTCAAAACAATTAACAAACAGAAACTAACTTTCTCACAAAAGAACTGCCTTCCCTAATAAACAAAATAAAAGAAACAACACATTCGCTCCATAAACGACCCTATCTCCTTATCTAACCAATAAACAAGAGAAAAAGTGATGGCTGTTTGGCCTACAAAAAAAAAAAAAAAAAAAAAACTAAATAGGGCAAAATAATTAAGAAGTTACAGACAGGATCAATAGGACATTAATGTTCTAGGCATAAGGGTCACACTGTATCAAAAGCGGCTAACAGCACTCGGTTAAGGCAGAGATCACAGAAATCACAATCTGTCGCACTACATTTATACCAGCTAACACAATCAAAGAGACGGAGAGCTCCTTCCAGAGGAATTCCCAGGGAATTTATAGTCCAAGTTTCTTCTTCGGTCCAACCACTAACAGCCTCGCACTACATCCAGAACCAATCCTAAGAGAGGAAAAGGAAACAGCAGGAACAACAACAGAACCAATGTATTTATGCCACAGACATAACAGTCATCGAGGAGGATACAAATTTGGTTTATCTACAAAATATTTAAGTTAATTAGGCACTGATAACTATGGATGAAGTGCTGCATTTATGCAAAAGAAAAGCATTGCTGTAAATATTTAAAGTAATAAAACTCAAAACTTATAATTTATACATGACTGGTTTGTTATTCAATGTCACAACGTGTTTACTAAGAGACAGATCAAGTAAAAATTCTCAGATATGAAACCATAACTAATCTGCACTCTGTCTAACCTGTACAAATCTGTCCACTTTTGTTTTGATCAGGTTTAGCTATAGCCTACAAACTTCACCCCATTTTTTTTTAATGACATGCAAATAAATACAATGCACAAAACTGCACTGGCTATACAGGTTTGGATGTTGTTACAAAGAGAGATGGTACTTCCCTGTGTCCTGAACTGCACTCTGTTCCGAGAAACCACGTGAAATCATGGCAAACGCCTCTTATTTATTCGCCGTATGGTGCGTTTGGAATAATATTGTGGGCTTAGAGCTCCACCTATTGGAGACCAATAGCAACTGGAAAGGCTAAAATGTACGTGTTTTAGAGAAATTTGTTATTTTAGCGTATGATCTGAGAGGTCACATGACTTTTGCATGATGTTACATGAATAATGTGTGTTACATACATTACATGGCATGAATTATATTTTGGCCCAAAATAAACAGAAATTAATGCGCATGCGCTGTAAAACTGAAAGTAAACAACTGCAAGATGCACTGATGTTTTGGGGGAAAACCCGCCAGACCTTTATTTAACACAGTTCTCATTTTAACAAGCAAAGCAACGATGTCTGAGGTGTCGACCATATACAAGATATCTATCATCGCATTTACATTGTTTTGTAGTGGTAAGTTTTCGTAATCGAGACCACTTGGTCTTTAATACATTAGTAGACTACGTGTGTGATCAGTAAACACAATGTCTCTTACCGTTTAGCTTCCGGTTCTGGATGTCCGGTTCTGGAGTGCTGGTTTGTCCAGGAGAAGCCCGGTCACGGAGGAGGTTTCTCAGTACCAATGAGTCAAGAGAAATCTCTAATGTTCATCAGAACTGAAGCTTACAGTGAAGAGACCATGTCTGAACTTCATCCTCCTGCAGACATCAGCCCGTCCAGGATTTACTATGTGACTGGTCAGTGTCAATGCAGGCTGCGGCATGTCTAGTACATCCTCAAGTCAAAGTTAATTTGTTTAATTTTGTGCTCACTTTGTGATCTGTATCTACTGTAATGTTTATAGAATAGTAGTGTGATCCCGCCTGCCAATAAAACAATTATACAAGTACAAAACAACTGACAACTGCACTTTAATGCACTGTCTTCCTCCAGATCCAGCTGGCACGTTCTGTAGTGCTGCCCTGAACCCACCCAAAGGCTCTGTGAACAAACCAAAGTGTGAGATTAACCCTTTCATGCCTCACGCCTCCATGGTCAGATGGACATCTGCTCTCACTGACTCCGCCCAAAGTCCAGTCTACCTGCAAGCTGATTGGTTCTCAGTGGCAGCACAAGGGCTTGACGAGCAGCTGACATTGTCCAGTATTATGAGAGCGCCTTCAGCTTCTAAAGAGCCAAAAGGTATTGAGCCCAAGTTTCTTAGTTATTGCAGAAAATATATTATATATAACCGTATATTATAATATATACTATATTTACATAATATATAATATACAGTAAAGCATTATGCTTCATATAATTATTCTTTTATATAATTATGCTTACTATCTTTCTCTCCTAAAGTCATTCTCAGTGTCTCCAGTAAAACTCCTGTGGTCCACTCTAGACTGGGAGAACCGGTTCTGTTAGACTGTGGGTTCTGGGTCGACCCGTCTTCTCCAGTTCACGGCTCTGGATTCTCTGTCGAGTGGCGTTATCAGTTCCGGGGTGAAGGACGGCTGGTCCTCGCTTACGATGGCAAGAACGATCGGTTTGCAGAGACGTCAGAGACCGGAGCCGATATTGACATCACAGGTCTCTATGAAACAGGAAATGCATCTCTGATTCTGGAAGAATCTCAAGTGAGACACTCAGGAACTTACATCTGCACAGTGTATCTTCCACACCTGCTGGCTCAGGTAGCCGTGGACCTGGAGATAGTTGGTGAGATGATTGAATACTCTAAACCTGATGTAGTCAAGTCAGATTTGGATAACTTATTATGGATATGATGTTTCAGCCAGCTAGTTTATCAACTGCGTTTGTTATATTAAACTAGAGTTATATATAGAATAATAACCACTGCCTGTTTTCTTTCCAGAGCCTCCATCTCTCTCCATCTACCCTTCTCCTCTTCCTCTGCTGGTTCCTGGGCAGGTGCTGCTGATCCAGTGTGAGGCGTCTGGTTTTGCTCCTCACACTCTGGATCTGGGCTGGGAGTTCACCGGGACTGATGGGAAGTCCCGCTCTCTGGGTCAGGGTGGTGTAACGGGTCACAGACAGGCGTCTGATGGCACCTTCAGTCAGAGCAGCCGTCTGGAGCTGGACTCGGGTAAACTGGGGCTCGGCCGTGGAGGTGAGATCACCTGTGTAGCCAAACATGACGGAGGAACACGACAAGCTTCTGCAACACTCAATGTTATTGGTGAGTTATACTGTCATAGACTGATGCATCATTTTCAGACAGTGTTTATGATAAATCATTAAACCTGAAAAATTTCATGTATGTACACACATCTTTATCCATGTCATCCATCACATTTTCTCACTAAAGACCCCATCTTGAAAATTCTGGGCTTAAAAAAAGTTTATATTGTAATTATTACAACATTCTGGTGGCGTTCATGTGCTCTCAAATGCGATCTTTCTGACATGACTTGAATGCAGCAATACATGCATCAACATTCAGTTATTTCTCGGTCCGTCCTGATTTCTTTTGTCCTGAACTGATAGAGATGCATTCCCATTGACTGTATTCTGGTCATTTATGAGTCAACATTGCGCAAACACACAGAGAACTTCCACAGCTTTTGTATAGTGGATAAAATATAGAAATCCAGTTATTTTCAGCCCTTGAATTTGATTGCGACGTTCCAACATGTTGATATACAGTCCACTCCACTTATTCAGACAGACACTGTGCTTTAGTGGTGGGGATTTTCAGTGGTTCTTTCTGGAGGTTTCTCCAGTAGGTGGCGACAAGTGACAGTTTTTATGAGTGAATCATTAACTCATTCAAGCAGTTGTTTAAGATTCATATTTGCATTTCCAAAAGAATAATGGTCAATCAGAATGTTCTGCAACTCTTGATTGTATACTTTGTTCACATCAGGTGTCAGCACTCCTTCTATTGAGGACTCTATGGCGATGGTCGCTGTTGCTCTGGTGCTTTACGGCATGATAAAGTTTCTTTCCTGGACATTCAGCTCTTCTGGTAAGTCAGTTTTCTAGCATCACTGCAACACAGAAGTGCTGTTTACAAGTGAACTGACAACAGAACCTGTTCTAGTGTAAAAAAAAGAAAAGAAAAAGTAAACGTCTGTTGCAGTATTGAACAGATTTGTGTTTGTAATAATATGGGATGCCCCGGAATATATTAAATATCCAAGCATGTACATTTTTGTTTTCATATAGACTCCAGTGACACTGATAAGGTAAATAACATCTTTTTCTTCTTTTTTTTTTTTTTTGCTAAACCACACTCTCAAATTTAATTTCACATTTCATTGATGCTGTCTTTAGTTCTCTAGTATAACTGTCTGTCTGCTTATTTCTATCTGTCTCTTGTGTAGAAGGAGAAATAAACCTGGAGCTGATTTTGAAGGCTGAATAGTGTGAAGAGAAACTGGATTTGTAGATAATTATTTCAGAATAGTTTTATGTTGTTTCAGTCTTCGTTCAACAATTTCAGATTGCTGTGTTTGGGTTGGTTACTCTCTGCAAGTTTTTCTTTATATTAAAATATTTTTAATAACAGTTGTACAAATTCTGGAAATAAAAAAAATGTAGATTTGATTGTATTTTAAATATTGCAGGACTGTTGCTGATATTTAGTTTTAAGAACTTTCATGAACACAGTTTATTAATAATGTAAACTCAATTGTTTAGAGATATATTAGTAATGTAGGCAGCAGATGGATTCAATTTGTGAAAATGTTTTTTTTTATTTGTGTTATAAACAGGTAAAATACAGAGAATTATCTGTAAAGTCACCTGATAAGTGTGAAGGGAACGTTCTGATCAAACATCTGATCTCACATTCATGCCAAACTGACTGTTTTATCACTGTATCTGACAAAGTAAAAAATTAAACAGTTCTCAAACTAAAGACTGTATTGCTGCATTCTTTGTAATATCTGAATTGAATTTTCTGTTACTAACTCAAACAAAAAAAAAGATCTTATGGGCTCTAATTTGTATAAGTCAAATTTTATAGGTCAGATATGGCCTAGATTTTCAACGATGTTGTCAAGCATGATAAATACTGTATATAAACATGTATGATGTCATAAAGATCGAAGAGTTATTTATAATAGAGGAAATGTCACAGGGCTTGAACAGAAAATGCAGAGTACAAAGAAAATTAACACTTTTGGGGAAAAAACAAAACAAAATTAAAGAATTATTTTTCAAAAATATACTGCAAAATATTGGTATTTCATTTAAATATTTTGAGAGAGCAAAGTCTATCATATGAAAGTCTATATGATCTACTGCTTTTATTAATTTAATATGGCAGTTGCATGTCCTAATCCATAACCACATATACAGATAAATTAATTACTGTACATTATTTTTAATCTACAATGCTATAATATATAATAGCTTTTGGAAGATTAAAACATAATATTTATTTCCAGAATACAATACATACACATCTTGTAGTTTAATGAAATAGATTAGTCAAACCAATCAATATATTTCAATGTCATTTCATATGTATAAATGAACCTGACTATATACACCATATACATAAGATTTCTAAGAATTTACAGTACTTTATCCTTTCATATACTTTCACAAATCCTACAAATCAATCATTGTATATATATATATATATATATATATATATATATATATATATATTTGAAATACACTACTGCTCAAAAGTTCAGTAAGATTTTAATGTTTTTAAAAGTAGTTTCGTCTGCTCACCAAGGCTGCATTTATTTAATTAAAAATACAGTAAAAACAGTAATATTGTGAAATATTATTACAATTTAAAATAACTGTTTTCTGTTTAAATATATTTTATAAAGTAGTTTATTCCTGTGAATTTTCAGCATCATTACTCCAGTCTTCAGTGTCACATGATCCTTCAGAAATCATTCTAATATGCTGATTTGCTGCTCAAGAAACATTTGTGATTATTATCAATGTTGAAAACAGTTGAGTATTTTTTTTTTTTCAGGATTCCTTGATGAATAGAAAGTTCAAAAGAACAGCATTTATCTGAAATACAAAGCTTTTGTAACATTATACACTACCGTTCAAATTATTTTTATTTTTTTTAAAAGAAATACTGCATTAAATCGATCAAAAGTGACAGTAAAGACATTTATAATGTTACAAAAGATTATATTTTAAATAAATGCTGTTCTTGTGAACTTTCTATTCATCAAAGAATCCTGAAAAAAAAAAAAAATATTGTACACAAATAAATGTTTCTTAAGCAGCAGATTAGCATATTAAAATGATTTCTGAAGGATCATGTGGCACTGAAGACTGGAGTAATGATGCTGAAAATTCACAGGAATAAATTACTTTATAAAATATATTCAAACAGAAAACAGTTATTTTAAATTGTAATAATATTTCACAATATTACTGTTTTTACTGTATTTTTAATTAAATAAATGCAGCCTTGGTGAGCAGACGAAACTTCTTTTAAAAACATTAAAATCTTACTGATCCCAAACTTTTGACTGGTAGTGTATGTCACCCAGGACCACAAACCAGTCAAAAGGGTCAGTTTTTTAAAATTGAGATTTATACATAATCTGAAAGCTAAATAAATAAGCTTTCCATTGATGTATGGTTTGTTAGGATAGGACACATACAATGTATTGTTTGCTACTGGTACAAATATACCCGTGTGACTTTTGACTGGTGTTGTGGTCCAGGGTCACATATATACAATATTCAGCTTTGTACATCTTAAAATTAACAAATGTATGAATGAAAGAACCAAAAAACAAAAAGATGAACAGAAATATGAGGGAATAATTACACCTAAAAATTAAAGTTGTTGATTCACACTGTTCCCATCAGAGAAATCTCTGCTCCCATGTGTGTCTGTCTGTTTACTGTTTATTTACAGTTTTTAAGCAGGATGGACAGCAGGATAAGTATAATTTTTTCAACTTCATCTCTCCCACACGTCCGGTCTCCTAAAATACCAGAAGAAACATATGGCATTTCATTCATTTCACATGACGGAGAAAGTTGGACTGATGAATGAAGACACTTACATCTTTATCCATTTGGAACTGTAACACTGTCAGAGACATGTTTTGTAATTCTATAATAGAGAGAAAATAACAAAACTTCTATTTTTATATGATTTCACATTACCAACACACTGCATTACGGATTTATGTACAAACCAGATTCCAAAAAAGTTGGGACACTGTACAAATTGTGAATAAAAAAGGAATGCAATAATTTACAAATCTCATAAACTTATATTTTATTCACAATAGAATATAGATAACATATCAAATGCTGAAAGGGAGACATTTTGAAATGTCATGCTAAATATTGGCTCATTTTGGATTTCATGAGAGCTACGCATTCCAAAAAAGTTGGGACAGGTAGCAATAAGAGGCCGGAAAAGTTAAATGTACATATAAGGAACAGCTGGAGGACCAGTTTGCAACTTATTAGGTCAATTGGCAACATGATTGGGTATAAAAAGAGCCTCTCAGAGTGGCAGTGTCTCTCAGAAGTCAAGATGGGCAGAAGATCACCAATTCCCCCAGTGCTGCGGCGAAAAATAGTGGAGCAATATCAGAAAGGAGTTTCTCAGAGAAAAATTGCAAAGAGTTTGAAGTTATCATCATCTACAGTGCATAATATCATCCAAAGATTCAGAGAATCTGGAACAATCTCTGTGCGTAAGGGTCAAAGCCGGAAAACCATACTGGATGCCTGTGATCTTCGGGCCCTTAGACGGCACTGCATCACATACAGGAATGCTACTGTAATGAAAATCACAACATGAGCTCAGGAATACTTCCAGAAAATATTGTCGGTGAACACAATAAAACTAAAACTCTATAGGTCCAAAAAGAAGCCATATCTAAACATGATCCAGAAGCGCAGGCGTTTTCTCTGGGCCAAGGCTCATTTAAAATAGACTGTGGCAAAGTGGAAAACTGTTCTGTGGTCAGACGAATCAAAATTTGAAGTTCTTTTTGGAAAACTGGGACGCCATGTCATCCGGACTAAAGAGGACCAGGACAACCCAAGTTGTTATCAGCGCTCAGTTCAGAAGCCTGCATCTCTGATGGTATGGGGTTGCATGAGTGCGTGTGGCTTGGGCAGCTTACACATCTGGAAAGGCACCATCAATGCTAAAAGGTATATCCAAGTTCTAGAACAACATATGCTCCCATCCAGACGTCGTCTCTTTCAGGGAAGACCTTGCATTTTCCAACATGACAATGCCAGACCACATACTGCATCAATTACAACATCATGGCTGCGTAGAAGAAGGATCCAGGTACTGAAATGGCCAGCCTGCAGTCCAGATCTTTCACCCATAGAAAACATTTGGCGCATCATAAAGAAGAAGATGCGATAAAGAAGACCTAAGACAGTTGAGCAACTAGAAGCCTGTATTAAACAAGAATGGGACAACATTCCTATTCCTAAACTTGAGCAACTTGTCTCCTCAGTCCCCAGATGTTTGCAGACTGTTATAAAAAGAAGAGGGGATGCCACACAGTGGTAAACATGGCCTTGTCCCAACTTTTTTGAGATGTGTTGATGCCATGAAATTTAAAATCAACTTATTTTTCCCTTAAAATTATACATTTTCTCAGTTTAAACATTTGATATGTCATCTATGTTGTATTCTGAATAAAATATTGAAATTTGAAACTTCCACATCATTGCATTCCTTTTTTATTCACAATTTGTACAGTGTCCCAACTTTTTTGGAATCGGGTTTGTATTTTAAGATACTACTATTAACCACATTACAGCCCATCTTGAGTTGGAGAAGTTCCCCAAAATCCACATCCACGTGTTGATCTTGTCCATTTTTCATCCAGGTGATTGTTACTCCAATGGGGTAAAAACCTGTAGCGTGACACGTCACTGGAAGAGGGGTCCTTCTGCAGGAGAGACACCTGAGGAGAGACTGAGAGAGAGAGAGCTTAAAAACAAATGATGCCAAACAAACCCTAGTGTGATTGCTCTGCTGAGGAGATCTTGATCCAAACGAGCTCTAGTCCTGCTAGACTGAAATATAAATGCAACACGGACCAAATACAGGATGTGATGTCACAAGATGCGACCCTAAGAAGAACAATGTTCAAGCTACACTGCCCATTAGATTTCGATACTGATTTCTCCTTGCAGCAGATCTTCGTTTGTGTGCAATGGAGGAATTTCTGCTGCTGTTTTGACTCTTTTACACATTTTATAAGCTCTTCACAAGTTCTCAGCTGGTAAAAATACCATCATATGTACAAACATACAATGAGCACATTTAGCAGCAGCACACAGCATTGTTTTGAATGTTAGGTAAGCTCCACCACAAAATATACGTCATAAAAGCTGTTTTTTTGTTTTGTATATTTAGATTCGTTGTTAAAAATGACAGTGTTAATGCTAAGCTAAACAGGACTAAATGTATCGTTTTATTTTTTGGTCCGGACCAAGAGAACAAAAACTACAACACATCTTCCTTAGGATGAATCATGTTGTAGAATTCATAATTTCTAAGTCACTTTGGGTAAAAGCTTCTGCTAAAACTATTTTATTTAATCTATTAAAATCTTTAATTTAAATCTATTTTATGCATTTAAATTAGGAGCTAGTTTGTAAAAAAAAAACAAATTATGAGTTCTGTTTTTCTATGAAGTTTACACTTAAGTATAATAAATAAAAATAAATCTTGGGTTGAGGAGAGATGCTGCGTCCATTATTACTTTCTACAAATACCACATGACCTGTAATACTTAAAATAATCCAAAACTCAAGTAACAAATTATAAATAATTATAATTTTTAAATGGTTTCAAGCATAGACAATTGTCTTTATGAATGAATGAGGCAAATATACTGTATATATTTTTCTTTTGTACAACACCCAAAGTGCTTTACAATCATATTGAAGTCTCTCCTGAACACCACCAGTGTGCAGCATCCACTTGGATGATGTGACAGCCACAGTTCAACAGTGCTAGTGCGCTCAACACACACCAGCTGTAGCTGGAGAGGAGAGAGAGTGATCGAGCCAGTTCAGTAGATGGGGTTTATTAGGAGGCCATGATTGATGAGAGCCAATGGAAAAAATCTGGCCAGGACACCGGTGTTACCCCCTACTCTTTACAAGAAGTGCCATGGGATTTTTAATGACCACAGAGAGTCAGGACCTCAGTTTAACGTCTCATCTGAAGGACGGTACTTGTTACAGTATAGTGTCCCCATCACTACACTGGGACGTTAGGACCCACACAGACCACATGAGTGCCCCCTGCTGGCCCTACTAACACCTCTTTCAACAGCAACCCGGTTTTCCCAAGAGGTGTCCCATCCAGGTACTGACCAACCAGGCACCCTGCTTAGCTTCAGTGGGCAACCAGTCTTGGGTTACAGGGTGATATGTCTGTTTATGAAAACATGCACATGCTTACTGAGAACCGATGTACCTGTTTTCTCTAGGGTGCTCCTTCCATACTCCACATACTTCTTCAGCCACTCAATGCACACGGTGCTGAAGTAATGTTTTCTGCCCTCAAGATAAGCTCTGTTATTATTCCACTTTTTCTGAGTGCTAAATCCTTGCTGGACTGGGGAAATCCATCCCATCCCCTTCAAATCCCGAGACAGAAAGTCCTCTCCATCATAACCTTCCTGGCGGAACCCATCTGTTGCTCCAGTCTGATCATCCCATTCACAGCCGTACATTTCCTGGAATGTGTGCACACCTGAGGAAAGGAGACAATGTATGTATATAATAAGACAAATCAATTCATACAGTCAGAATAAAATCAGTTAAATGTATATTAGTTTAAATAAATTATTTTATCTTGTTTCAATTGACCAGAAACTAGAAAAAAGAGAGGCTTCTCGTTGTTTACTCTCAGAGTAAAAAAAAAAAAAAAAATCTAATTTGCCACTTCTTATTAATCCTGATGTTTCATTTGAACTTATTTTAGCAAAGCAACTGTTTAATCAGCTTTGATTCATAATTCAAATGAAATCATAAATATTTTCTGTATGCATAGTTTGTATGCATAGTAACCTCTATAAAAGAGCCAACTGCCAATTGGTAAAATCACTGCCTGGTCTTTATGTGAAACTTGTGTTCAAACTTTGCTCAGATTTTAGCTATACTTTATATAGTTGGAATGAAACCGAAGTTGCGATAGTCTTTTATTCCCTATTGTGACACATATCTAAGTGAAACGGCTTCTCAAACAAGAAAAAATGTAGGGCGGGACTTGAATCTGTTCATCAGGGAATGGTTGGATGGTTGTGGTTTGCTATTGGTCGATCTCATGTGAGTGGCAGGTTGTCCCCCCTCATGCCAGTAAACATCATCAGAGAAAAGATGTCACTGCAAGAGGGTGGGGAAGCTATTCTGATTAAAGATTGCGAGGGCATGTGAAGAAGTAGAAGTACTATTGTATTCTGGGACTGTATGTTGTGTGTATTTATGAGTGTGTGTTCATGATGAATATACCTGTTGAGTGGTTAAACCATTCTTTTGCAACTTGGATGTTGTTTCTGAATGCCTGGTGAGTTCCAGGTGCAGGCTGCGTTTGTGTGTTCCAGTAACTGTCTCCTTCTTTCTGTCTCATCCACTCTGTCTTCGGCACAACTTTCACTGTGTTGCTGTCCAAGTAAATAAACTGCCCTTCATCGACCAGACCAACAATAGTGAACTCTGGGAAGTCAATGTCTCCAGACACAGCAGTAAAGAAGTATTTCAGAGAGTGTGTTTCTGTAGACAATAAATAAATAAAAATCTTCAAATCTATTTAGATTTGATTAAAAAATATATATATATATATTTTATTCAAATACATTTAGAATTATTATAAATATTTAAAAAATATTTTGTCCATACAATGAAAGTAATAAGGTCCCAAGCAAAAAGAACTTACTTTCTTTCCACTGTAGAAGAAAGAAAGTATGTGTGGACTCTGCAGATACTATACGTGGTTTTAGTCTTAAAATATCAAATCATACAGTTTACTTACTTATAGTAGTCACATGTACTCACCTGCACAGGTGAGACGAACTCCGAGGAGCAGAAGCACTACAGTGAACATGTTTGGACTTTGACTGAAAACATCTTCTTCAGGATTGAGTGTGAAATATTTTCTCAAGCCAATAGATTTTTAGGACAAGTGGAACATCATCAATCACTATGAGGTTTTCTTAGATTGGATTGATAAAAGTGAAAACAAAATTAAGTCATTATTAGACGTTAGACATATCATAGGTATGAAGAACAAATTTTGCAAAAATAAATGTAAAAATATATAATAAATAAATAAATATAGATATTTGTGCATGAATAAATAAATATATATAACAATAAATTTGCTAAAATTTAGTTTAATTTGTGAAATAAACTCAGCGTGATATAAACAGATGAACATACTGTATAACACTACAGCTGTATCCCAATTCAGAGGCTGCATCCTTCACAGATATTGTGCACCTGATCAGTATCAGTTTTATTTTTGGAGAAACAAAACATAAGATGCACATCTGACTAGATATCTGGTCAATACAATTTTGTTTGACGTCACACTATATTACTGTGAAATTAAGAAGTATACATTCAGCTTCTGTTAAGATCTCCTGCTCCCTGAGCGGCGCTGATAAGCATCTGAAATGAACAGCGTTGAAAACAAATCGCAGAAGAAACACAACGCGCTCAACCAATGAACGATCAGATTACTGTCCGTCAGCGAACCAGCGCGTCTCATGTTGAGCTGTACATACATCTACCGCTGAGTTTCAGGATCCGAGCGCGTAAGTTGTTTCTAATTGTCCTTTTATTGATTGATCAATAACTTGCTTTTATGAAAGGGATTTTTATGATGCGTTTGTAAAGACTGTGAGGAACTTGACATGCTCTGAAGTTACTCTTTATGATCGATGTTTTAAGGCTTTTAACAAATAAACGGAAGTGAATGGCCGAATTAAAGAGCTATAGTCTCCCAAATCGGCAGGCAATATAACCTAAATTATTATTTTTTATATCCACATAATATGGAGTTATTACAGTGCCCAGATCTCATTGGCTCAGTCAAGCAGTTAATATGGTTCCTAGGGAGTTAAACAGTTTAAGTCCATTACAAAATCGTACCATTGTAGACATGGTTACCGCCAAGATACCAGAGTTACTACGCTTATCATTATCGTATGTAGTTTCGTTTCTTTTTTTATTACAGTGGTGACTAATAATTTTAGTTTATAATATGATTTTGTATGTAAGGTTAATATGAAATGTATGTAAGGTAAATCAAGTTGATTGACAGTGTCAGTCATTGCATGAAAGTCATGTCTTGCTTAAATACATCCTAACCATCCAGAATAATTGTAACGAATTTTAACCATGTCTTTGAAAATATTGAAATTATTTGGCCATGATATTACATTTAATTACTCATAATTGTCTCGTACATACAGAAATTTTGCACTGACTGATGAATGTGTTCTACAGATTTTGGGATCTCAGTTTGGACTTTGATGCTCTTGGCCAGTTCAATGCTCAGTGCTCAAGTATGTAAAAAAAAGCTAAACAAGTAAATATGTATCGGATATGTATGGTAAAGTTACAGAGAGATTAAATCACAAAGAGTAAATGTTACTGGTCTGTTTACTGAGACACTTGCACAAATAGTGAAATCCTAAAGCATAACTGGTGTGTTTCCAGGTATTGGTGTAGTTGAAATGCAGGCCTGACACCTCCACATTCGTTACTCCCCAGCAAATTCTTTCTCCTCCCTTCCGGATGGCCGGAGCAGTGATGGACAGCATTGTGATCCTTGATGATGACGACGAAGAAGCTTCCACATCTGCATCCTGTTCATATGCTACAACCTGCCAGTCAAAAACACCTCTGAAGAATCAGCTACCACGTCCAACACACATCACACAGTCTCCATTTGCCACTGCAAAGAAGGATGTTCATGTCTTGCAAGTGGAGAATGAAAAACTGTTTGCGGAGGTACGTTTGTTATGAATATTTACCTTTAGTTATTACATATTTCATGCAGAAAATGAGCATTTTGTGTATAATATACTTACTACATATTGTAAAAATATCTTAACAGGACACTTTAACTTGTACGTAACATTCTGAGGGGTTTCATCCTGTTATCCTATTGAAATTACTTTGTATTTTTTCTCCTTTCCTGTCCCATTTCAAATCTAACCATATGCTACTCCTTCATCCCATGGTCCAGTTTGTGGAACATTGCTCCAAACATTCGCAAGATCATCCGGAGGTCGTGACCTACCTGCAGACCAGATACTCTAAGGCCCTGCCGACCTTCCTGTCATCGGTGGAGTTCCGAAACACCTTGGGTCGCTGCCTCACACGGGCCCAGGCCAATACAGGAAAAACCTTTGTCTACATTAATGAACTCTGCACCGTTCTTAAACAGCACACGGCTCGGAAACGGAGCTCCATACAGTCTCTCCCTTCTCAGGCAAAACCTGAGGAGAAGAGCAATGGGACAGATGTAAAGGAGGAGGAACAGGTTAAAGGAGAAGAGGAAAAGCAAGAAAATGAGGAGGAATCAAAGAAAACGAAAAGGGCTTCAAGGAGACAGGTACTGTAGCAATCCATCATAACTCAGAGATACTCATTTTATATGTTGTGAAGGTGGTCTTGGATTTTATACTGTCACTGTTGTTGTTTTTTAGCATGACTTGGTTCTGGAATTATTTTTCCATTAATTTTCCTATAGGGAATTTTAATTTTCTCCATTAAAAATAACTTCTGTAAAGAGTTTGCATGCTGCTTTCCAGTGGGATGTGTGATATTCCTATTTGAAATCAACAACCTCTGACCATAAAAGTGTTTTATTGTGTGAATTACGAAGTCTACGAAGTAGGACAATGGAAATTCTGACTTTCCATGAAACAATCCAATCATTTCAAACTGAGATTTGAAGCAGAAAAAAGTATTTGAAAAGTGTAAAGAACAAATGTACAAGATGTACTTTATTTTATGAGGGAATGTACTATTCATGTAATGAAGAAGCATGTAACTAAATCAAAAATGACAGTACCATATAAAAAATTATTCCAATAAATGCAAATACATTAGTAGGCTATAGTATCCTATATCAGTACAATGTCTGTTCATGTTAAGTCTGTTGAAAAGTTTTTGTTATTGCTAAAAATAGCAAATAAAAAAAAATGAATGGGATTTTCTGCTGGAAACCCCATTGTTTTCTATTTCTATTGAAATTATTTGAAAGATTTTTGTCTCAGAATATATTCAAAATGTACATTGTAATTTGTGCGTCTCATGTTTTAATCTCAGTTAGCTTACCTGGAAAACCTGTTGAAGGTGTATAATGAGGAGATCCGACGGCTTCAGGAGAGGGAGTTGAGTGTGGAAGATCTGGAGAAGGAGGACTCCAGTTATATTCAGGAGCACAAGCTCAAACGCAAGGTGAGTCTGTTTGTTCTTGTTTTTTAATTCTTCATCTAGCTGATTTAGCTCATAAATCCTTTGTTGAAGTT
The DNA here is from genome assembly GCA_037101425.1 of Elopichthys bambusa. Classification (NCBI taxonomy): domain Eukaryota; kingdom Metazoa; phylum Chordata; class Actinopteri; order Cypriniformes; family Xenocyprididae; genus Elopichthys; species Elopichthys bambusa. Next base: position 25,210,252 of record CM074448.1, read on the forward strand.
CAGAACAAGTTGTTGTTGTAGATTGTTTTTCGATAAATGGTCTTACTGGGCTGGACAGAAAGTTTTGAGTTCTAGAAATTAAAGTATGTTTTCATAGTAAATCAAACTGTTATATCAAGATGTCAAGGACAGTTTGATTCCTCGTGATATGTTTTAATGCAGTCAAAGTACATTGAAATAATGAGATTTTATTGGGTTTTATATGGTCTTGTTCTGATTTTTTTTTTTTTTTTAATTTTCTTTTTGTGGTCTCAGATGATGAAGATCTATGAAAAACTGTGCGAGCTGAAGGGCTGCAACACGCTGACGGGTCGAGTGATCGAGCAGAAGATTGCCTACAATGGAACACGCTACCCAGAGATCAACAAAAAGGTTCTTTTGCTTGTGAAGTTGGAGGGAGTCCCCTAAATTATCGTTCCGTGTGTGTACGGAACATAACTCACTCCTGAAACCTGTGAATTTTTTTATTTATTTATTTTTTTTACACCACACATATAGAAGAGAAAAACATTTCTGGTGCATATTAAACTACATCATTAACAGTAGTTTTTCAGTTTGGTTTTGGATAGAGTTGTCAAAAGTACCAACTTTGGTACTGAAATTTTAAAAAATGTGACGCTTTGAGCACTTTTGAGCTGATTTGTAAACACCTGATTGGCCATTATGTTCAGTGATCAACGCTTCAAAAACGTTGTAAATAGACATCAGTGACGCTCTTCACCGAGTGCACAGATACACACCAGACCAGTGTGCTGATAAACGCCTGCTTTCAAACGCTCCCTCTTTCAAACTCAAGGACTGCTTTCAAATGCTCCCGTGCGTTGATCATTGTTGCCAATCACAGACATATCTGATGAGCGCATGAACGCAATGGCCAATCAGAGGTGTTTACGAATCCACTCAACAGCGCTCAAAGCGTCACATTTTTTAAATTTCAGTGCCGACTTCGGTACCAAGTGTGTTTTGACAACTCTAGTTCTGTACACACTGCTGTTGTTACTACTTGCATTTTTCGGGAGTTTATTTTGTTGTAGAATCACTCCTGTAAGTTACTGAACTGTGTGTGTACAAAATAGGATTAAGCACTAAGGCTACGTTCACGCTGTCATTTTTTGGGACTGACAACTGTATTTACTTACAGGTTTCAAAATGTCCCGTTCAAACAACAGCTTACTGTAGCGCCTCGAATACTGTTTGTGAACGTGTGAAGGGAGTCAAGCCCGTATTCATAGCTTTCTGTCACATGACTGCCACAAAGACCTGGAGGGCAAAACATGCATAGAACTGAATTACAGTTACAGACCTGTCAATTTTCCATCTCAAAAGAAGAATATCAAAAACATGCGAACAAAATGCAAGTTTCGGGTGCTTTGGGTAGATAAATACTAAAAACAGCGGGACGTTCTAAAACACTTAACATGAAAAAGTCCCTCAATGTACTAAAACAGTGATATTAAAAGATCTGATTCAGTTTAACCTTATTGAAGATGCATACTAATATACAGGTGAGCAGATGAGCACAGAATATAAACGCAACACGCTAAATGGTTTTCTTTATAATGGTTTTCTATGGAAAAAAAAATGTGCGTTGTGTTTATATTCTGGGTTCGTCTGCTTGTGTGTACATAGTATGCATCATCAATAAGGTGTATACTGAATTAGGTTTTTTAATATCAATGTCTTGCACAAACCTGGTAAAATGACTTGCGGTCAATGGAGGAAAGCCTTGTTTTGCCCTCCAGGTGGGTGTTCCTATAAGTGTGTGATGTCATGTGGAAACTATGAATTCTCTAACCAGTAACCACAACAGTGACCAAAGTAATATCAAAGATGGCGACGCCTATAAAACCGAAAACTACTTATTGATACGACAAGGGTCCAAGTGAGTCGCTAGTTCATTTGTCAGACCTTCGTTAACTGACAGAAGCTTTTACTGTATATCTGTGTGGAGAGCGAAGCATTTGAGTCACGCCACTCGCACACAGAACAAAAACTGATGGGAGCTGCTACGGTGGAGAACAGTGACTTGATGTAAAACCTTCAGATGACACCGTTCATCTCTGCTGCAAGTTCTCGAAACCACACATGAAAATGCACAATGCACATAGACACGCGTTTGCACAGTGCAGAGTGGCTCTCTCACACAGCGTGGGTTTTTCAATGATCAGAAATGGATCTTAAACTTATGGGCTTGAGGCAAAAATGCTAAAGAAAGTGACAAAAATGTGTTTATTAAAAATTTTTCTAAATTTATTCAGATGGAGATTTTATTATTATTATTTTTTTTTAAATCTCGAAGTGTGGTTTTATATGGCTAGATGAAAGACTAAAGACAAAATTGTTCATGGAATGAATTCCAGTGGGCAAATATTCACAAAAGAATGAATATTTATGTATATTTTTTCATATGTTTTATTTGTATTTCTATCTTCTTTTCTCTTTGGTTTGTAGATTGAACGCTACATTAACAGTGAAGAAGCTTTTCACAATCCTCCAGATTACACCGATATCCTGAAGGTGGTGCAGCGCGCCAACGAACGCTACAGTCTTCTGCTCGCCCGCAAACAGATAACTCAAATCGCTCAAGAAGCCTTCCGAGAGACGGGCAACAAACTACAGGAGAGACGACACCTTGACATGGTCTACAACTTTGGCTCCCACCTTACGGATTCGTACAAACCTAGTAATTAATTTAATTACTATCCAGTTTAGCTAGAGAAGATAAGGAAGTCATATTGTATTAGTCTGATTCTATGATGCTTCAAACTCATCAGTGTTTTATGTACATTTCTGGATTGATGTAATAATGGAAGGACCCCAGTAATATTTAGTGATTGTAAGTTAATAATGCGAGGTCAGGTGACTTTGCCTGTGTTTTTACAGCGTTAGATCCTGCGCTCACTGACCCAACACTGCATCGCAAACTACGCTCTAATAGAGACATGGCCATCAACAGCCTGGAGGAGGTGATCAACAAATACGCCATTAAACAGGAAGACATGGAAGTCGAGGAAATGAGGAAAAAACAAGAGCGAGAGAGACAGAAAAAAGAGGTAAAAGAACAAAGTACATTTAATCTACAGCGAGGAGTATTACTGTTTTCACTTTAGGGATCAAGTTTCATCGGTTTGCATCAGCTTCATGTATTTGGTTTTTCTTCAGTTATAAAATCAAACTGAATTTATACTTAAAATGTAATGAAATGCATTGTAATTATTTAAATCATATGATTTTAAATATTTAAAAATATAATAAATAATCAAATGAAATTCTTCATGCAAATATATTGTTTAATTTTATAAATAAACTATTAAATAACTTCTAAAAATGAAAAAGATTAATTAAAATGAATTCAATTCTATTTTAATTATTAAATTAAATAATGATTTAAAAAATAAATATAATAAAATAATTCAAATAATTGTTAGTAATATTTCACTATTAATATTTTTATTATTACAATTAATATTAATCTATTTACTTTTTTTGCTCCAATTTATTTATTTCATCAGAAGAATCTTTTTTTTTTAACCAAACTTGACCTAAATTGCCAAGTACAATGAAAATGTTTAAAGCAATAAGTAAAATACAGGCGTTGTTTGTTTGTTTTTTGTTAGTTTTTTAAAAACAATAACAAAAAAAAAAAAAAAACATGGTTTACCATGGGTTTTTACTAAATACTTAATTATTTGTATTTATACTTCCCAATATAACAGTATTAGTAAAAACATCAATATTTATGTTTATTTTGTGAACAGTATAAAATTAATATAATTTTTGAAAGTTAAAATATTCTATTTTAATTAATAAATTTAATTAATAAAAATGATTTAAAATTATTGTTTAATATTGTTTAGTTAACTTGTTTCTTGATGCAAATATGGCTGTGTTGTTGATTCTATTTAAATATATATAAAGACTTCTTAAAATATAAATTAGGGTTGCATCGAAATAAAAATTCTGAGCCAAAATTGAAACCAAAAATTCTGGATGAACCAAAGAGTGCTTTTTAAAAAATATTTATTTATTATTTTAAATTAGCTGTTTAGTATAATTGTATCAATATTAGACTTTGTAATGAAATTGATTCATTTTAATGATACTGAATTTAAAAAATACAAGCCAGTAACATAAAATAACCACAATGTTATTGAAAATGAACACACTAAAATTGGACAGAAAATATATTAATATTAAATATCAGTATATTATTCTTTATTCAGTTCTATGCAACAGAATCAGATCTAATAGGTTTATTTTTGACCAATTATCCAAATAATGTAAAGTCCTACAAAGCTGATTATTATCAGAGATCGTAGCTTGGAGTGGTTCAGTGAACCAGAGGTTAGCATCATTTTACCAGCGTTGCCCAGCACGGCTATACCACACCATGTTACAGCACAGTAGGGCAATTATAAACAGAAACAAGTATACTACTATATAGAAATTTCATGTCGGCTCGTTATTTAAGTGGACTTTGCTTTTTCAGTGAGCATGAGCCATAAATGAGTGGAGCTTTCGCATGGGCCATGAGCAACATGCAAGTGCATATTTTCCTTCTTTCATATTTGCAGGCACTTAATGGACAGCAGGCTGACAGCAAAGAAAAAGAAAAAGAGGAACAGGAAGAAAAAGAGGAACAGGAACAGGAAGAAAAAGAGGAACAGGAACAGGAAGAAAAAGAGGAACAGGAAGAAAAAGAGGAGGAAGAAGAAGAGGAGGAGGATGAAGAAACGGATGATTCCTCTGATCCTGATATTGAAGAGGAGATCCAAGCCAGTCAAGAACAAGTTGGTCCAGGTATGAAGTGAACAAATCTAAAACCTTGTTGCTTGTATTTAATGTGTCCACTTCATGGTGAGATAACCAATTTCTTCTTCTCTGACGTGTTTCAGATGATGATGAAGAGGACATCGAAGAGGAGCAGTTGAACACCAGTGACAATGAACAGCCAATCAATGAGAACTCTCCTCTGTCAATCAAATCATCCATACCAGATACAGAAGAAGATCCGGGCGACGAGGACCAGCAGTCTCCTGTCAGCAGCACACATGAGGCAGGATCTGTGGAAACGCGCACAAACGGCAGACCTGCTAAACAAAGCCCCCTGTCCATTGAGGACATCAGTCAGTCAGAGACAATGGACTCTTTGCCTACCGTCAAGGCAGAAACTGTTTCCACTAATCACATTAAACCTGTTTCTAAAAGCACCAGTATCTGCACTGAGACTGTCTCCACCAATCAGGCCTCGTCGCCAACCCACATGAGATCAGCCAACTGCAGTCCAATACCTCAAACAAGCCCTTTACTAATCGACGAGACGGGCAACTATAGGAAAAGGAAACGAACCTCGACTGAAAAACAAACTGCCTCCTACAATGGGAATTACAGACAGGATAGGTAAATCTGAAGGAAAGAAAGAAACTTACTATGAGAATTTGTTTAATCGCTTATAATAATAATAATGCATTTTTGAACATTCAAGCATGAAAACCTATTCTAGTAGACCCCAAAAACAAATTCAAGACTTTGAAGGGCCTAAAATGGCCAATTTAAATCATTATTTAAGCTACTAACTTTTTAATTATTAAGGTTAAAGAAAATCTTGATGTTTAGGCCTGGAAATGAAAATATATTTTTCATCGTAAAAAAAATAAATAAAAGACTGTGTTGGCCTTTTTTTCATACAATTAAAAAAAATCAAAAGCACAATAAATGTCATTAAGGTCCACACAACATTATATTCAGAGTCATTTGAAACCATTCAATAGTTTTCTGTGAGAAACTGACTGAAATTTCACTCAGTCACTGAGTCTTCACCTTCAGCGAGCTGTTGAACTGGATCATTGTGTGAGTGAGTTAAACTTCAGAACCATATCATTCAGACTATTTTTGTAAAGCAGATCATCTGATTTGACTGAAAAGAACTGATTCTAAAAGAATGATTTGTTTGTGATTTGGACATTGCCATGTCTCTCGAGAACATGGCAAGAAGAGCTATGGCTGTTGACCTGCAGATATCAAGATTTTTTTCCTTTTTTGTTTCTCAGAAGAAAGATAGCCATACGGGTTTGGAACAACATGGCGGTTTTAGGTGAACTATTACTTTTTTATGCAGTGCTGTCTTTCTCATGTTTTCCTCAGTGATATTCCTCTGGATATGGGTGTGATCTGCTGCTCTGAGGAGGAAGACTCAACCAGGAAGAGGACAAGGACTCCGACAAAGGACATGGTCGGGAACTCAAGAGCCACACCACCACCGAAGAGAAATAAGGTGACTGTGTGTTTGGTTTTAGCTTGCATTGAAAAACTTCAGTGAATCCATTTAAATCTGTTGAATTGCATTTGCATGTTATTACACTATTCCAGCAGCAAAAAGGCTGATTTTAATAGCTTGACTGTATAAACCTCAGTCACATTGAATTTAACGCAGATGAAAACTAAGCTGTGTGGGATAGACTTAAAGTCTTTACAATGGCACACACTGTAAAAAAGATCACTTAATTTTCATAACTCAACTTTTAAAACGGTCTTGCGGAGTTTTTAGCTAGTGAAAGTTTTCAGAAAGTCGTTTTGTCAGCTAAACATTCAGTATGTTGTTAAACAGCAGTATAATGCATTGAACGCACTAATTTTGTCTCTCACAGCCTCTTTTTTTTATTCCTGTCAAGAAGTAAAGGTCTATTGCATTGCAAGTCACTGCAGTGTTATTTTAGTATGATTAATATAGTATTATACTATTTATTAATGTTAAATTAGTTTTATATTTTTTTATTTTAATTTTCGTTTAGGTTCTAGTAATAATTTATGTTTTTGTTTGTTTTATTCGTTTTTTAAAAATGCCATTTTATATTTTAGTAATTTTAGTACTTCAACTTAAAGGCACAATATGTAAGATTTTTATATATATATATTTTGTTCATTTGTGTACTTACATTATCCCAAATGTTTCCAACAACGTTTAAACCCAGAGAAATGAGCAATGGTAACCAGTGTGACGGCCGTGTCATTGCGTTGCCTGTCAATGACGTCATATCCGCGTTATTGTCGATTTCCGGTCCTATTTCCGTAAAAACCAAGGAAATACCAAAGGCATTTATCGACAGAAAACTAATCATTGTTATATAGCTAAACGGTCTTATTGTCTATATAGTCTTATTGTTTGAATATCTTGTTTTCTTGATTTACCCCAAGTACCATTTTTGTACCACGCCTCAAGGTGATGATACACGGGGCAACTTTTTGAGCAATGTTGCTGAGCGATGTTGCTTGGGCACTTTCAGCAACAAATTTCTATCTGGATACTGTAGATCGAAATTTGTTGACCATTCTCAATGGTAAAGTGCCCAAGCAATATTGCTCAAAAAGTGCAGAAAGGAACGAAAGGACAGATTTTGCTCAGGCATTTCAGAATGATCAAACCAGCGGTCCGCTGGATAGTCCAGTTATGCCGTCCCGTCACGCGGTCATGCATCAAGGGATTTATTCGGTAAATGCGTTTCCATCGTAGTTTATGCACGTTTTCGTATCACATAAAAAGTTTAAGCTCAGTTAACCGCATACGTTTTTATGCACATTTTTAGAATTGATGCGCATCTTGGCGTTTCCATCCAGCGTTTTTTATATTCCAAAATGCACATAAAAATAGGTGGATGGAAACATAGCTAGTAATAAAACAGTTAATAAAACTGCTCATCCATGAACATGATTTTTTGTTGGATTGCTTTCTATCGGCTGTGGAGGTGAAGACGACAACTCCCATGATTCCACGCTCATTCATGGTGTCATCAAGATACGCCTTTGTTATTGTTTTGAATAAGCGACCTCTAGCAGCAAAGCTTACATACTGTGCCTTAAAAACCAAGCAAAAAATTGGTGCCTAGGCAACTAACTGAAATATTTGCTTAAAAAGTATACCTTAAATTTCAGTCAAATTTTTTTCTATTACCATAAATGTTTTTAATACTTTTAGTTTGCAGAAACACAGCATTATATACAGCATTACAAGCCCATTAAAAAAAACTAACTCCAGTGGATCATGTGTTGACAGGTGAACGTGGCGACTCAGTGCGACCCAGAGGAAGTGATCGTTCTCTCAGATTCAGAGTGAGCTCTGCCGTCACAGGGTACTGAGCTGACATCTCAGACAGCTTCCTGTTCCAATAGTGCCTGCTAATGTGAACATAGAACAAAAAAATGTTTATTCTACGTTGGACTGGTTCAATCAGCATTTGAACCACCACCACTTATCCGCAATGCCACTGTTTACTTTTTATATGAGGGGGAAAAATGGCGTGCCGTTGTTCATTCAGGCTTTTTAGGGGTATTTTGGTATATTGTAAATTGTTCTTGACTCTAAATATTCTTACTATGAGGGATTATCTTGTATTGTATTTATGATTTTAGTTTGAGGGCTTGGATGCAATCCTCATTTGTGCCAAGAGTCATACGGGGAAGTGAGCTTTCCCTCCTCGAGTCAATAAATGCTCTCATTTTGTGTAGTGTTTGACTTATATGTTGATTACTTTGTACAGTGCACTGTGGATTTTTTAAGCAGCTGTGGAAATAATTTTCCACATGAAGTTATGAGCTACTTGATGCTGCCACTCACAAGCATTGGAATGTTTATTTTCAGATTACGTCTTAAATGAATAGTTTACCCAAAAAATAAAAATTCAGACATTAATAACTTACCCTTATGTTTTTTTTTCTTCTGTGGAATACAGAAAAATAACAATAACGACATTGAGAGAAATTTTCTTTTTGGGTGAACTATCCCTTTAACTGGCCTCAGGTGACAAAGCACAAGAGTTAAGTGTCTTTCTACACTTGACGTTTGGTATTGAAATGATTTTTGTAAACTGCTGATGATTGATCTATTAAATTGATCAATATTGTCATATTAAAAATGTTTTTTAATTACGCTGCTTAACTAATTGAGGATTTAACTGGCATGAGAAAAGACAAGGTAAAACATTGTAAAACTGACTTGACACCTCAATTTGAAATCACCAACAGTAATAAGAAATTAACGAATGAGTCATCATTTGTGCACAAGGTACTTTATTTCTTTAATTTAAAATCTTGAATGTTGTGAAACCATTAACGTACTCTGTCCACATCTGGGAACTGTGTAGTTTGTTACCGCCCATCGCATATTTAGTTCAGATTCACCACAACAGATGTAGACAGAACAAATATTTTTTATTTATCAGTACAAAATACAGATGTCTAACCAGATTACTCATCAGGTGAGCACTGAATCATGCTTTTACCTACTGGTTATTTTAAAATTATAATTCAAATGTTCTCTACTTCATTGTTCTCACTTGGACTAATCTGAAATGCACAGAGGTTTGATATAAAGTAATACGAATGTGTGGATAAGCAACAGATATGTGATTCCTTCTATCTCTCAATCTCCAGATCCGGGTTTATTTATTGTAATATATTGAATAGTTGCACAAACATTTGAGGTATATGGTTTTCGTGGTCAAAATATTAATCTGTGGTACAAGGCAACTACTGATCACTGCATTTACGTATCCAAACAGTCTTAATGGATCCAAATCAGGATCCATTTAATCACCTTCATAGGTCTTAAACGGTCTTGGCAGTTGCAGACATTCATGCTAATTTGTCACGTCATTTGCATACTTCATTCAAGCTTTTCATCTATTCGTTTCTATTTTCAAGACAATGCAAATCAGGTCTCAGCCTTCATGGAAGGCAAACATGTAAACTATCACTACTGGCACACTATAGGCTACATCAAAAACACCGCAGGAGTTCAGTAGTTGGATGCTAGGTGCTTATGTCACGTTGACCAATAATCTGAATATGGGGATGACAATGTTTCTGGTGGATTTATGGGTAAAAGGACATACAGTAAAGCCAAACTGCCCTGTGAGTTGATTCATTTAGTGATCCAACTACCTAAAAAAAACCCTGCACATCCCTGCCCTACAAGCGGTAAAGGCCCAATCACACCAAGGACAATAACTATATTAGCATACACACCAACACACAATAATGGTCTATTTATTATAAGCACACACTGCAGTTATGCCATCTGCTTCAAATGCTCGACTCTTCAAAGTCAGGTTGATTTTGATTGGCTGTAGGTGTTTTTTAAAAAATTGTTCTAAAAGTTGCTCTGTGCCATCGTTATACAGTAGTCAACAACTGAAGTGGATCAAAAAAAGTTTACCAAAGTTGTCCTAAGAAGAAGGTTTTAGGACAACTTTGATAAAAGGTTTTGATCCACATCAAATGTTGACACCTGTAGTTGTGGTGTGGATGTTTTCATAGAATTATTATCGATGTTAATCGATGTTTCACACAATTATTAAAGCTTTAAGGCCTGTTCACACCAAAAAGCAAACTATAATGATAATGATTCTATTTATTATAAGTGTGCTGCAGTTTTATCATCTGCCACTTTAGCGTTTTATTATAAAGTTCGGGAGGAACACGTTAAAATTACCTATCCAACCAGGACAAGAGGATATATAAAGATATAGCCAACTCGCCTATGTTCCTTGACAGTTTTCTGCCCCACCAACCCGACGACTCACTCTTGACTGGTAACTATCCTATCCAGGAATATGGCGGGAGTACTCTGGGTTTGGGCTAAATTCTGAGGTCAGGGCCTTCCTCTTGGACAGCATGCCAAGTATATGTACTGTGTACAAGTATATGTAAATTATGTAAGTGTGAACTCGTGAAATGCTAACGCTCTTTAAAATTGGTTGGATTCCAACTGGCTGTCAATGTTTTTATCGTTCATTAGCTGTAAAAAGGTATTCGGAAAGTGATTCCAATTATATTATTTCTCATGGCATTATCATTATAATTGTGGTGTGAACTTTGCTATTCTCTTTTAATTATGCAATTATTAAAACTTCATAGTAATAGTTATTGTTATAATTATCATCTTTGGTGTGAGAGCAGGCCTTTATAGTTATAGTTATCCTTGGTGTGAAGGGGTCGTAAGATACTAAAGTGCAAAGGAAACTATATTCTTATCTCTTATTTAGAAATCAAAACATTAAACCTTTGGGTTACACTTTATTTTAAGGTGTCTTTGTTACACTGTAATTATACATTTAAAGGGTTAGTTCACCCAAAAATGAAATTTCTGTCATTAATTACTCACCCTCATGTCGTTCCAAACCCCATAAGACCTTCGTTAATCTTCGGAACACAAATTAAGATATTTTTGATGAAATCCAAGAGATTTCTGACCCCCCTATAGACAGAAACGTCATAACCACTTTCCAGGCCCAGAAAGGTAGTAAAGACTTCATTAAGTCACATGGACTGGAATCATATGGACTATTTTAACGATGTCTTTACTACCTTTATGGGCCTTGAAAGTGGTTATGACGTTTCTGTCTATAGGGGGGTCAGAAATCTCTCGGATTTCATCGAAAATATCTTACTTTTTGTTCCGAAGATGAACGAAGGTCTTACGGGGTTTGGAACGACATGAGGGTGAGTAATAAATGACAGAAATGTCATTTTTGGGTAAACTAACCCTTTAAGTACCGAGTAATATTAAGTAACTACATGTACCTACTATAGGGTTAGGATTAGGGTTTGATTTGGTTTAGGGTTAGTTACATGTAATTATGCATAATTTATAGTTATTACTATAGTAACTACATGTAACATATGTAACAATGACACTGTAAAATAAAGTGTTACCAACCTTTGAAAGTGAATATACTGTATATAGTTGAGTGAGTACAATATAACTTCACATCAAGACGGACCAAATGAGTTACAGTAATGTACAACTCTGTACAACATAATATCGTACAACATAACAGAATGGCACTTCAGAGCAACTGTGAACAAATGTTCTGTGCTAGTGAGGCAGCTTGAACGTGATGGTGACTGACCCATATTCCTGGCCGGAATACGGTTTTGACAGTCACCATAGCAGCCTGGTCTTTAAGTACATACATATGTGAGCTAGCAATGGGCACTTGGTCGTTGCACACATGGGACATCTTGTATGGCGCACTCACCGACATGAGGTAAAGAATCAGACAATTGTGCATGTGGTCCCTTTGAAACCAAAGACAAATGTTCAGGTTTTGCGGGACTGTGATCTTGGGAGGAAACAGCCTATGTGACGCTGCTTTCATCAACGTTACCCTCACAGACTTCCTCCACACCCCCACTACGATTACCACCAATGCCCAGGACACCAGATCCAAGGCTGTGCGGCCCACTTTGAGAATTGATTCCTAGAAGAGACCCTGGTGCTCCCATGCTGAGACACGAGACGCCGTTGCTGCTAATGGAATGTTGTGGAGACAAAACGGGAATCCCGCTCCTGGTGCCAACGCTACCTTGATTGGACTCACTGGCCGATGAGAGCTTTAGATGATGTGGCGGAGAGATGACCGATCTTTCGGATCCCGCTCTTCCGTCACCCTTGCTGCGTCTCTCGCAATGCGAGCGATGCCTCATGAAGCTGTCGCGCCACATGAACTTCTTCCCGCAGCCGTGGCAGTCGTAGGGTTTCAGACCGGTGTGGGTCTTCATGTGCTCTGTGAGGTGATGCTTCATCTTGAACTTCTTGGCGCAGACGGGGCAGTGGAAGGGCCGCAAGTCCAGGTGCATGTTGATGTGGCGGTCCCGCATGCTTTTGTGTGTGAATGTCTTCCCGCAATGACACATGAAGACCTTGCCTGAATTGCCAGCCATGCCGCCGTCTAATCCTTCCATGCCACTACCCAGTGCACCTTGGCCGGGTAAGTGGACCGCTCCATGTTCGAGGCTCCCTTTTAGAGACACCCCGGACACACCTCCTGCAAGCCCTAATGGAGATGTAGACTCCAGGGCGGCTTGATTGTACAAAAGAATCTGGTTTCCTTGCATATCCAGAGGGAAGAGCTGAGCTCTGGGGGCTGTCGACTGAACTGAGCCAAGCAGGGTGGATACGGCCCTGTTGGGGCATTGACTGAGATTCTCAGGAGGATGTTGAGAGGAGGTCTGGTCAATCAAACCCCTCTCAAACTTGAGGTAGTCTTCCGAGGACTGGCAATAGTCAACCTACAGGAAAATAGACATTTGAGTAATGGAAAAAGTTAAGTTGTTGACCTAATCTGCCTAATAAGCTGTCCACTATCTTTGCATCTCCTATTCTAAACCAGTTTTATCCATGGGTATACTACAATCTCAAATTTTCAAAAAGAATAGGATCTTGCGCACTTTTCTATTCACATATAACATGCTTCCAAGATACAGTAAGATCCTGTCAAATAGAGTAAAAAAAAACCTCAATAATACGCAAATATGCATAACCTTTACTCTATCTGATTATATGTGTGTGGACTCGTGAAATTCTCCAAAAACGTTTTGGCATCACTGTATGAGTGTATTGGTCTTGTTTCATGTAGTTGGGTGATATAAAAAAAAAAAAAAAAACCCAAAAAGTTATAAATATCAATCTTTCAAATTTTTGACAATATTCTATATGTTTTGGTATTTAAATGAGGGTCAGGAAAATCATAATTTGGACTAAACCAAACATTGCCATATATTTCAGGCAGTCTTGGCTGCTTGACTCTAATGGTTAGAGAGTCAGACTAACCTGAAGGTTGCGGGTTTGATTCTCAATACCGTTAGGAAATGACTGAGGTGTCCTTGAGCAAGGCACCTAACCCCCAAACGCTCCCCAGGCACCACAGCAAAAAATGCAGAGGATAAATTCCAATGGGTTACCATACTTGGCCTTCACATGTCACTTTCACTTCATATTGTGCATTTTTTCTGCACACCTGTGTTGCTTAGATGTCACCATTTAGTATGCGTTTTGCTATGTAGTATAGCACCTCCTGCCATCTTAATGCTCTCACCTGTTGAAGTTACTTTAAACTTAACTAAACAAATAAAAGCTAACCATATGGAACCTAATGCTAAGTTTAATTGGAGAATATAACAATATTTCTGAATTTTACATGGAAGGCAAATTCATTTATTGTTCAGCCCTAGTTGTTGTTGATCATGTGCAATGTTAGGAAAACTACTGACTCACCTGTGCCTCCATTTCAGCATTTTCTCTGAGTCCAGAGAGGGTCCTAACATTTGATATGTTAAATGTCCTGTCCCTCTCTCTGACCATCTCCATCTCTCGTTCCTCCTCATCATCACCTCCTTCCTCTCCTCCTGACACCACGATCAGGTCGTCGTCTCTCGAGTGCTCTGTCTTCACCACCACCCACTGTTTTCTGGGCATAATGCTCGGCTGACTGTATGACGGACGCTTCTGGTTCGGGGAGGAATCTCCATCTTGATACGACGAAACTCCAAAGCTGTCGCTTACACCAACCTCTTGATCGGAGACGGAGGTCGAGCCCTTGCGCTTGCCTACCTGGTCACTTTTCCTGGGAAACAAGAGCTCATCGTCGTCGTCTTCATCTTCTTCAATCATGAAACCTTCCTCTCCACCTGAGGGCATGCAGTAGGTCGGGGTGGAGTGTACTGCACTCTCTCCTACTGCTCCGGTTGTCACCATGGCCCCGCCAAAGTTTGCGTCTCTAGGACTGAAGTAATTGGTGCTGCTTGGGGACTGGCTCTCACTGAAGGAAGGTCGACTGGGAGGTTGAGGAGTAGAAGGTGCGTCTCCTCCATCCGCTTGGGAGGCTTTGTTGCCGCTGTGTCCTGTGTTCTCCTTGTCTCCAGATCCCTGAGCTCCACTGGAACCACCCCTGCCCTCTCTGAGAAGCTCAGTGCATTTGTCCACAATGTGCCACATTTGAAGCACACTGCCAACGGTGAGGTAGTTAACAATGTCTTCGCGGAGCATTCGCAGCTGGCCAGTGTACGCACAACTGAGGACACTCTCAAAGGCCAGGGGGTCCATGACGGCCGGGATGGAGACAGTGGACATGTTCTTCAGCAGCACCTTGCAAGCAAGAAATTGAGAACTTTGTAAGGCTAATAAAGACTGCAGAGATTATTCTGATATTGTGAAATTGGCTACTTGTTATTTTGTGCCTTAAAAAACATTACAGGCAATCCCGCCTTGGAAACTGCTGCTGTAATCATATTGTCTGGCAAGTTTTTGCTCTTGTTTAATGTCTGTTACAGAATTAATGTAATGGTTTAATAGCTTTGAATGCATTTTAGAAATAATCCAAAAAATATGGTAAAATGTTGTTGATGACACACTTGTAATAGAGACACAATGAATTTCTGGCACCTTTTATATTTAATACATATATATTATATATTAAATATTTATAAAATACACGTTTTACATTGTATTTTTATTATAAATATATAAACAATTTTCTTTGACTCCATTTTCTTTTGAGACAAAATGAGAATGTTAAAATACACATTTAATTAATTTTTTTTATGTATGTGTGTGTGTATATATATATATATATATATATATATATATATCAATAGATTAACATTTTTAATCGTGATTAATCACACACCCTTTTGTCGAATCACAAAAATAAATCACATTCGTGAAATTAATCATTTATCTTGTTTAACGTGTTTATTTTGTCATCATTTGTTATATCCAGCAAAGCAAACTATCAGATTGAAGGGTTCTCAAAAAAAGGTACATTTAGCTATCTTTCCAAAAAAACACTTGGACAGTTGTACTCTCCAAAGGGACACATTATTAATCAAATGCTATAAGGAGTCCATATAATTCAGTCTGGCTGCTTCTTTAGGGCTTTTCACACTGCACTTAACCCCAGATTATTGTCGTTCTAAAAACCGCTTTGAACCCCGGGTTATAAAACCCTGCTCCAGAGCAGCCAGAGTGTTAACCCCGCATTGTGGTGCCAAACTTGTACAGTGTGAAACAATGCTGTGTTAAAATGTTACGACTAGATCAGATGCTTAGCAACGGATAACACGTGCTTTAGGCAGTCACAGAAACACTGTGAATTGTGTATAAACAGTAAATTCAGCATTTGAAAGGGAAAATGTCAAATGACAGAAACCGCGACAATTTGAGTGAAGAAGAGACTGTTTCATTTTTACCTTTAAAGTCTGAAATGTCCATTTAGTATAAACTCGATAGTACAGTTGGCAATACAGGATGCGCAATGCTAGATCTTGCTAAACAGGTCGCGTGCTGCGCTTATCCAATCAATGACACTGACACCGCAAATAAGGATGTTAACCCAGGGTTTAGGAAAGTACAATGTGAAACGTCAGCTCATGAATACCCAGGATTAATTGTTAACCCCGGGTAAATTATGTGAAAGTGTGAAACGTGAAGCAAGATAACCCAGGATTCCCAGGGTTTAGAATGACCCAGGGTTAACTATTTCAAGTGTGAGAAGCCCTTTTCTGTTGTTTCAGTAGCCGAATAAGAAATCTTGTAAGACCTAACAACAGTAATCATGGGGGCGGGGTCATATAGAATTTCAATTAACTTCAAAAATGTCAACTAACAGGACATGACTCTTTTACAGCATTTAGGTAAAGACATACCTGGTCATGGAAGTAAGGTGACGATGCAGCCAGCACACATCGGTGGGCCTTGAACACCTGGCCCTGAACGTGGATGGAGAGGTCGCAGAGATGACCTTCTTCACGCTGCCGATTCAGGCTGTCCAGCACTGATGTCTGCACGCTGGGGAAGCTCACCTGCACCACTGAACCAGTGGCCGAACCCACAGAGTCACCATAGCCTTGGTCCGCTGTGACCGACTGCATTCCTGCAAGAGGATGAGCATCACAAAATAGCCATCACATAATCATTTATTTTAATGCAAACTTACATTGCACAGGATACATCCACACAGAAGCAGAATATGTTTGTCAGTAATGTTTTAAAGTGCAGAATATTTACATTCACACACAGTTTAGTTGTAAACCAGAGTGACAACCAGATTACATAATCAACTGATTACCTTAAACATTACGGACATTAGTATGATAAACATTATTATTTTGAGAGTTCATTTGCATAAAATTAAAATTTACATTGAAAATTAACATCTTCCAGTCATTTTGACATGGAAAATCGCTGTGTATATAATATGTTATACATATTTGATATAATATGAATATATAGGATATAATTATTAAAGCAAGATCATAAGTATAGCCTATATAAAAGAATAGCTGCTGAAAAATTGAGGTTTTGATTTTCCATATACAAAATACAGCATTAATTTTAATAAAATATGCTTTAATTCTCTTTGGATCCAGCTAATGACAATGTAGGTCCAAAGAACAAGGGGCATTGACCAGGCATTACAAGAACACTTTGTTTATTCACTTTATTGGCGTGTCAAGAAGCCTTTCCGTTCTCTAATAATGACAATTTTGATTAATATAGTTTCCTCAGATCCGGTTATAATGCCTCAGATGACGTGGATATTTTGTTATCTATGAAAGTTGCATTGGTGTTTGATGAACAAACACTGTGATTTTGCACGCTCGCTGTGTATTAAAATGAAATTCGCCACGTATAAATTCGCACATCCGTTTAAAACAGTTCGCGTCAGAAATCAGGGGGGTTCGCGGACTGGTCTTATTTACGTTAGCCAGCCGCTGCGAAACGAATCCGAATGGCCTTAAGAAACACGGAAGCGGATCGTCTCACAAATCAGTCTCTTTTTATCGAGCAAGATATCTTACCGATTTAAATATCTCCGTCAGGCACTCAAAAGCGGGATTTTCATTATGATAAATCGATGTTTCCCACTGTTCGGGAATGCCGAGCGTAATGGTGGACTGACATCTGGTTTGGAGTCTGGTTTTACCTTTAAGAAATCCCAGACAGCTGCTCTAGACTCGGCCGACTAAAAAAAGGAACCAAACACTGGATCCCATTCTCTATTGTCATGGCAACAAGTGCTGTTTCAGAGCACCAGAAACTATAGAATTTCTAGCCATGTACCACTCACAAAAACTGCCGTGTTAACCATATTTGCCTTAAACGACATTCGAGCAGTTTATGGCATGTCACAGTAGCTATATTTTTTAAACCATTTTATTTAGAATTTGTCTCATGTACGTATACTTTTTTACGAGTTATTCTTGTACTTTCTAAGATTTAACTGCGAAAATGGACTAAATCCCTGAACCATAAGGACATTTTACTTTAAGTGCCACAAACATTTCCTTTATTCTGATGGTTTTTTTTATTTTTCGTAGTTCACAAGTTTGTCATTTTCCTCCATATATATATATATAACGTTTAATTGTTTGTATAAAGAACAATTTAAAAACTTTTCTATTTGCACATTTTAAAATGTTATTCATGTGATATTTTAGGGTAAAATTAACCTTTCAAACATTGAAAATTTTATTTCTAATGATGAAACGGTGGATGGAGGGAGGGAGAGAGAGAGAGAGAGAGAGAGTGAGTGAGTGAGAGAGTGAGAGATTTATCAAATTTGGCATCATAAATCAGGCTCACCACTGCACTTCCATTTGATCAAAATGGAAAATTTATTGACCTCTTACAAGTTGAAGTACAATATGCATTTGATGGTTGTAAAATGTTAATAAAAACCAGTAAGATTGTACATTAAAATGCATCACAAAAATATAAAAAGATGCCAAAGACAGGAGAGTTGAGGATAAACATGAAATAAGTGAAGTTCAGATAAAAGTTAAAAACATTTATAAATGACCACAGTGGATGTCTGGAAATGACAACTAAACTACTTCCGATTGGCTGAGGCTGTTCCAATGACACAGTCGTTTACCTGCAACACAGCAAACATGAGTTATTTTGACTGTGTTCTATATCCTCATAAAATAAAAATATTGACATGTGATCACATGAAATCACACCTTGCTGGCAAAGCGCAGAGAATTCAGTGATTCGCCAAAGCTCTCTTCCTCAGGTGATATATTCACAAACATCAAACTGTACAGAGGTAAAGAAATAAGTCACATGTGCCTTAAAACAATAATGAAAGAATTATATTCTGCAAAACCTCAAAGAAAATTACATCACAGGCTATAAAACATGTATTTGAGCATTCCGCTTACGTTTTGCTGTTGCCTCCGAGGCAGTTCTGGAGGAGGTACGTGAGCTTTGAGTTACGGTAGGGAACAAAGCTGTCCTGAAAAATTGAATAAGAAATCATTATTGTACAGCAAGTATTTTTTTAAATCTGAAGAAACCATCTATAGCTTACATGTAATAATATATAAATGTACCAAATGTTTCAGAAGACTACATTTTTGGTTTTGAAATAAATGTATTCAATAAGTAGAATATCAGTGTTACATTTTCCAATAACATCAGGTTCCACATAGTTAGCTAAAAATGTACCTTGTTGGCCAAAGCAGCGATCACAATTCCCAGGTTAGTGAGGGAAGAGTTGATGGCGGTCATTTCCTTGAAGCGCTCTCCTTGAGACTGACTCTTCTGCACTCTCTCACTGCCGGCCAAATCCACAAGACACAGCGTGGCTGAAAAGCAATCAATACATATTTAGTCAGGTATCAATGTGAAATATCATATCTGACTTTGAAAGTATAGATAAACTCTATATTACTCATGAAAACTACTCTAAATTTACCATCTACACCCCTCCAAGAAGAGCAGTTCATCTATTATATGAAGTTATTGTAGATGCAGGTAGTATGTGATTCTTACACTTGCACTTGGTGTCTCGATCAGAGTTTTCCCCCTCAATGTCTAGCTGGAACACAGAGTGAGAACGTGAAGATTGATCGTTCATGCACGTGCGGGCAGTGGACCGGTTCTGGTTTGCCAACATGATCAAGTTGTGCACCTGAGACATGAGGAAAGAAAGAGGCATATTAATAAGTTTCATACATGCTTGTTGCAGCAATGTAAACAAAGCAATTACAACTGGGATTACTCTGAATTTTAACAAAGCTTTAGGAAGAAAATTCATTGCAGTCAGAATGAAATGAAAATTGTGACCATCTTTTCTTTCCTTTTGTGGCACATTAGTTACAAACAAAGGAGGGAAAAAAGATGTTTAAAAAAATTATATACTAATACTTAAGTGCACTGATAAATCATAATATATAATATTATAATACATTACATATAATAAACAATGCACTTTAAACGGGCAGTACCTCATCCTCATTGTTGACTTTTTGGTAGGTCAGGTTGGTAACCGTGATCTCATTGTTGGAGATCTTCCTGATCTCATGCTCAGGTCGCTTGTTTGGTTTTCCCTTGTAGAGAAGATCTCGAAGTGTCTCATTGTAGATCTCCACAAAGCTGGCAGTGAAGGTGTACTAAAAATAGGAACAGTCCATTAATAAACAAACCATGAAGAGGGCAAAAGCAATAACACTCAGTGGCCTGAAAAGATCTATCAAAACATTTAACCTCTTTTTGGACAACAGATAGTTTCGAAATTACACATAGCCCTCACCTGCCACCCTTGCTCTCGGAGTGCTTTGGCAGACTTAAAGATTTGCTGGACAGCACGTGGGATGACCCCCCACACATCCTCCAGCTCGCCCCCTTCCATAGTAAAGGTCTTTCCGCTGCCAGTTTGGCCATAAGCAAAGCAGCAAACATTGTATCCATCCAGAGCAGACTGCACCAGAAGGGAAATCTCTTCGAAAACCTCACGCTGAGAGGCACGTGGCCCAAACACACGGTCGAAGCTGAAGTTATAGCTCTTCTGTGTGTCAGCCGTGCGACCTGTGTGAGACTGGGGAAGAGAAGTGGAAATTGGAAGGGTTCTTTGTCACATACTTTAAGTTAGAGGTCCTCAAATCCAATCCCTGCACTTTCCTGCAGAATTTTGCTCCATCCTTGACCAAACTCAACTACCTGTAACTTTCTAGTAATCCTGAAGACCTCGTTTGGAGCTAAACTCTGCAGGAAAGTAGATCTTGAGGGCCAGAGTTGAGAAGCCCTGCTTTAGGTTATACCAAGAAGAAATATCCATAAACCCAGAAGCATGATGGGAACATTTACCTCTTCCATTTTGGCAAGCGTGAGAGCCTTGTTGTCGTGGGCCGGCAGCTGGATGTGCAGAATATCAGACTGATTGCCAGTCAGCAGTGGGCGGACCCTACAAAAGACTCTGATGTTGCCCTAAAAATAAAAAAAAATAAAAATAAATGTGAATTTTTTTTTAAAAAAGTGATTGATTAATTAATACATATATGGATTTTGGATTAAGCTTAGAGGATTTTGGACCAACATCATCTGACTTTGTGCAAATTTACCCAGCACAATGGCTGTATCCAAAATCAAATACTTTCCTATATTATACGTTATGGTAAAACAGAATGTGACAAGATTTTTTTCTGAATTCACAGTACGAGTAAGAGAAGGCAAAACCAAAGGCCTGAAAACCAAATACAATGTACACTATTATCCCATGAGGCCACGGGACAGGATTTGTGCATGGCAGTGATACAACCGACAACTGACAATGACAACATGGTGAATTACTTATTCAAAAGCAGTACCTAATCAGAAAGTATGCGATTTCGGACACAGCTCATGTGACAAAAGGAAACCAAGCGAACAACAGAATGCATTTCAGTCATGTATGATTAGGATTCATCACTTAAAGTCATAAAACAAATTAACAATACAGTTATATATTGTTCTACAAAAAAAACATGTCCACAAGTGTCTTCATCACAGCTTACTTTGAGCTCTTGAATGGTGTTGTGGAGTTTCCTTCGCTCCATTTCTCCAAGGTGAAGCTCTTCTCGTTGATGGGCCACTGTTTCCTCAAGGTTCCTGACCAGCTCTTGGCTCTCCTTCAGACTGTCCTGACACCGTCCCAGTGCAGAGGTCTGAATGGCGAGCTGAGTCTGAGGGAAAAAAACAAGGACATTACAGTTTAACAGAATCAGATCCCTTCACACAGACATTTATATTAGATATGAATGGGGTCGTGTAGATGCGTACCTGTACATTGCGGAGCTCAGACTCCAAATGATCCCTGAGTCCTTCCAAAACTTTATGCTCCTCGATTAGCTTGTTGAGGTCTTTCTTAAGTCCGTCTCTCTCTTTAGAGGCTTGCGCCAGGTCATCTTTCACAGAAGCTAGCTTTACCAGCTCCTCTTCACAATCCCTAGAACAAATTCAGAAATATTATCAGAAAATAAATGAAGGACCACCAGGTTCTGGTTTGTTATGGAGTTATTTTTAACACACTTACCCGAGACGCTTTTTTAGACTATTATTCTCCTCTTCAATTTCAGCCTTACGCCTTTGGGCTTTGGTTATGGACTCTTTGAGAGACTCATTTTCCTGATTTACAGATTTTACTTTGCTCTGGTAGTTCTGGACTTTAGCCTCCATATCACTGACTTTGCCCTTCAGGTCCCATCCTGGCCTTCGTGACATACCTGATCCTGCAGGTGCTGAAAGTGGATAAATTAACCATTAGTAGTCTATTGTATTATGTTAAAGTTTTGTAAATTCAAACATATTTACAAACTGAAACTTAGGAAAATGTTTCGACTCGTATACAAGCATATATATTTTACCTTTAGCAACTGCTGCAATCGGTCTTCTCTGGTCACCTTGATGGAAAGACAATGTTGTTAAGTTAACATATTCCAGCTTCTTATATTTATTTGAAAGTATAATATCAAAGTTATATTATATATATATACATACACACACATATATATACACATACTAATGAACTGGTTTTAATAGTGTTTTTTTGTGTTTTCATGTTTATGACCAGTTAAAGTTGGCATCTTCCCTATTGTTTTGTAGATCTAAGTAAAATGACTTCTCGAACAAGAAAAAAAAAAAAAAAAAAAAAAAAAAAAAAAAAAAAAAAAAAGTAGGGTGGGACTTGATTTTGTCTCACGCCAGTAAACACAACATCAGAAAAGATGTCATTTTAAGAGAAAGGGGAAGTCATTTTAATTAAAGATTAGAAGGACACATGAATGACACATCATGAAAGCATGCCCCAAAAAAAGCTATGTTTTGCAATACCTCTTGAGGGGGCAATGGCCACTGTTGCAGCTCCAGTTGGACGAAGAGGTTTGGCTGAAAGAGGAGAGACAACATGAAGATACCATTTGCTATTTTAGCCAAATGGCCCCCAAAACTTAAAACTAAAATATTTAATTCTAATATAACTTACCAGGAGCTTTGACTGCCACAGGCCGTCTCGGGGGCGCAACACTAGCTGCAGGTCTGAACCGCTGAGGCGGCTCTACATCCACCTTCCGCATCTTCTTCTGCAGAAAAATGAGGGTGTTTTTTTATTTTTTATTAAATATATTTTGAGAATGTGTTGAACCATGTGACACTTCAAACACTGCAGGTACAAAAATGAGTGAGAATCTGAAATGTACTAAAAACACACCTGCGCAGGTTGTTGTTGCTCCCCATCAGTGCTGTTGGTGAGAGCCCGTTTCCCAGACATAACAGGGAGACGAGATGTTGTATTCTGCAACAAGAGAGAGAAAAAAAAAAAAAAAAAGACAATGACACGAACAGGCCTTTAAAGCTACACGTCGTGACAGCAGAGCCAGATATGAAATCCAAAAAGGAGTTGTAGTTTAAGAATATACTGTATCTTTAAATTAACAGCAATGAGAGTTTACTTGGGCTCCATACGCATACATGCAAGTTGATTTGAACTTGTTGAGCCGGTTTCTCCCAATGCATTTCAGTAATGTTTATAATCTCACCTCTTTGTTCATGGATCTTGTTCAGTTCTTCATGAAGTCATGCCCAAAATAAATACAAAGCCCAAAACATTAGAAAAGTTAGTTAATGTTAGTCAGCAAGTTCAATTTGTCCATCAAAAGCAGATTAAAATCAACTAACTGCAAATTACTTATAAACAGGTTTAATGTGAAGCTATAAACAGCTTAGCCGACGTCATTCGCGCGAGTTTACAAAAAAAAAAAACCTCATATTTATTCAATAAACTTTATTTTTAAATCACTATAAAATGCACAAATTACCATACCTACAGTTGAGATACATATATAAAAATCACAAACCTTTTATATCGCGAACTGAGAATTACAATCGCAGACGACACACCTCAGCTAAATAATCTCTCGTAGCCGTTTGGATTTCAAATTGAAATTGCGTGTGTAGTCGCTTTTCCCGCTGATCCGTCATTGGTTGAATCGGAACCAATCAATACAAAGCATTCAATAACCGCGCCTCCATGGGCGGCTTCGGCCCCACCCATAAACAGTTTTCAGACTTTTCAGGGGCACAAATTATTTTTGTAAATGCATTGAGAACTTTGTTTTTGCAGTTTTCATTTTTAAATGTTTATTTGTCAAATGTGCAAAAAGATAGCAGTACTTGTTGACAATTAAATGTAAGTAAACATCTTATCATACAAGAATGAATAAATAAATACATTATATAAAGGATAAGTACTTACATACGTAAAAGAACAGGCTGTAATACAAGTATAAAGCTATAATATATATATAAAAAATAAATGTACAATGTTAATGCACCATACATGTACAAGCATTCATATTTCATATAGATTTAACATATATATTAATCATAAAGTCATGGAGAAGGTGACAACGTTTTCACATGTCTTCACATAATTCTACTTATTAAGATGCATGATATGCAAATACATCGATTTTTTTTAACATAATTTTAAAAATGTTTGCAATATTACATGACCTCACATAGCGGAAGTGAGTTTGGCGGTATGCTTGTTGTAATTTTGACCTCATTCACAGGAAGTGTAGTCGAGCGGAGTCGGACAGCCTTTCGCGAGAGAAAAAAATAGAAAAAAAATTGAGGGAAAAAAAATCGGTGAATCCAAGGGGTTCGGGCGGATTTGGACGAAGTTTCCGAACTGTCCCGGCCCGGAGGAGCCCTGGGGGTTGAAAGGGAATCGCCAGCACCGGTAATTAACACAGAGTTATGAGTCAATTGTGAATTATTTCTCCAAATTTGAGCAACTCACGCGGGCGCTTCTCCCCCTGTCTCGCCAGCCGGAAGTCTGCATGAAGCTGCGTCTCTCTCGCATTGGCGTCGACGTTTTTTTTTCTCTCTTCGTTTTTTTTTTTTATCCTCGAGTTTTTTTTTTTCTTTTTTATTTTCTCAGTGAGACTAACCGAGAGAGGGATGGAGGCATAGGGGCATTATTGTTTGCAAGCGGAAGTTTACATGTTGCATAGCTTTTGGATAGTGCTTCTTTCTTTGCGTGCATAACAAAAGCTGACATTTTAATGGAGGCTGGTTGAGGAAGCCCTCATTTCATTAATAGATGGTTTTGTGCATTTCCAGCTACCTTTCCTTTAGATTGTTCATGCATATGTAATTATCCTTGTCCCATTAGATAGAAACATGCAAAATGAGCTGTCATCGCAGCAAAAAACGCATGCAACCCTTAAAAACGAATAAAACGTGACATAGTTCGCCACCCATGGTTCTTATTTTAGCATGCATATGAAATGAAAGACGGTCAGATATGCACAAAAGTTGACTTGTACGTCTGCACATTTGATCTGGTTTTCGTACGATCAGCAGTCGTAGACCGATTTGGCGCAGGATCGCTGTTTTTTGTTTTGATGCCTATTTATAGCGCGCGTGCTTTCTCAATGTAATTTCTGCATCTCTCGTGTAATTAAACAATTTGCAGTGCAGTTGCAACAGACAACAACAAATTGTGTGTTCGTAAAGAAAATCAAGTATGTTAAGCTTTTTTTTGGCTTTTTTTTGTGGCTTTTTTTGCCTCTTTGTTTTACAACTTTAATAAAAATGTCACTAATTTAGCCCTGCTGAAAATAAAAAGTTTAAACCAGCCTAAAGGGTAGTTCACCCAAAAATGAAAATTCTGTCATCATTTGCTCATCATCAAGTTGTTCCAAACCTGTATGAATTTCTTTCTTTTGCTGAACACAAAAGAAGATATTTTGAAGAATGTTGGTAACCAAACAGTTTATGGGGCCATTCCCATACTATGGAAGTCAATGGTGCTCATCAACTGTTCCGTTACCCATATTCTTCCAAATATCTTCTTTTGTGTTCAGCAGAGGAAAGGCATTTATACAGGTTTGGAACAGCTTGAGGGTGAGTAAATGATGACACAATTTTTGGGTGAACTATCCTTTAAGCTGGTTTGCTGGTCTCCCAGCTTGGTCATTGTAATCTGTTGGCTGGTTTAAGTCAGTATGAAATGAAAATTCAACCTATTATCTAAATGCATGATGCGATAGATTTTATTGTGAACAATTCATCAGTGCATGTGTTAATAAAAATGTCATAACTGGACCTTCTAGTATAAACAATAGGCTTCTCTGTGGTGACATATGCAGGACTTCTCCAATCATTTAGTTTGCTTAAACTCCGCCCCTGTAAGCTCATGATCATCTGCCTCCACTTTTGAGTGCAACACCCACATCTCGAGATGTCCCGCCTTAACATTTTTTTTTTTCCGTAATTTGTTACACTTGGATGTATGCCACAATATGGACATGAATGGTTTTACCGGGTTTAGCTGGTAGACTAAAGTGTGGCTGACGCTTTAAACCATGAAATTAATTTAAAAATTATTTTTAATGGAATATTGCAGTGTTTATTATCAAAGATTTAGCTGTGCGCATAATTAAAAAAAAAAAAAAAAATTAATGTGCCTTCGTTATCTTAAATCACTTCCCTACTATATAGTAGGTGAAAACAGTATGTGACAAAAGAAGTATGTCCAAATTCACAGAACACCTAAAAGAGTAGGCAAAAATTATCCGGATGACCTACGAGATTTTGAAGTGTGCATATGATGGACACTTTACTATCCCATGAGCCGACAAGAGAGAATTTGTGAATGGCAGTAAAGTGACGTAACTGACGCTGGTAGGTCATATGATAATGACAACATGGCGATAGTACGTCCGGATTACGTTCATGCAACACACATTTATACTATATAGAACATACTTTTTTAGCGTCACAAAGTAATTACTTATTCAAAATAAGTACCTACTCAAGAGACTAGGGCTGCACGATTATGACAAAAACAATTAAAACAATAGAAAAAAAAACCTTAAGATAACCTGTAGAAAGGAAGAAAAAAAGATCTTAAGCACACAGAATAATGTAAGTGGACATTTTTGTTTATTTATTAATTTATTTTGTAATTGTGCCTTTTAGTGTTGTCAAAAGTACCAACTTCGATACCAAGTAGATAATGAAATTTAAAAAATGTGACACTTTGAGCGCTGTTCAGTGGATTTGTAAATGCCTCTGATTGGCCATTATGTTCAGATATGTCTGTGATTGGCTTCAATGATCAATGTTACAAAAACATGTTGTAAATACACATCAATGATGCTCTTTACCGAACGCTTACACAGATATACACGGGAGCGTTTGAAAGGTCCGCTGATAGACGCCTGCTTTCAAATGCTCCCGCTTTTAAAACGTTTCAGATTGAAACACTTCTGTGTGCTTTTTAAACCCTCCCGTGCGTTGATCATTATAGTCAATCACAGACATATCTTTTGAGCACTTGAATATAATGGTCAATCAGAGGTGTTTACAAATCCGCTCAACAGCGCTAAAAGCGCCACATTTTTAAAATGTCAGTATCGACTTGGTATCGAAGTCATTACTTTTGAAAACATTAGCGCCTTTGAGCGATTACGCAAATGTGGTATCCGTAATTGTAATCACGATTAGAAATTCAATTAATTGTGCAATTTCATACACAGCCCTCTTCTCTGATATGTTTTTTGGTGCGGATCGCGACAACCTATCATTCATATGACATCAAAGCAATAGCAAACCACAAACATCCAATAAATTCCCCATTTATTAAATCAAGTCCTGTCCTGCATTTTTTCTTGTTTGAGAAGCAGTTTCACTCAGATATACGTTGTTACAATAGGGAAGAAAAGACTAGCACAAATTCGGTTTCATGCCGACTTTAAACCAGCTGAGCACCAGCTTGGCTAGACTGAGACCAGCAAACCATCTTAGGCCTTAGTTTGCCTGATTCAAGCTGTTTTTCCTGCAGGAGGGTAATGTGCAGGCTGAGTGGGCATGCATGTACTTTTATTTTATTCATGTCAGTTATGTTTTACACATTGGGTTGTGCATGTATCGTGATTCCTAACCCAACACGCCTCTTTGCCAAGCAGTGTCATCCACCAGAAAGATGCTTCTTTGTCCTTTGCCTACAGATAAAAAAGTCGAGAGAATAAGAATGCATGACATTTAACAAATGTTTCAAAGAAAATAAAGGTTATGCAAGACACTTGGGTGCCAAAATGAATACGTCTTATCCAAGTGAGTGAAAAAAATCTTCAGGCCACACGAGAAACATAAGGGCGAGGTGTCATTTCACAACTGTTGCCAAAGGCAGAGTGGGTGTTTTACAAGTTATGTTGCTTTTCAATTGCAGAAATAATGGAAGATTCCCATTTCAACTCATCATACTTTTGGTCTCCCGTACCAACAGTGCAAGGACAGGTAGACACCTTATTATTGGACTCTCTTGTACAGTACACCGTTGTGTCTTTAACAGACACACCATGCTTATTGAGCACAATTTAGTAAATCAAAAAAACAAAACAAGCATACCAGTCTGGGATGGCTAACACCAACCTCGCACTGATCCATGTGAAAGTTACACACTGGAAGCCCAGCACAAGCTTTGAGAAAAAATAACCCTTCCCTCGCTGCTCTCTCCTCTTTTCCCTTCATCCTTCATCTGCGTTTATCTCTCAATCCATCCTCCTTTTCTCTTTCCTTCTTCCCTTTTTTCCTTGTTTTTCCCCCCCATTCATTCCCCCCTGAAATTTTAGATTGAGAACGCCATGTTTCTGAACAAGATGAAAGAACAGCTGGGGCCGGACAAGGGCGCTTCTTTTCCGCACTCGTCCGCGGCGCACTACCCTACGGCAGTGCTGACGGTGCCAGGCTCGGTCGCCATGGACACGGGAACCATCGGGAGGGTGCCAAAGCAAGAGGGTGGTGGAGGAGGAGGGGGCGGGACAGCAGGGGCGCAAATGACTACCGTAGGAGCACACCTGCACCCACCTCACACGTCCCAGAACATCACAGTGGTGCCCGTACCATCTACTGGCATCATGACGGCAGGTGGGTCTTCAAAATTATCTCGAAATGAAGAGATATTAACTAAAAGTTACAAAAAACAAACGTTAATGAGGTCTTCAATTTTGGTCAAAATCGTTTATCAAATATTTCTCTTCTTTTCTCTCAGCGGGGTTAGTGATCACGACTCCTCAGGGCACACTGGTCACGCCTCCTGCTTCCTCTCAGTCTTTTGTTTCTGGTCCGCCAACAACGACCATGATTGTGTCCGCTCTGCACCCATCAAACACAGGTAAACAATTTAACTGACCGTTCAGACCCTTCCATCATATCCACTTTTAAATAAAAATTCAGGGTGGTAAAACCAAAAGTAGAGTATCAGAAATAAGAATGTTATAATGTATAGAACTTCAGTAAGTAACATTAAATTTGTATTTATTCATTGTAGCAATGTTTGTTTTTTTTGTACATTTATACACATACACACATATATTTATATATATTTATATATTAGTGTCTTATTTATTTCACCAAAATACAATAAAAACTGTAATATTGTGAAATAACTTTTCAATTTGAATGTATTTGAAAATGTAATTTACTCCTGTGATGTTGAAGGTAAATTTTCAGGGAAATAGAAATCTTTTGTAATATTATAAATGTATTTAGTGTAATTTTTGATCAAATTAATGCATCCTTTTGAATAAAAATAAAATGTCCCTACAGCTAAAAAAAACAAAACAAAAAGCTTTATAATAATAAAACAGATTTTCCAGCATTTTAAGGAAAATTACTAATGGACATCAAATCACCTGTTGTGATCAATGTTCCTGTTATTATACAGAATGCATAGGTCTCATTTTTTGTGCAGTAAATGGTAATAGTAAATAGGCATTTCTATTTTGTAATATTTAGATATTACAATACATAATAGGCCACACAATAAAGAATACTGATTATGCTCATACAGGGTGTCCGTGGATCCTTAAAATGTCTTACATTTGTTAATGTAAAAATAAGGCCTTAATTAGCATTAAAATGTTTTAAATCCAAGTTTCAAAGGCCATAAAATGCTATTTTATTTTCATTTGCTTTCTGAAATCTTAAAACCGCGTCAATGTGTTGCACCAGGACTGCTTAAAGTTATTGATGTGCTAAAGCGATAAAGATACAAAAGTGAATGAGAAAATAAAAGGCAAATTTTTACTAAGTCATAATTAACGGCGCAATCAACCCTGAGAACTGAATTTATTACTCGCACGCTCAGGCAGCATGTACGCACAGAAAACTGTCAGCGCTTGAGGACCCAATTCAGTTCTCCTGCGCTTTACCGATCAAATACACACACTTGTGTGTCAAAATGCCCGACTATTACACACATATTACACACTGAGTATTAACATAAACACAGTCGGTTATGTCTTAAGTGAATGTAAACAGTAGGGAGAAAATCAAATGCGTGTCAGTCATTATATTTGATATATTTGTTGAATAAAGTCATTATTTTGTTATCTTGTATATCTCTATTGAGCAGGGTGATTTTGTGTGTTTGCATAGAAGTCGATGGAAGTGATGTGCAGGTTTTACATTTTTTTGGAAAGGTCTTAAAAATTAATTAAAAAGTATTAAATTGGAAGTGCTGATGCCTGCAGATGCTCTATATATTTTTTAATTCCACTTTCACTGTCTAAAACAGCAGACACACGCACATATGCTTGCTTACGCAGCCATTCTCAGAGCCAAAGAAGCAGTAGGAAGTGAAAATGAGAGTGACTGTGGGAGGTAGTGAGAAGGGATGGATGATGGATGGAGAGAGGGAGGGACAGCGAGCTCTATATGTTGAGTATGTTTTGCTTTTTCCTGTCAGAGGCTGTCCGGCCCCCTTCCCTCTATCTCCACAGCCACTGTAAGTATAATAGCACATGTACATCTCTACCAGAAACCTGCAGTCAATGACACACTCACATCACTAAAGCAGTTACTTTTAATGAAATTACAGTTTATTTACCCCTTGTGTTCCTTTAGTGGTTTTAGTACATGGATTAGCAAAATTATGTCATGTAATACAGTCATTTAGCTTTAAAAGTCAGAAATCTTTGTACACAGGCATAATAAGATCATTGGTTTGGGAAACCACAATGTTTTGCCAAGGTAGACTTTTAAAAATTGGGGCATTACAACATTGCATAAGTTTTTAGCACACATTATATTTAGTACACAGTTTTATGAAATTTATCTGAAAGGCTTACTAAATAATTGCCTTAATGTCAGTTTGTAGTTCATGAAATTTTAGACATTTCATTGAAAAGTGCAGTAAAGAGCTTCTGTCACAAGTTTAAAACTCTTCATTGCCTTTATCTTCTTAATGCAGTTGCAGGAAGAAATTATGCACATTATATTTTATAATCAGTATTATATTACTCTTTTGTTTTTTGCCCTCCTGACATTAACAGACAAGAAAGATGATGGCAGTATCCCACCTGCTGTAGTCATGCCGGTTCCCGCAAAGCGGGGGAGAAAGAAGAAGTCCATGATGCAAAGGGCAGGTCCTGTTTCAGCCCACGGACTCGCCACAGGAAGTGATGCACTGATTCTTGCGCACCTGGCCGCTGGGGGACAGGTGAGATGATGTTGAGGTGTCATAATTTTACCTTCATATAAAAAAGCACCTACTAAAGGGGTAAATAAGTAAAAGTTTACTTTAAGGTGTTGTATGTAAAGCATAAAAATACCATATGTTTGCAGATATTTAGGAAACATGCTAAGTTCACATATTTGTTTCACCGAAAAACAACGCTACAGCCAGTTATTCTACTTTGAAATGTTCGTTCTGTGTCGGAATGTCTGTTTTTGTGTTGGTCTTTGTGATCCCGCTCACTGCCAATTTACCCAATTTTTACCCAATAGGAGGAGAAGCAGGGGAAAACAACTCTCTCTGATATTTTGAATTTGGACTGCAGTACCCAGTTAAACCACCAGTTGTCAATATTACATACCGCACCTTTAAGCTGCTCAATGCTTTTTTTTTCTCTTACAGCACAACACAAGTGACCCGTATGACCTCTCCAATGATGAGGATGATCATCAAGGCAAAGATGGAAACAAGTCCTACAGGTACCTATTAATATTAATCAAATATCTTAATTTAAACAGAGAATTATTGAAATATATAGCCAACAAATTGCTAAACAAATTATTTTGTGGTTTTAATTTAATACTCTTTTATCTGACGTGATCTTAGTGTGTGTTTAGCAGACTATTAAAAAAAAAATTGTAATTTAATGGTAAAAGACTGTAAAATGCTACTATAAAACCCATTAATTGTTTAACAGTAAGTTTCTTTACTTTATACGGTGAAAAACTAATAAATCTAACAGGACATTTTATGTAATTTTACATTTTATGTAAAATTATACAATTTTATTTTTCTGTTTTTTCAGAATTATTTTTTACAGTGCACTGCAACAGTCTATTAGTGCTTTTATTTGAACTTTCATCTAATAAGTTTAATTGCATGACATTTTCTGCAAAAAATTTCATTATTTTCAGTAAGAAAGCATCTATAAAGATGATAAATGTAATGCAAAAAGAATTTATGAAATATATTGTGATACATTTTCGTCAATCAATATTTCAAAATCAATATTTCTAGTAAAAAAACTTCACTAAATGTCTCGAAAGTGTTGTCGTGGAAATTCTTAATACGAATACATCCTACTTAATACAAAACTAATCTGACTTCACCAGACAATTTGGACAACCTCTGGTTGTCAATATAATACTACAGTACCAATACAATACTACAATACCTCGGGGTAATTCCCATCCCCAATATAAGACAATATAACACTGCAGTATTTCAGGGTAATTCCCTTCCCGAATACATACAATACAATACAACACTTCAAGGTAATTCCCCTCCTGAAGTATGATGGTGTCCCGTCAAGACACTACTATCACTACCTTAAACCACACATGAGCCAGTACACTCTCACTGGCCTTCTCAGGTGTACATTTGTCCAACACAGGATCATTAATACTAACTATTACAGCCTAAAAATCAATGTCACTCAAATCTTCTTCACTGTGATTGGTTATACTGATCTGGTGATTGGTTTGTAATGATCTAAGCTAATCATATGACTGTTAGTTCTACTGTGTTAAGCACTTTTTGGGTAAGTCTAGATTCTTTGATCATATGATGTATGTAGATGTACATGGTCTTTGATCTGAGCATCCTTAGTCTGCACATTCCATGTTGAAATACCCTTTTGACCCCTTCTGAGGCCATTAAATAAAACATTCCCATCACAGGCTATTTTAGTGTTTGTAAAATTATGATTTTGTGTGGATTTCTAATTTCTGATTTCTCTCTGTAGGTGCCGGATGTGTGCGGTGACGTTCTTCAGCAAATCAGACATGCAGATTCATGCCAAGTCCCACACGGAGGCGAAGCCACACAAGTGTCCTCACTGCTCTAAATCCTTCGCCAACTCCAGCTATCTGGCGCAGCACATCCGCATCCACAGCGGCGCCAAACCCTACACCTGCTCCTACTGCCAGAAAACCTTCAGACAGCTCAGCCACCTACAGCAGCATACACGGTACGTATGTGTGTAACTTGCTAAAGGGATGTACTACTATACCTGCTACAGGGTGAACACACAACTTTAGTTGGCCTAGTTGTGCTTTTGATTAGGATGAGCATTTTTATCTTTCACTTTTTACATTCTCTCTTTCTCTTTATATATCTCCTCAGCATCTACTCTGATGCTGTGACATTTGAGCTTGCACACACTTCTAGTGATATGCCATCCAATTTAAACAGGACCGTATATTCCCTGAAGACAGAAGCAGGTCTTTTTTGACTTATGCTAATCTCATCATTTATCTGCTTGTCTTATTTCACACCACAATGACTAACTGTCCTTTGTTTCATTCTCTTCATTTGGTACCCTTTAGGTTTGTCAATATCCTGTTGCCATTTATGTTGACATTGTATTCTTCATTATGCACTTTCACAAAGTTTTTTTTAAATGTTTTAAACTCAAGTGAGTTTGCCTCAACAAAGGCTGTGATTAGATAACTAGACTAACCAGCAGATCAGTTTCCTTGCGCAGCATCTTAAATGTTGTTTTGGTCATTCTGAAATGCCTGAGCCAAAGTATGTTATCAGAATGATTTGGTATAATGACCTCCCAGAAGTGTTAATTGCGTTTCACCTGCACGCTCTGAGACGCAGAGTCATTTATGATAGAGAAAAAAAGAGCAACAGTGGCTTCTCCGATTGCAGCAACTTCCAATTTTATTACAGATATTTTGTGCCAATTTACCAGAAAGTGACGATTTTATTCTCTTGAACACATGGGATGGAAACGGTGCTTTATTCACAAAATGTTTTATGTGATATTCCAATTTTACACATAAGTTAAAATCGCAACCTTGGATGGAAACATAGTTAATGAAGCCAGCTTTTGAGAAGATGCACTCTGATAGTGAGGAGGTGGAAGTTAAGTTAAACATGTCATGCTGCAAGCGTAGTAAATTAGCTTCCACACTTCGCACGAACACTTGAAAATGCACCTAATATTAGTGCACATTGATCTAGGTTAATGTTAATATTAGAGCTAGCGGCCATTTGAAGTGGCTAACATTTCGTTTTAAATGATAAGTCATGTTTGAGGTCGCACATCACCTTTTTGTGGTCATTCTTTAACATCTCGAATATTCCCACACTTTGGATATTCTGCCTGACATATTACCGCATGGACCAGCCATGTTTACGATCTGTTACTGCGTGACTACACCAATTCCTGTGGAGTTTTTTTCCCCTGTGACTGACTAATTAAAATGTAATCGACCAAGCCTCCTCTCATTGACTAACATTTTGTCGACTATTGGGGCATCCCTAATAATTTTTAACTTTAGTCCCTTTAGTTTTTAAAAACTAACCATATTGACAGTAAATATACTTAAATGGAAGCCTTGCTGGCCTGAAGGCTTAAAAGCATGTCATTTTGTCTTTGTTTGCTTCTGTATTACCTGTGTTTCTTCTCTACATTATTTGGCTTGTCATGTCCTTTTCCTCTCATTACCATGTCATTTTTATGCTATTAACTTGGACAAGAATGAGTCTTTAAAGGGATATTCTCACCCTCAAGCCATCCTAAGTGTATATGACTAACTTTTTTTAGACGAAAACATATATATTAAAAAATGTCCTGGCTCTTTCAAGCTTTATAATGGTAGTGAATGGGGATTTTGAAGTCCGAAAAAAGTGCATCCGTCCATCATAAAAGTAATCCATACGGTTGGGTTAATAAAGGCCTTTTGAAGCAAAGTCATGGGTTTTTGTAAGAAAAATATACATATTTAAAACTTTATAAACTAAAAAACTAGCTTCCGGTACAATGGCCTACGCAAGTTGAGTTACAGCAAAAGAGTGAAGTCTGACGCAACAAATGATGTAGGATGTAGCAGTACCGTAAGTTTAGACGCCTCTCGCAGTTCAAACAAATAGGGCTGGGCAACAAACTCAAGCTCCTTTTCTCCTTATATCGATATCCTCTTACATATCTCTTTATTTCTCATTTTAGACTTCTAATTCGTGACTGATGTTTTGTTATGCTCTATCCTCTGCACTTCCACGTACATCACTCTCTCGCCGAATTGTCGATTTGTCTGTCAGAAGCTAGATATTTTAGTTTATAAAGATTAAATATGGAAACCCATATTTACAAACCCCTCACTACCCTTCAGAAGGCCTTTACTGGTGTCCCACTGGTGTCATATAGATTACTTTTATGATTGATGGATGCACTTTTTTCAAAATCTGGAATGCCGTTCACTACCATTATAAAGCTTGAAAGAGCAAGGATATTTTTAAATATAACTCTGATTGTGTTCGTCTGAAAGAAGATAGTCATATAAACCTAGGATGGCTTGAGGGTGAGTAAATCATGGGATAATTTTAATTTTTGGGTAAACTATTCCTTTAATTTAATTCCATCTCACTTTATCTCCATCAAATCAGTTTCATCTGCTTCATTCTGCTGTGGTTTAAAGGCTTTAGGATGGTTTCATATAAACCTATAGCTAGGGAGGGGAAAAGGATGCTGGTGAGAGAGAGAATGAGAGAGAGAGAGGATAAGATGAAGTGCCTTGTGTTTTTGTGTGCTGCGTTTCATAACCCAGACACCACAAAGAGCACCGTCGCATTGCTAAAAGCATGAAACCTACAGCACATTTTATGATACAATCATGATTTGATCCACATAGGGGTCATTTATTGATTTATTGGTGAATCTCTCTCTGTTTTTTTCTCTCTTTTCATCCCCTTCCCTTCATCCTTTGTTAGAAACCACACAGAGGGCAAACCGCACAAGTGTCCTCACTGCTCCAAATCGTTTGCCAACTCCAGCTACCTGTCCCAGCACATCCGCATCCACAGCGGGGCCAAACCCTACACCTGCTCCTACTGCCAGAAAACCTTCAGGCAGCTCAGTCACTTACAGCAGCATAACAGGTAACAGACAGGGAGAGACAGAATCAGTACTGGACCATATACAGCTCCTTGCATCTTTTTCCTCTTTCCTTCCTCCTCTGTTGTCTGTCATCTGTCATGCTGTAGTTGTAAGGATTATGTAGACTTCCTGGAAACTTCTGTGGTATTTTATACACTGCCGAATGTTTTCATGTGATCTTGAAATGTATATCCTAGATTTCTAATTAAATGCTTCTGTTTTGTTTTGAAGGATTCACACTGGTGATCGGCCGTACAAGTGTGTCCATCCCGGCTGTGAGAAAGCTTTCACCCAACTATCCAACCTCCAGGTAACTATCTTTAGCTGATTTATAGATGCTTTCACACATTCCAGCTTTCTGCATAAGTTACCCTGATCTAGAAACTTGTTTGTGGTTGTGAACCAAGTTTGTTTTTAATAAAATACTGTACAAAGTGATTTTCCATGAGATTCGGTTCCACCGTGGACTGAACTCTATACCTAAGGGTTAGTTCACCCAAAAAGGAAAATTATCCCATGATTTACTCACCCTCAAGCCATCCTAGGTGTATATGACTATCTTCTTTCAAAAGAACACAATCGGAGTTATATTTAAAAATATACTGGCTCTTCCAAGCTTTCTAATGGTAATGAATGGGGGGCGAGATTTTGAAGCCCAAAAAAAAGGATTCCTTGGTGAATAGAAAGTTCAAAAGAACAGCTTTTATTTGAAATTGAAATCTTTTTTAACATTAAACGACTGATAATAAAAGCCTTTACTGTCACGTTTGATCAATTTAATATGTCCTTGCTGAATAAAATAATTAATTTCTTTCAAAGAAAAACAAACTTATTGACCCCAAACTTTTGAACCATAGTGTAGTTAGGACCAAATATTGGATTGTATTTATGTCATTAATAGGTTTGTAAACACGCCTTTTGCAAGAATTGGATTTAATTTTTTTGTGATTTGTCAAATCTGAAATTCTCATAATTTGGCAACAGAGGGCAGTAAATGCATTACATTTGCATTGCACTCCTTATTAATCCCATCCCCAACTGACACTAAACTGACATAAATCATTTCCAAATACATGTTTTTTTAGGTGTTGTTTATTAATTCAGACTGTTTTTTTTTTTTTTTTTTTTTGGTTTTTTTTTTTTCAGTCTCATCGAAGACAGCACAACAAGGACAAGCCATACAAATGTCATAATTGTAACCGCGGTTACACAGATGCGACCAGTTTGGAGGTTCACTTGTCTACACATACGGTGAAACACGCAAAACTCTACTCCTGTGGCCTCTGCAACCGCGCATACACATCTGTAAGATCACACCCACAATACCTGAATCCTTCATCTGCCATCTTCATTCTTCAGTTATAGATAGGAGTTTGTCAGAAATGTTAGAAGTTGTAGGTATGATGTTTGTTTTATTTTTGTTACTTTTCTAGGAGACATACCTGATGAAACACATGCGAAAACACAACCCAGACCCTCTGACGGTAGCGGCCGCAGTGGCTGCCCAGCAAGCTCAGCAGGGCCAGAACCCAGCTCAGCCCTCGGGCGGAGGAAGCGGCAGGGGTCGCGGGCGAGGCAGGGGCGCCGGGGGTGCTGCAGCCAGGGCAGGAACAGTGGCGCAAGCGCAGAACCAGCCCAATCCCACCCCACCAACCAGTTACTCTGTTACAGAGGGAATACCCTGCCCTTTCGACCTGCATCAGTACAAGACCGTGTCGGCTGGAGAGATCCAGTACAAGCCGGTCAGCGTGGCTGACTTGACGGCCCACAAAGACCTCTGCCTCACCGTCTCCACCTCTGCCATCCAAGTGGAGCACATGAACTCGTAAAGGAACTCGAGGAGAATGAGAGCGAGGAGGTGGGGTGAGGAGAAATGGACCATGATTTGGGAAGGAAATAAAAACACTGCCTTGGGACAGAGGAGGATTTCCAAATACAGACTGTCAGGACAAAGAAAGGGGAGGATGAAAGATAGAGGAGAAAAGGAGAGATGAAGGAGGAGCAAATTAACTCTTTGAGTTGTCTTTCTTTAAGACTTGCTTTGCAGTGTCACAAAAAAGGCCTTAAGCTGTCATGATGACTATTTTCAGTTAGCAGCTATTCTAATGTATACAATATTCAACCCCTTTTGCCACTATAAAGTGCAACAGTCGGCTTCTGGAAGTAAAAATCCCATTCATTTGCGAACAAATGCTACTGGCTCTTACTGACTATTTAAATCTAGCAAGTTTGGTGTCTTGTGTTTAAAATCCAATGGCGTTGGTAGTGAGGATTCTCTCTGACCACTCAGTGATTTGCAGTGTTTACACATCACATTTAAGGGGCTTTCACACTGGCACGGTTCAGATGAAAAATCACTAATGTGAAAGCTGTCGTGCGAACCCGGGTGCACACCGGGATACAGAACCCGAGACTACCTGAAGGAGGTGGTCTGCGGTTCGAGTGAATATGAAAGCAACATGGACTCGGGTGCGCACTTGTTCAGGAAGTAAAAGTAACCTGCGTGTGCGTTTTCGCCGATTATAATGTTTACTTCAATATAACATGTAAGAGATGACGGTGTTGATGATTTACCTTGGATTCGAGCAGTAGTAAGCCTGCAGTGTGTTCGCACTTTGCGAGTGCAATCAGAGCGGCCAATTACTGGTAATCAGCTGTCTCCTCAAAATAGGCTGCTTGCAAGAAGCGGAAAACCATCTACATGCAACGCGCATACAGTAAACACAAGTGTTGTTTACTCTCTGTGAAACCAGACCAACGCTGCGGGGGCACCGGGAACAATCGCGCCCAGGCTCGGACCGCGGCAAACGAGTCCAGTGTGAAAGCCCCCTTAGTATCGGTTCGGCACGCTTGGAACTTCAACCGAGGTGGTACTATTTAAGCGAGGCGTACCATTCCATACGGAGGCGTCCCGTGCAGTGAAAAAGTGCCAAAAAGTTATTCGTACTGAGCCGTACCGAACCGTACCATGCAGTGGAAAAGCCCCATAAGAGTTTCCAATAATTTGAGAGCCAAACATTGACGTAACTGACTACATAACCTGCCTATAAACAAAATATGGTCTTACACCTAATTTTGAGAACATATTTTAACATCCAAGTAATTTGATTCAGCATCTTTATGCCACTGCCAGCTAGTGTTGTCAAAAGTACCAACCTCTGTACCAAGTCGGTGCGGAAATTTTTAAAACGACGATAACAGCATTTCCCCCTAGCATTTTGAGCGAATTCTTAAACCCCTCTGATTGGCCATTGTGTTTACGTGCTCTGTGATTGGCCACAATCATCAGCGCTTCAAAAACATGTTGTAAACAGACATCTTTTACGCTCTTCACCGAGCGCTTACACAGATACACACGGGAGCGTTTGATTATATATATTATATCCCTAATATATCCGCTGATTGGTGTATCTGTGTAAGCGCTCAGTGAAGAGCTGGCTTTGACGTAATGGCCTATATAAATAAAATTGATAGTACATCAATTTGCGCATATGTTTTCAAATGGTTCCATTTAAAAGAATAAAGTGCTGTGTTAGTGGAAAAGGGATAATTGAGCAAATTTATTTAAAATTTATTTTATTTTATGATAAAATTTGTCCATGATCTGATTTTTAGCACAATTTCTTCATCACAACCTCACAAACAAAAATTGATTTTGCTTCAGGGATTGTGCGAGTATGAATAAAAACACTATGATATACATCATAATAGAGAAGAAAAGTCTATCGCAACTTCCGTTTCATGACGACTTTAAGTAGCAGTTAAAAAAGACTACCACGTGCTTTTATCAAGCTGTGAAAACCAGCGAGTTTACTTTTTTCTAATTTATAAATGTTACAAATTCATACCTGTAGCATTTAAACAGGTCAATAGTAGTAGTTCACCCAAACATTAAAATTAATTTACTGTTCCAAATGTTGTTCCAAATCCGTATGACTTTGTAAGCACTTATGAAGTGTTAATGCCTTTTATGACACTGCTTTGCAGGCCTGCTGATTGACATTTCAAGAAAATGCGTAACTGGTTTGTCACTACCTGTTGGAAAGAGGTGGCTAAGACTGCACTAAAGGGGAGAAGGATAAAACAGAAGCTAATGGTTTATGGGAGATGGCACTTAAATGAACTTTTTTTATTCATTATTTCTGTTTTCGTCATTACATTTTAGCCATTTATCATATGTATTTTTCTATTGTCCTTGTGTATGTATGTTTGTATGTATGTGTTTGAGTGTGTGAAGGGTTGTTTGAAAGCGCACGTAAGAGAACATATTAAGAAGGAGATGAATGTGTGAAAACATCTATAAAGTTGTCATTTTCTTTTTTTAAAAAAAAAAAAAAAAAAACCCTGAAGAGTTTAGTCATTTTATATTTTCTTGACCTTCCTTACAAAGAGTTTTTGTTTTTTGTTTTTCAGAAAGGAAGGGAGGGGGAAAATATTGTGCAGACAACGATTTGGTTACCAGGTACTATTTAGTAGTGTTTTTTTAAAACCTTTAATACCAGTTATTATTATATTAACTGTTCTTTTTTATGCAATTATTACTATCATCATCATTATCCATTGAGAGTTACTCTGTGTGTGTGTGTGTATATATATAGAGATGATGTGTTCATTCAAAAAGGGAAGGATTGTCTTTCTGGTCCAGCTGAAATATGATTTTTAAAAAATGTATTAAAGGCAACATTAGAGATCAGAGTATGGGATGTTAACATATTGCTAAACCATCCAATCACTGACCTACATGATGCCATCTGTGTCCAGTAAGCAGCCAGGTGATTGGCTGATCCTCCATGTATAATCCTCGTTGTATCCATATATGTCTTTGGAAAATAACACGGTTCTCGATATTATTATTAATGTTACTTCTGTCACTCCTAATACTTATTATTAACTACTCTTTAAGATGACTTTGCTGTATAGATCAACACTCATTCATCTGACGTAACTGTTTCTCCTAATATGAACAATAAAAAAAGATAAACACATTTTATTTGGAATAGTCATGTTATTGTCCAATGCAATTTGCTGTTTGAATTTTTAGGAGAATCTTGAAAAATGTCTTTTTGCGTTCTCATATTTTTATAGTTCCATATTCATTTTTCCCCTCTGAAAAAAAAAGTCCCGATTTGTTTTAATTGCACAGTTCTCTGAGATAAAACTTTTAACATATTTCATACAGCGTTAAAGGTTAGAACTTGTGTGGGTATTTACAAAGCTCAAAATTAAGCTTTTTTGCATTTTTAAATCAATAGCAATTTTTGCTTTAATTTTACTTCTATTTTTCCCTTTAAGACAAGTCATTTTACTCGGCGGCCATCTTTGAAACGTCTGTCGGGCATCCAAATGCAGCTCCTATCTTTTGAATGGGTAAACGCCAAATTCACCAAAACTGTTTACTAAGCTTACGAATAAATTTCGTTTTTAAAAACCCCAATGAAATCGGACAACAACAGTCTAATAAAGCTTGTTTTCCATGCTAATCGAGCCAATGCGCATGCGCAGTCATGAGCGCGAGTCCAAAAAACACTGCCTGTTTCTACAGCAACCGGAGCTTCTAACGCAGCTGCAGTGACACGAAGACTTTACTAATCAACGATTGGCTCTTTCTCTTAGAAGGCGGGGCTTATTCACCATATTGAGTGTTGCACTTTCTCCCATTCATAAGTAATAGGAGTGCACCGTCTTATATATAAAGTTTTTAATTTAGCTCAAGAAAAAATACAGCGTTGACTAGATCTGAGGATTGAATGCTAAAGTCATCTTGGTGTATTCAAACAGTCAATGTTTGTGATAATTTTCTTAATTCACATTTTCTCATCCATATTATTCAATTATGATTTTTCCTTTTTATTAATACAATGACAATCCATCTTTAAAATCATGTAGCCTAGTCATATATTCATATTTCATATATTGTGAGGACCACCCATCGACCCAACGGATATGTCTCATGCTGGCCGAGAACAAAACAAAGAAATCTTCAGATCTAAATTACAGAAGACTTTGTGAGAAGCACACCCCTTTAACAGCAGAACAGAATTCCTCTAAATCTTCAATCTTTCTCATAATATGTGACATTTAAAATGATACCAAACATGACAGAGAAAAAGCAATAGATGCACAAGATACATTATATGTGGTAGGTATATTGTCATTCTTCGTGAACTCTCAACCAGGGTGAAAGGAAATGGAGTGGGGAGAAGGGGGTTTATGATGGGTGAGGAGAGAGATTAGGCAAATGGATTTCTGTGTCCTTGCTTCGTGATCTTTTCTTAAAATAAGCAAGTTTATTGTTTTATTGCATGGT
Source organism: Elopichthys bambusa (assembly GCA_037101425.1). Taxonomy (NCBI): domain Eukaryota; kingdom Metazoa; phylum Chordata; class Actinopteri; order Cypriniformes; family Xenocyprididae; genus Elopichthys; species Elopichthys bambusa. The sequence goes on from CM074448.1 coordinate 25,253,072, forward strand.
TTCTGTTTTTTTGTGTGAGCTCTTGTGTTCAGTCTTAACAGTGTTAGATCAGATGGAATCCCCACATTAGAAATATCAAATCTCGTCCCGGCTGTGGTCAAACCTGTCAACAGAAAGTCTTGTCTGGTACCTCAAGACTCTATTAACAGTCTTCTATCAATCTGAAAGTTTGACTGATAAAGCCAGAGAAGAACAGAAGCAGGAGACAAAGTGATGATAATAAAAGAGCAGAGTTTATTGAATAATCTTAGTTGCGTATATGCTCAGAGTCGGTCTAGAGGTTATGATCTGACTTCGTCTGCCGAGTACAATTCCAACAAGTGTTATTATGCCAAGGAAAAAACAATGGAAAATGGCCGCTTTACAACAGTGTCCAGTGATGTTAAAAACCTTGAAATGGAGACATTCTCTGATCTCCTACTCGTGAAGACAAACATCCATTCAAACCACACAATCATAAGATTAAACAACAACATAAAGGAAATAATATAAAAACATAAAATGACATAAACATAATAAAATGATTAAATGATAAACTAAATTAAATATAATAATATGAATAAATGATAAATCAAATGACAACTATACATAAATGACTGCTGATTATAAATGATTATGAAATTAATTTAAAAACAGCAAATAAAAGACCAATGTATGGATCCTTTCTTAAAGGAAAACACGGTAGTTTTGGAAAACCCTTAGATCCTACAACAGGAATTTCAGTCTTACAATATCAACCATCATATATTTAAGTATTATGTTAAGCGATATATCTTAGTTACTTGAGTTTTTATTAGATATTGGACTCATTGTTTCTTAGAATAGGTAGTTCAAGTGTGCTTTTCCAGAAACAGTGTTTGTAATTCTTGCTTTGCTGTCTTTGTTCTGAACCTCATCTATCTATCTTTGCAGCTGTAGCATTTGACACTTGACCTTTCTTATCAGACATAAACACAGGTATAGGAGGATGTAAGTTTATTATACTCAGATCTCAGACTTAGACTTTGAATTTACTTCATTTATTTTGAATTCAGATTTCTGTCATTTATTCCATGCTCATTTATTAAAAGTTACTCAGATTTATTCTTCATTTGTTATTACTTTATTTTTTGTTTAAACTAGATCTCACCGCATCAGTTTTGGAGATCATTGATCTGCTGATTGGAGTTGCACTGCAAGGTTTAAAATAGAGAGGTGAGTACATCTCTTCTATTTTCTGCGTCTACTGTTAAATGATTGTTTGAGTCTTCATATCCTGATATCCTGAGAGTAGAGCTCTTTCAATTTGGCTGCAGACAAAGAAAGATTGTTCATGCCATTCCTTTCTGAGATCCTGAAAGTTTTGGAGTAACCAATCTCCTGAGAGAACATTTGTCCCATATTCCGAGAGGATAAATAGAATAGAATAAGGAATCTCTATATTTCAAAGACTCAACAATCAATGATAACAGGAGACAAACCTTGCTTATAAATTGTTAAACTGAAATCCAGCAGTCGATAGACATTTTTATTGTTTGAAGGTTCATTTGAGTTTTAATTCTCTCTATATCTGAGTATAATAATTAGTGCCTAAACTTTGTTGGAAGTGTCAACATACGAAGTAATGGCAGCTTATACAAAGATTAAAGGCAGTCCTACACTCTCTCTAACTTCTCAGGTGGCTGAGATTGCTTTGAAAGATGATTTTAAAATTAATAAAAATATGGTTATAGATGGATTTCAGGAAAAATGGGGTCCGCGTAGACAAAGTGAATGGTTGATAAAAGAGGTCACAGATAAAAAGAAACGAGAGTGGACATTTTGGCCAAATCTGCGAGAGAAGCCACGCTAGATATGTGGGAGATATTATCCAAAGTAACAAGTGAACCAAAGCCCGCACTGGGTAAGGTTCCAGCAGTGGAAGATATTTTGCAATGGCAGAGATACACTTCAATGCTTAAAGCTAAGATTGTCAGAGATGTTACTGAAGACGTAGCGGCAGATGCAAATTCTAAGTCTGATTGTTGTAAACGTGATCAGTGCCCAAAGCCTTCTTTGGTGCCATCCCCTCGCCGCAACCATGAAATGGTTATATATAACAATGCCGTTGCTAAAGCAGCGCCTACTACTCCATTGGCTCCAATTTCTATCCCATTGCCTGGGCAATTAATTCCTGGAAATCAGGAGGCAACAGCCAGAGGACAGATTGGGGTGTATCAAGATCTAGATGTGACAGACATGTGTAGTATGGTGTCTGCTCTGCCTATTATGAAATCCAACAATACAAATACCGAATTTTGGGATCGTTTATGAGTAATGGCACGAACACATCAGTTGGCTATTGAAGATTTGTATTCTGTCTGTGAAATATTCTGTCCACCAACACATGTAGGACAGATAGACAATTTGACACCACCAGTTCAGGCTCCCACTAATGCAGATGAATTTGTTAATCAATACAAGGAGCTGCGTGCCACTGCTCAGCGTATTATTGGATCTGGTATACAAGCACAAACACTCAGACAAGGTCCAAATGAATCATTTATTGAATACACTGAGCATCTCACAAACACACTGAAAGAATTTGTGGCTTGTGTGAGTCCAAATCTCAATTCTCCTATTGTGCTGCATATAGCAAAGACTACCTTGAATTCCAAATTTGCTCAATTGTTCAGATCTTCACTCCCCGCCATCAATAATTGGGCTTCGTTTTTAGAATGGGGAATTCGTGCACAAGGTATTCTTGAGCAACAGGAAAAAAATCATTAGTAATTCCTTTGGAAGGTTGTAATAACATTTGAACCATTACTATCCAAAAACCTCAAAAGCTTACAGTCAATATAGCGAGTTATTATGCTTTTCACTTTAGAATACTGATCCAAATAATTAATAATTCTTTCTGAAGGATTTGGTAATACTTAAGTCATTACTAGTGGGTTACAACGACCTTCACTTTAGAATTAATTATACTTTATGCATTATTCACATTAAATCTGCTGTCCGTAAGTTGTTTGTGTTTAAAATGTATAAAATATATATATATTATATATATACTATATAAAATATATATAATATATATAAACTTTTTAACTTGGATATTCTATAACCTTTTCACTATTATTTTGCCTCTGTCTCAAATTTTTTGGAGTGTGTTGCATCCATCAAAATGTGTTTATATTTACAAAATACAATTAATTTGGTCAGTGTAATCATTAGATATTTCCTTTTACTTTTGTAAGGTTCAAGACAATTAACAAATCACAGATTCTTGATTTTATTGCATTTGTCAAAATGTCCCAACTTCTCTGGAAATGGGGTCATATACAACCATCATATATTCAAGTTTTGAGTTACTCATTTATGTTTATCCTTTATTCTGTTTGATTTACATCTACTTGTATTCATTTATGTCGTTAGTGTTCACTATGTACTCACATGTTCATATATGCTAGGAGATATATCTTGTGTTTTTGTTAGATTTGCATTAAAATGATCTTAAAGTCATTTTTAAAGTCAGTTTTTGTCATGTTCCAGACAGGCGGTCAGTCTGCATTAGAAGATCCAGCTCATTCAGGACAAAAAACAAGTACTTTTATGAGTGATTGAATTATTCACTTAGCTGATTTGTTCAATACTTTCAGGAATGAATGAATGAACAACTGCATATTGCTCAAACACTCCACGGTTGTTTCTGCTTTGACTTTGTTTGGAACCATTTAAACAATACGACTGGTACGCTTAGTATATTATCAGTTAATGCATTACAAGTGTAAGACATAATAAGAATCTGTACATTTGGTGCCCATGTTATCCATGCAGTTATTGATGGCAGACTGTGAGACAACCGGAGCCTCTGCACAGGTGGAGTTCTAGTTTATCAAGCAATGAGACCTCAATATGGCTAGGTCAGGAAGTCAGTAAACTAGATTCAGTGTGGTCGCAAAGGTTTCAGTAATCTTTGGGCCGCAAGCTTAGGCCTTCAATCACTTTACCATGTTCACGTTTACTAGGGTTTGGCATTCTCCTGCAGGAAATGTGTGTTGAAATTAATTGACACACTAAACAAATAATAGTTTAGTTAAATGTTTATTTTAGTAGGCAGGTTAATTTAAGGCATCATAAGCACAAATCGACAATACAGTGGTTTTGGTTTGTTAGTCTTTGCATGCATGCTGAAACAGATGAAATTGGTGATTTGTTTACATAATTGTATAGATACTTTGTATAGAATAGAAAAATCATCTATTGACAAATACAACTTTTCTTTCAGCACACTAACAGCAGCTCTAGCCTACACAGCATAACAGTAGGTCTACCCAATGCCCTGCATACTAAATCTACCCAAACATTACTGTTTAGGCTTAATTAATATCTGTCCTTCAATAATAAATGAACAGGAGTTCATATTTAGCCTTCAAGGAATGCATTCTACTTCAAAAATATTAGTCATAAACTGTTAAACATTAAGATAGTAGAAACAAATATAAAAGTGTCATAATGTGTGGTTAGTTTGGTCTTACATACATCTAACAGTGTTTACACATCAATGTCATAATGTTAGTAATTATTAAATGTAAGGGACAAATTATGTCTTTACAGTCCATGAATTATGAGTGCTTATGAATCTAATAAAAAAGTCGTGTCAACATACTGTACTGACATTTATACATTTGAAAAATGAACATTCATCACAGCAGTTTATGATGTAAAGACTACATAGTATAACCAATTTTAAATACTGTACTGTACTGTAAAAACTGTAAAAACCTAAAGTTTAGGTTTTTTACTAAACTTCCTAAAATCCTTTTATGAAACAACTTAAAAGGGGTATTGAAACTATTTTGATAAGAATTCGGTCTCAAACTCCTTTAATGAACACAACATGGTCTGCTTCAGGACAAAATAATACAAATGTAGATTATATCTATAATCGTACCCTTGATTCAAGCAATGAAAACACTTTCAACTATACAAAAATCCTTCAAATGATATTTGTGAAATAAATAAGTTACTAATAGAATATTTACTGACCTACACTTCTGCATTACATATAAAGACATTTGTTCATTTAAATAAACAGTGTAACACAGGTAATGATTATCTGACATTATTGGCAGTATGTTCAGATTTCGCAGCAAAGTACCATTTGAAGCAGATAACTGCTATAATTCCTACACGATTATGTCAGATATAGCTAAATAACATTGCTGAGGTAAAGTGAAAGTATCCTATTCAACCCACAGAAACACATGACACAACAGCATCAGTCATTATAAATATGTTTCCCTTCATGTTTGACTAACTACTGGAAAGCTCAAGTATAAAGAAATGCTCTTAGTGCACATACCAGCGTGCTCTAACTAAAACTAAAGGTGAATGTGATTTCAAAATGTCAGAAGCTGCAGTGTCTAATGGTGTTCAACAGATCCTTGGACTTCACTGTCTTCTTATGATGATTGCATTAAAAATATAAAGAACAGCATTCTTCCCTGGAGTTTTAGATTAAAATGCACTTTGGGTTTTGGCAGCAAGGCAAGACAGACAGGAAGTGTGAGTAGAGACTTGAGAGAGAGAAACATGGGAAAGAGAAAAAAAAGAGATGCAGTGTGGGAGACAAGAAAGATAAAAGGAGCAATACATTGTTATAGAAAGAGGAGAGAGTGATGGAAAAGTGAGAGTAAGAGAAAATTACAAAAGGAAAGATCCATAAAGCATGCATACAGCAATGTCACGTTGGAGAATGGGTTCAACCGGTTCGGGCCACCTAAAGGTGGAAGAGAAATTCTGTCAATTATACATGTAAGAATATGCATAAACGACATGATAAACAAAAGAAAGTAATTTGCATGAAAACAATTTTTGTATTTATATTATTTGACATACTGTTTTCACCTGGGAAATACTGATGCCAGTCAGTTTCTCGATGGTTTCAGGCAGTTTGGTCATGATGTCAAGCACTTCACCTGTCAGCTTGGCTGCGCCAACCTCTGAACCTCCACTGGAAACCATGGTGACTTTATTGGCAGCTGACAGAGGCTTACTGATTTCCTCTGCCACCTAATGGATAGAAAAAACACAATTTACCATCAATACATGATGTCAGCTTAAACTGCATCAGGCTGCTTTCTGCTCTATGTGGATTTGTAGTCTTTGCAGGATGAGGTAACACTTTATTTTGATGGTCCACTCTAGACATTTGTACTAGCTTTAACTAATTTCGAAACCATAGATATATATAGGTAGATTCCATATTCGACCACTTTGACATGTCAATGAGCCTGCTATCTAGGAACGGTCAACGTGTCGTCACTCACAGTAGGAATTAATGATGCCACAACATTGTGCAGCTTCTGGTTGTAAAAACCACAAGACTTAAATTCCCAAAGAAATGGGATTAGTATCTTTTCAATGTTGTATTGTGTTAGTTTAGCAAAATCATCTGCTAAAGTCTATTGCAGATATAGATATTCATATATGTCTTACTACGGTTGCAGACGCACAGTCCACTTGTTCTCGGGTGTTCACAGACTGGCTTTGACTGTTCCAATATGGCGGATGGCTTACGTATAGTGGCCCATAGAAACCGCCATTGATGAGACATCTATGTTAATATATCTATGTTTGCAACTATATGCAACTATAACTTATGCTACAAACCTCGAACTCGAACATCTAACCCTAACCTTACAGTCTACTAACAGTCTACTAATACTCTAATACGGAGCCCTGCACATGACATGCAGGAAAAAAGTAGTAGGCTAAATTGTTTGCACGATTTACTAATTTGTTCCCTCAATTGGCTAAATCATGCACAAGATTTATAAATTGAGGGAACAAATTAGTAAATGGTGCGCAAAATGTATATATTAAGGAAATTAAATAGTAAATCGAGAAAACGAAATAGTAAATCGTGCGCACGATTTAGCATATCGAGGTAAAGAAATAGTAAACTGTGCGCATAATTTAGCAAATTGAAAAAACAAAATAGTAAATCGTGCGCACAATTTAGCAAATCGAGAAAACGAAATAGTAAGTCGGACGCACGATTTAGCAAATCGAGATAAAGAAATAGTAAATTGGGCTACGTACTCTAACGAGAGTTTGCAAAATTGTAGATTCACTATAGTTACTATAGCCTAGTTGGTAAAATGTCTAAAGTGGACCATCAAAATAAAGTGTAACCCAGGATGATTCCCTTTTTTGCAGCATGATGCAATATTTTTCTATATTGCCTACATACACAAAAAAATAACACCATCTCACCAGTGGCAGTTTCTCCAGCAGCATGTCCACCATAGCTCCTTCTTTGTACTGCTGGAAGGCCTCAGCCTTCTTTGCCATCTGCTCAGCCTCGGCCCGACCTTTAGCCTCCACAGCGTACGCTTCGGCCTCTCCTCTCACCTGATCAGAGTACGTGTGTGAGATAACATTTAACTCACATCTTAATTCACAAACAAACACAATATCTGCTTTGTGAAGTTTAGAGACACAGATAGCGTATAACACAAATAAGACCAAAAAATAGGTCTTATTAGAGATGGCCGATCACTTACTCTGATGGATTCTGCCTCAGCTTCAGCCTCCATTATTAGCTGAAGACTGGTGGAGAGCAAAAAAGCCAGATGATGTCAGATAGAGAACTCTTTACAGTTGTAACTTACATATTCAATATATTTATTAACCTAACTTTTAAATAAAAGCACTGTTATGCATATATGTGTTTTTAATGCTTTTAAAGTATCCCTATTATGCTATTTTAAATGTTCTTAATTTTGGAGGTCTCTTACAATAGGTTTACATGCATCCATGGTCAAAAAACACTTCAATTTTCACATAATTTACATTTTAGCATCTCCTCTTTTCTCACAGTGAACAAACAAACAGGTAGCTGAACTTGAAGGCACATTCATCTCACCGCTCTGCTTCTGCCAGTTTCTCCAGCCGGTATCGCTCGGCATCGGCTGGTTTCTTGACTTTGGCCTCCAGCTCTTTCTCCTTGCGAGTAATCTCCTGTTCCTGCAGTGTGATTTGTTGCGAGCGCTCCACCACTAGCACCTGCATCTTCTCCTCCTCGATTCGCTGCTTCGTCTTTGCCACCTAATGCAACAATTACAGAGCAGGATGAAAATTTACTGAATAAATCTAAATAAATAAACATTTTCCAACCAAAAAATCATGCCACATAGTTATGTTTCTAAAATAGTTTACTCCATTAACACTTTCCCTGCCAGCATTTTATTTTTAAGTTGCCAGCCAGCATCAACATTTTGATCATACTCACAAAACTTTCATGGCCCCTAGAATATTTTCTTGTATGAATATGTAAACAGTCAATATATCTAAAGAAAGAACAGAGCTTCTGCTTTTAAACAACAAAATAAACATTTTAGTCTAGCTTCATTTTATCAACACTTAAATGTGAATAAGTTTAATAAAAACAACATTTCAAACAAAAAAGCTGAGAAAATTGCTTTTTTGTCAAAGACTTTGTCTAGATTCAAAATGTAAATTGAGTCCATCAACACTCCCAAAGCTTGCACAGTTGTATACCTCGTCATGGGTTCGACATTTTCACCTGTAACTTTAAGCAGTTTTGATTTTTATGCTGTTGAATGATTGGTGATCACGTTAGCTTACTTGTGTGTAAACAACTTCTATCTGCTCCTTCTGGTTTATGCAGATCTTGTTATTGGATCTGGAGATGTAACAGCACCCCCTACCGTCTAATAGTGAAAACACGGATTGCCGGAAAGGGGAAGCGTTGTGTCATAAATGATGGAAAATCTTATCAATGGTGGGGAAAGAGTTAACAAGAACCCCAAAGATACATTGAAGTACAAGAAATTCTTTCACATCATTGATGGTTACCAAATAGTTTGGTTGTAGTTTTACCTGGAGCTGATAGGCCATTTCAGACTCAGCTTTTTTGGTGAAGACCTCAATGTCGTAGACAGCCTTCTTTAGCTCGTAGTCTCTCTGAGCCTTAGCCATCTCGATCTCATTCATGTACTGAGCAGATATCTTCTCCTGCATAGCATGGGCCTCCTACAGAGAGCAAGAAAGCAAATGAGAACATTTTAACATAAATACTCAGTGATACTAAATACGCATTTAGAAAATAGGCTGTATTTGGAATAAAGTTCAGGAAAGGCTCACCCTGATTACTGCATCTCTTTTGTTCATGGCTTCCCCAATACGTGCATCCTTCTGCACTTGTGCCGTACGGGCCTTTCCTAAAGAGTGCAGGTAATCCTAAAAGGAAAAAGACTTGATTCACCACTCACACAGAACCATTCTTACAGTTTTAGAGCATTTTAAATATTGAGTTTGATAAACACAACAGCAGACTAACATACCTGGTCATCGTGAACATCTTTGAGTGTGTAGCTGACCACACTGATGCCCATGTTGACAAGGTCGGATGAAGCCACCTTGAACACCTGCTCAGAGAACTTCTTGCGGTCTTTGTAGATCTCCTAAAGAACAAACACACAACCCACTTACTTAGTTCATTACTTGTAAAGAAACATTAAAGTCATCATGCTAAATGAAGTCAAGGTTTCACTAAGATGAGGACTGAAAGAGCAGATTTTGAATACTAGGGGCCAGATTAACAAAACAGGTGACTGACAATGTGCAAATTAAAGAAAAAAGACATAATTATTAATCCAACACAATCTACCAAGAGCAGTGCAAATTAGCATAGGGTCACAAATAAACAATGGTAATGAGGTGGGGGTGATCTACTAACAACATTAAAAATAACATGGCTTGGCAAACAATATGTTCGGATAACGCCTTCCTCTGGCATTCCAAAAAAATGAACACAAGTAGAGGAGTTGAAGTGATTTAAAGCCCTTAAGCACATGCGTAAAAAGGTATGTTTTAATTAGCAAGGCTGTAACCATCTCGATCATAAATGGAAAAGACCAATTACAGCTAATACAGGCAATTTACCATAGGAAATTTATGGTTTATTAAGCTTTTTAATGGTTATTGAGGTAGAGCCAAAAACCCAGGACTAGTTCGCCAAAGTTGGTTTTTGAAATAATCTCCATTATTTAACGAATGATTCGATGGACAGCGGCAGTCCTAGAGGCAAAGTTGCTCAGAATGAGGAGTTCTACCATGTGGTATGAATGTCGTGGTCGTGTGCGCAAAATAGCGTGGTACACAATCCTTTACGCACGTGAAAAATGTGAAGAGTGTGGGCCGATTTCTTTCGAATTTCTCACAGACCTCTAGGGCTGAGAGTCAAACCGGCCCAGCCAGTTTCATTCTGATCGGCCCCCATTAACCTTGTCTGATAGCTGCTCAAACTTCATTCAGTTTGGTGAAAATATCTCATTCCGTTTACGAGTTATAGCCATTTAAGTAAAAGTGCTTCCGACCCTTTCGAACATTTTGGCGGCCCCATTTTGGTGGTAAATCGAAATTTCAACTTTTTTGATAATTATTGACAATCAGACTCTAGAGAATCTTGCTGCACTGGTTTGGTTCTGATCGGGCCAAAAATCTAGGACTAGTTTGCAAAAGTAGGTTTTTCAAAAAATCCAAAACATACCCGAACCTGAACTAGTGAATCCATGATACCAACGATATAAGACACTTGAGTCTACGCCTAATAGTTTAGGAGTTATGGGCCGCATTAGACGGTGTGAGTACTACCAGCCCTCAAAGTTTCTAGTTTCTACGACTTTCTACGGTTTGGTCTGCCCAATCACTTTTAGGGGAGAATGCTGATCCTTGGAAATTTTAACAATTACAATAGTGTTTCAGCACTACATGACCTAAAAATTTTTTTCCCTTTTATCACACACTCTCTGTTCTCTGTGTTTCCTCCTCCAACAGCAACTATCACAACCATGTCAAGCACAAAATGGGTTAAGACCAGAGCCGTATCCATATTCTCTTCCCATAAATTATGCGTCTGAAAGTGAAATTCCTACAAATGCATAAGCAACATATCAGTGTCCATGCCTTTTCATTGCTAACTTCTCACTGCGTTTCTTTAGTAAATCCTCACAGTGGTTTTTAATGTCAAAAGAGTGTTTGTGCTGACGCAAGCTGTTAGTAAATCTGGCCCTATGTGTAGTTTTACTGTTTGTAATGTTGAAAAGTGCCATACACTTGCAAGGTGAGCACTATATGTGCACTTTATCCATTTACCTCCACGGTCAGGTGAGCAATGATGGCTCTCTGGTGGCCCTCCAGTGTTTCCAAGGCAATGTGAGCAATCTCACCCTCTGACTTTCCCATGAACATCTGACACGCTGCAGCCAACATCTGCTTATTCTGCCCTTGAATCTTCATCTGCAGGAGAGAGAAGGCTCAGTTTAGCCACACAACAATTAGCAAGAATGACATTCTACAGAAAAGTTATTAAAGAAGGATGAAGTATTTTATAAAAGACAGAGTGTAACAATAATCTGTGACAAAAAAAATTGTCTTATTAAATGACAAAAACAGGTTCTGATTTCTAAAACCCTATGAAATGTTTTTATAGCTCATTAGAGAGTGTGTGTTAACCTGTGCAATCCCAGTGACAGAGATTGGCACTCCATGACGTGTGTAGACTTTATCACTCTTTACATTTAGCGTCAGAGTGTTCAGAGAGATCCTGTGATGGAACACAGAGAAGATTTGTTTATGCAAACCACACATGTACATATAAACACAAACAGAGTGAATAATACCTTTGAATCTGCTGAATGCACGGGATAACAAACACTCTCCCACCAGATATCATGAGCGGTGGAGAGCGGCAGAAACCTGAGGAGTCAAATCACACATGCAAACATGTTTTTATGATTTCTACTGAAAATATATCTCTGTATAAACACATTCCTGTGATGTTTAGTCTTACCCGACACCACCATTGCCTCATTGGGACCGCAAGTGTAAAACATTTCCAACTATGGGAAGGGAAAGCAACAGAATGCGGTTAAAATCACTTGAGAATTTGATTAATTTCCTAATGTCTTACATATTTTATAACAACAACTATAATATTCCGCTCACAGTAATTCAAATTTTAGTAAAGGTGTATTTTTTGAATATATATCTCTATTGTGATTGCAACATTCAATATGACACTGTCATATGCACTTATGCAGAACAAATTGCTGCAGTCTGCAGTTATACAGGTGTTAAATTAAATGCTGTAGTGTTTTATCTGTCATGTAGTGTTTTGTAGAAAAACAAAAATAAATTCAAGAGTCTTTTTACCCACAGAAGGCCCATTGTACTTTATCATAGTATGTGTGAGATAATTTGGGTCCAGTATGATTCAAAGAATAACAAAAATATATTTTTAAGTAGCCTACATAACACGCCAAAAGTGAAAACAACTTATTTAAAACCACAAACATTTAAAAACAACTCTTTTGAACTAGAATTCTATTAAAATATGTATTTATAATCTGCATAAACCCAGTCTTGCATTTAAGTATATGCTATCGATTGACTGATGAGATTTTGCTTCTCGGAAATGGTGGGCTTAGTGGCTAATTAAATAAACGTTTACCGAACATTTCTACAGGAAAAAGCATACAGTATAGCATGACAGATGGTAAAATACGAACTTCTCTTTCGTTATTTATCACAATTAGCTCTGATGTGATATCTATCTATCTATATATGTACTCATTTTGTGTTTCATTTTGTATTTTATTTGAGTTCTTTTTTGTTTTGTTTTTTGTTTATGGCATATTTTTTAAATATTAAATATGATCCCGAGTACGGTAACTAGGAGGTGCCCTAATAACATTAGTAGCCTATAATAACTGTACTAAAACCAAATAAATGTTGCCTTATATCTTAACCTACTACAGCAACTGCAAACTGTCTTTTCCTGTTTGACTGAAAGGGAAAAAATATCTGCGCCTAAAATTCGCAATATTGTAATGGGAAGCGAAGGAAATAATTAATCCAGTGTTTACATCCAGCACGTCACGACAGCGTAAAAGCTGTCGCAACAGACTGCATAGAAAACAGGAAAATAATTATCAGGAAAAACTCTTACCGTTGGGTGAATGATTAGTAAATATTAATCGAGTTGATAATAGCACGATATTGGGTTATTTTCTAAATGGTGTAAGACAAAGACGCAGTAATCCAGCAGGCTGTAACTAGTAGCAGCGTATATGATGGTGATAGTGATGGCGCCCCGCCCGGAACACACAGGCGTACTGGCGCCATCTCGTGGTGAGATTTATTTAGAGCAGTTCTTCTCAAAGTGTGGGCTCAGAAGCCGTGGCCTAGGCTAAATAACTTATTTGAAAATGATGTTTCTGATGCAGTTTGTCCCAGCGTATCGGAAATATGAGCGTTGAATTATTAAAACAAGTAGCATATAACGTTACACAACGCGGTTTTGTATAGGCCTATAATCAAACTTCCTCTACACCGACTGCTGCTTTCCCATTGTTTATCCTTTGTGCTCCCAGCTTTTGAAGATTCTCGCGCATAAAGTTCAACTTTAAACCACGTACATCGTCCTTCAGTTTCATTGTAGCTGTCATAATGTTGGCCTAAATTAAACGTTGTTCATCATTACAGGTATGGGTATTAATCTGTTAGCTTTGTGAATTGTATGATGTAGCTTCTGTTACAGATCTATACTATACTAGTACTGTCTACACTACACTACACTATAGCATTTTCCTCTATTAGACACAGTTAGGCCCTATTTACATCTGGTAAGGTCCATTTTACCTGTATCTGTCAATATAGATGTAAACAGGATCAAAAATGTTTTGTGATCTGATAATTCAAACATCAAGCTGATGTATGCCTTTTGCCTGCAGAATGGTGTAGTTATGTGTTCAACCAGCAGAGCAATCAGTCGAACTCTCTGAACTTCCCACTGACCGCTTATTCATCAAACATCCATCATTTTTCATTGATTCTGGTGGCTTAAGCCAGTGAATTTTGCTAATGGTGAGTCGTTTGCATCCCTGATTAATAAAAAGATGAAGTAATTGCTGGCCCATTTTAGCAGACAGGGTGGATAAAATCTGCTGTAAATTCTTGTTTGGAGGGCAAACTTTTATAGTTTTAAAGCCTGAATACAATCTTCAGAAGTAAAAAAGCTAAACATACTAAAAAAAAGTATGTTTACACCTTTGTCAAAGGGTGCTATGTAGAACCCATATCACATTTTATTTCTTCAACAAAAATGGTGCTAAACAGCACCAGCAGTGGTTCTCTGGCTCGTAAAGAACCTTTAAAAGGGCTTAACAGGTTCTTTGTATGGCATTGGTGCTATGTAGCACCTTAACCACCTAAAAGAACCACTGAAGAACCATACAGGGGCTTAACCGGTTCTGTATATGGTAGTGGTGCTATATAGCACCTCAGCCATCCCAAAGAACCAGTGAAGAACTGCTGAAGAACCACTGAAGCACCAAGATTTGGTGCTATACAGCATTTAAAGTGGTTCCCCTATGATTACGAGCCAAAGAACCACTTTTAGTACTATATAGAACCTTTTTTTTTTTTTTTAGAGTGTAGGCTATAAATGAACTTCAGTACCCCACGATCACATGAATTCAACATCATCATCACTAAACTTCTGACAGTTCATGATTAACAGTGCCATTGAGCTTTCTCAGACTCCCAGTTTCTTGATTCTGCTCAAATTGCTCCCAATCCATACTACAAAAATATACTGTATTTCTAAAAAAAAAACATATTATAATTTCAGGGCGATGGAACTGGAATTACTAAAATGCTAACTTGTTTTGATGTTTTGGCCTACAAAAATACATAATTCCTGCAGCACTCTATTAAATCATTAGTTAACCCAAAAATGAAAATTCATGTCATTAATTGCTTACCCTCATGTCGTTCTCCCTTTCACACAAATTAAGATTTTTGTAATGAAATCTGAGAGCTTTCTGTTCCTCCATTGACAGCATATGCAACTACCACTTTCAAGCCCCAGAAAGTTAGCAAAGACATTATTAAAGTAATCCATGTGACTCCAGTGGTTAAAGTTTAGTTCACTTCAGAATTAAGTTTTTCTGATAATTTACTCACCCCCATATCATCCAAGATGTTCATGTCTTTCTTTCTTTACTCAAAAATAAATTAAGGTTTTTGAGGAAAACGTTCCAGGATTTTTCTCCATATCTTCACTGGGGTACAATGGGTTGAAGGTCCAAATTGCAGTTTCAATGAAGCTTCAAAGGGCTCTTCATGATCCCAGAAGAGGAATAATTGTCTTGTCTAGCGAAATGATCGGTCATTTTTTAAAAAAAACAAAAATTTAAATACTCTTTAACCACAAATGCTCATCTTGCACTAGCTCTGCGATACGCCACGCATTACATAATCACGTTTGAAAGGTCCCGAGTGATGTAGGTGGAAGTACCGCAGGAGGGTGAAAAATCTTTTTTTTTTCCTCCAACTTCAAAATCACCCGACATCATTGTTTTACCTTTTTTTTTTTTTTTTTTTTGCAAAGGGCGTTTGACTTAGTCTTTGCACGTTTGCTTTGTAGACACTGGATCTGTACTTTCACGTACGTCACGCGTGACCTTTCTAACATAATTAGGTCATGCGTGGTGCAACGCAGGGCAGCGCAAGACGAGCATTTGTGGTTAAAAAGTATATACATTTTTATTTTTATCTATCTATCTATCTATTATTTATATGGAAATGCACAGCTAGGCCTATATAGCTTTTTGTCCTCCTTCCCCTACTTTTCTCTTCTAATTCCTCTCGAGATCTAGAGAAGAGGAAATCATTGAGTAGTTCTTTAATGTAAGATGCTGACAGCTCACATATATCATAGAGGCTTCTTCAGCTCTTAGCCGTGAGTAGAGCAGGAGCGCAAAGACTGGATTGTTTTGGAGTGATGTGATTATATACAGGGATTTGAAATGAGAAAAGAAATGAAAAGCTCATATTTCCTCTTTCTTTGTTTTACACACACAGCACACATAATATTGTGCATCCATCAAATTATATCTATAATCTAGTATAAGCCAGTGGCATGATTTAGGCATCACTGCCTACAGGAAGACATTTTTTCTTTTAACAGTAGCTATTTAAGTTAATGTTGCCAAGAGCTACACAGATTTACTGCTTTTTTACGCTTAAGCTTTGTGTAAACGTGATTGCTCTTTGTAAAGCATTGGTGAGAGCGATTTTCCGGAAATTAACGACAGCATCCGAGCAAAGCCGATCTTAAATTGTCTTAAAACGAAATCAGCCGAAGTCTTCCAGATAACGCCGATTTGTAAAACTGAAGTGTCTTTCTGTGGCAGATTGGGGGCGATGAAGAAGGCTTGAGAAATAGGAGGACGAACAAAACCATCCTTTTAAACCATTTTTTTTCTCCATATAGCGTGCCAATCCTTTTGCTGATTTGGATTTCATACAAAAAGGTAAAAATTCTTACATTATTGCTTATCTTGCTCGTTTGTTTTTAAAACTAATTCTTACATTATTTAGCACCTTGGTTGTAGCGTATAGCCTGTCAGTGCAGTTGAAGTGGCCGTATTCGTAACACGAGAAAATATTGATTCATAGTTCATTGTCGATTGATGCGGCTTCCTCCTGAATGGGACATCGAATACTGTCTGCCCGAGACATGCTGCTGGACACTTTATTATCGCCACGCTGAGCGCTACTTTAGCTATAACCACAATGTTTCGCGACGTACCAGTTCGTTTACATAACAGAACCGACAGACATTACGGCATTTGAATGTCTGTTCATTATCTCGCTAAATAAGACGGCAGTGATCGTCACGTTTTATCGTGCGTGTTCTCAGTTCTGTACATAACCTGCTTTGTTCAAGCTATGTGTGTATAAGAGAACGAAAACACGAATGAATGGTAATGTGTGTAGATATGAATCCCAATTTATTTCGGGTTAAATGAGGTCCCCAGACTCCCTTTGATGGGACCGGTCCAACAAAAGATTGCGACACGCCCTTGTCGCATCAGCGGGCCCGTGTGGTTAATATAGGCTACGGAACGAAAAAAAGGCGGCTAAAGCCCAACGTTCCCTCACGGATGAAAAACACGGATATAAGCTGTTAACCTTGTAATTCTCAACGCGACAGCGACTTTCGTATTTATACAGAAGGGATCCTTTATGAAAGATAATTTAATTAATGTCGTTTAATTGGCACAGTCACCATTCTGAATCATCTGACTGAGTCAGCAATTTAAAAGGCACGCGCTGCCTGAAACACGACCTGTCAATCATTAGAGTCTCCTCACTGCATTTCATTCAGTGTTTTTTGTTGTTGTTGTTGTTTTAAGCCAATGTCTTGAAGACATTAAGAATGTATTAGTATTTAAGAATGAGAAATGAGCGTGCTTTCGGGTGAAGTGCACTTAAAAACCAAACAGATTTATTCTAAATTTGCGGTGTTATGAAATCGATTGTTAATCAAGTGGAAGTGGAGCAGATGCAGCTCACGCTGAGGCGCTCAGTTCTGATTTAATATGAGGCCAAAAAGTACTTTGGCAAAGAACTAGAACAAAGATGGTCTCGCTCTCCCACTCTTGAACCATTTTCATACAAATCTTAGTGGAAAAAAAATTCTAAAAAATCTTTAGAGTGACTGAAATATTTTTTTTCTGGACTATTACTTAAAATAATTACCTCTAGGCTCAACCTATTGGTAAAGAATGATGTTTATTAAAGGTAAACCGTAAAGGGTTAGGTCACACAAAAAAGAAAATTCTGTCATTTACTACTCACCCTCATGTCGTTCTACACCCGTAATTCATCTTCGGAACACAAATTAAGATATTTTTTTCATAAAATCCAATGGCTCAGTGAGGCCTGCATTGCCAGCAAGAAAATTAACACTTTCAATGCCCAGAAAGCTACTAAAGACGTATTTAAAACAGTTCATGTGACTACAGTGGTTCAACCTTAATGTTATGAAGTGACGAGAATACTTTTTGTGCGCCAAAAAAAAAAAAAAAAAGACTTTATTCAACAATATCTAGTGATGGTCTATTTCAAAACACTGCTTCATGAAGCTTCGAAGCTTTATGAATCTTTTGTTTCGAATCATTGGTTCGGAGCGTGTTTCAAACTGCCAAAGTCACGCCCCCCAGTGGTGAACTATTGAAATTTTGAAACACTTATAGCAAAGCCTCGTTTACTGAAATCACGTGAGTTTGGCAGTTTGAAACATGCTCCGAACCACTGATTCGAAACAAAACATTCGTAAAGCTTCGAAGCCTCATGAAGCAGTGTTTTGAAATCGCCCATCACTAGATATTGTTGAATAAAGTCATTATTTTGTTTTTTTGGTACACAAAAAGTATTCTTGTTGCTTCATAACATTAAGGTTGAACCACTGTAGTCACATGAGCTGTTTTAAACACGTCTTTAATTGAACATGTTAATTATCTTGCTGGCAAAGCAGGCTGCACTGAGCCATCGGATTTTATGAAAAATAGCTTAATTTGTGTTCTGAAGATGAATGAAGGTCTTACGGGTGTAGAACGACATGAGGGTGAGTAATAAATGACATCATTTTCATTTTTGGGTGATCTAACACTTTAAACCTCATAGGAGAGAGATAGAGAGACAGATTTGAACTCTGAATTTCTGGTGTTTTGGAAGAAGAAGTGCCACTAGCTGTCTTCAATCTGGGCAAATAGTCCTGCCAGAAACTAGATGTAATGGCATTACGGTCAGTGTCCATTACAAAGCTACTGTTTGAGAGACAGCCAACCAATCACCTCCCTTAATCAGATCTACACTTTCTTAAAGAGACACTGATCAAACTGACATGCTGCTGTACAGTTTGACCTAAAAGCAATAGTGGTCTCTTTTGATGTACAAGGCTGGATTCGGTTTGCATTAATGATTCAGGAGTCAGTTAGATAACTAGTGCTATTTGACTATGACAAGAATCTCTTTTAAGTCTCTTCACACAGTGTCGTCTTATGTGTAGCATCATGAATTTATGAAATCCTTTTTTGAATTTAATCTGCTTTCATTTCAAACGCATGGCTCGAGAGGGTAAAAAATTGTATATTTGCCATATTATGTATCATATATTATTATTTCTTCACATAGAACTTTTGCTTGTTTATGTTGTTTCCCTGTTCATAGTTGCATTTATTTACACAGATATCCAGCTGAAATGAGCATCACGAGTGTGGCAGTCATTAGCACCCTCCTGTGCTCAGGTAACTGATTGAAACACATTTCTGAAGGAAGTATAAAAATAAATGTTGGTACAGCAAATACAAGACTTAGCTTTTCATTTGCATTGGTTTCTAAATTGCTTTATTTCATAAGGGCAACATTTGCAGCATAATTTATCATAAGATGTTGGAAAGTGCACAGTTGGCAGTTTGACATGGCAGCATTCCTAATAGTGCTTTTATATTGTTTGTGCTGCAGAGAAGGGAAACTCTTTTCCCAGATAGAACTCATTCACTATTAACTCTAGGTGCATTTATATTGTCAGCAAAAAGACATATATTTTTAGCGCCTGTATATTCAGGTCATTGGTTTTTAAAAGGACGACATGTTTGCATTTTCTTTTGTGTTTGTCTTTTGAGTTAGGAGTGAATTGCTTCAACAGTAGTTTTTCAGTCAGGTATTCAAGATTTTGTTAATATTTAAGATATACATACATATAAATAGAGAGAGAGAGAGAGACATGTCTCCTTGTTATTCTCTGCTGACTTCAACTCCAAAGGTATTCAGTTGGTAGGAGCATATAAGGGCAAATTCGTTGCTATTTTGCAGCAGTTATATAGATAAGCTAAATATGATCTAATAGAAATTTGATCTGTCACCTGAGCAATGCTATCATATTGCCAGTGGCATTTTGAACAGTTTAGATCATTTAATCATTTTGTTAATCACAATGAATCCAAGAGGGTGAATAATTCCAATACAACAGTCAATCAGAGATTTCTGTTATTTTACTTAAAGGGTTAGTTCACCCAAAAAAAATTAATTACTCACCCTCATGTCTTTCAAACCCGTACGACCTTCGTTCATCTTCGGAACACAAATTAAGATATTTTTTTGAAATCTGAGGGCTCTCTGACCTCCAATAGACTGCAACGTTATTACCTCTTTTAAGGCCCAGAAAGGTAGTAAAGACATCGTTAAACTAGTCCATGTAACTACAGTGGTTCAACCTTAATGTTATGAAGCGATGAGAATACTTTTTGTGCGCAAAAACCAAACAAAAATAAGGACTTTATTCAACAATTTCTTCTCTTCCCTGTCATTCTCCTACACTGTTTACGTAGTAAACACAGTTGAACCACTGCAGTCACATTGACTATTTTAACAATGTCTGTACTACCTTTCTGGGTCTTGAAAGTGGTTATAACGTTGCAGTCTATCGGAGGCCAGAAAGCTCATCGATTTCATCAAAAATATCTTAATTTGTGTTGTGAAGATGAAGGTCTTACGGGTGTGGAACATGAAGGTGAGTAATTAATGGCAGAATTTTCATTTATGGGTGATCTAAACCTTTAGTGTATTATTAGTGTATTAAATTAGTAAATTAGTGTATTTCTCCTTATTATAGTCTTTATAAATGAAGATGAAAAATGCTTTGTTTGCCTCTATATAATTGTATTTATCTATACGTGTATTTACCCTTTTTTATTTATTTCTTCAGCTTGGTCATCAACCATTAAAGGTAATGATTCTGAAATTGAAATAATTACAAAGTGACGTACTAAGGACAGATCCTCTATCTCCTATATATACATTTTGTTTTTTAATGTTTCTCAATTTTATAGTTGATAAGTGAATTATATTGACTTTCTCTGTTTCTTGTCACTGTGTAGCTAAAGATGAACACCGCACTGCTTTCTTTGGAGAGGATGTTCATATTCCCATTCCGGCTTTAGACACATCAGAGGTGTTGTTCAAGCCAAGGGTGGAGCCGGTGTTAGAGCGGGTTCTTCTGCGGAACAGGACAATTCTGGATAAAAGAGCCAAACTGAACGTTCACATCAGCCATCTGATCCTGGAGGATGTAGGCGAGGAGGATGAGGGCACATATGTGGTGAAGAATTCTGCGGCCCCAGCTGATGTCAGACGAATCATTCTCGTTGTTAGAGGTAAAAGTTATAGAAATACTTGCTCTGTTGGTTATTTGATAGATGACAGCATAGAATTCACTCAGCAAAATAATTTTTTTAATGATTTAAAGCTATGGTCACTATATGTTACTACATTAAGTTATTACATGTTAATACATTGATTTATTACAAAATATTAAGCAGAAGTTACTGTTTTTTATATATATATAGGTTACACTTTATTTTAAGGTGTCAGTGTTACAGTGCAATTATACATTTAAGTACTGAATAATAATAATAATTAACTACATGTATTTACTATAGAGTTAAGGTTTAGGGTTAGTCACATGTAATTATACATAATTTGTAGTTATTACTACAGTAACTACATGTAACGTGTAACAAGCACACTGTAAAATAAATGTTACCTCCCTATACACACACACACACACATATATATGTATATATATTGCTGCTTAATATTTTTGCATAAAACATGGTACATTTTTTGCAGGATTCTTTAATGAATAGAAAGTTCAAAAGACCAGCATTTATTTGTTACTTTTGTAACATTATTTCATATCTTTACTGTCACCTTTGATCAATTTGATGAAAAGAAATCAGACCCCAGACTTTTTGTATGGTACCACATCACTATTTCCACAAAAAGCAGCAAATCAGCCTATTAGAATGATTTCTGAAGGATCATATGACACTGAAGACTGGAGTAATGATGCTAAAAATTATATATGCAGTATATAATTTGCAGGCAAGATGAGACAATTAATGTTTTGGTAATTTAGCCACTGAATCACAAATAAAAAAATTACATAAAATTATTCATACTTTTATTTTGCAGAGAATGTCCTCATAGGTGTGTTAATGTATTTCAGTTGTATTTTTCTTCTAGACTGTGCGCTAGAGACTGTGGTGAAATATGGAGACGCGTATCATATCCCGATTAACCCTGCAATCGGTCCATACACCCTTGAGTTCAGGCCTGGAGCTCTGACTCCAGTTAACCAGACCACAGAGGAACCACCTGTGCTTCTCCTTAACCAAACCGGCATCCCCATGGAACAGTACGAGAACCGCCTCACTGTGGGCGAGAAGAGGGTCAACCTACTTCTGGTTACTGGAGCCGATGAGGGCAGCTACACCATCAAGGACAGTGATGAAAAAGTCCGATTGAGGGCCTGCCTCAATGTGAAAGGTGCGTTATAGTACATTATATAAGAAGACCATTTGAGTGCAGAAGAGAAACCCTTGCATGACTAATGTGTCAAAGTCTTAAAATGGTGTAAAAGTACAAAGAGGGAAGTGTAAGAGGAAGTGAAGGAAAGACAAAGAATAAAGGATCAAAAAAGGACATGTAAGTGTTTGCACAAAAGACTATCAGTATTTATTTTGGTCCACAGTGCAGCTTATTCTGGCCAAGAACCGTCCACTTAGACAGGAACTGACCCACTAACCACAGTTTTTATTTGACATTTTGGCAGGGTAAATCTAAAATCAACAATAAAAACAAGGCTGAATATACAGAAATGCCATAAAAAAGCACAAAGATGGATTTATTGGTATAGACATTCTATTTTTGCTCTAAATTTAAACATTTCTTGAGTCTTACAAATGAAAGTAAAACAACAGCTGGTTATTGAAGGAATGCATAATGCACTTTGCATTACAATTACTATTATACATTTTTTAAACATAGGTAATGGTTGTTCTTAGGTATGAGATGATAAAGGACAACAATGTTCATAAAAAAATGTATATATTATATTCTAAGTGTAATTCATTAGTCTTACTGTCAGCTGTTTGCAGGTACGTAGAAATTTGGTGCATTAATATTGAATTCAATAACTGTATATCCAATCAGGATTTTGAGTCTCAGCTATCCTTGCTTTTTTCCGTTTCACAGATCATCAGATCTTTGAGCACTTGAATTATGGTGAAACCTTGAAGATTAAGCTTCACGTGGACCACACCAAAGTCAAAATGGTCTACATCCCAGACTCTGACCACAAAGAACGACTCATCATGGACCAGGGAGAGCTGACGTTGCCTTTTGAGTCTGTTTTTGAGGGTCGAGCGTCTGTGGAAGGATCTATATTCTACTTGAAGAAGGTCAAAGTCAGTGACATGGGTGTCTTTCGAGTGATGGACTTCTCAGGCTTCCGCATAGCTGACGTCTACCTTCATGTGGAACGTGAGAATTTGAGAACATACTGTTAACTGTGTTTAGATCGGATTATAATAACTAACAAATTGAGGTCCATTTCCTGTAGCCATGATCCTCTCCTTTCCCATAACAGCCTATAAGCTGCCACAACTCTATGTTGCGATCATCTCCTTGCTGTCTCTGCTGGCATTCCTGCTGTTGGTGTGTCTGCTGTCCTGTCTGATCAAGGTTCACCGCCGGGCAGAGAGAGCACGTAAGATCTCTCTAATCGCTCAGCAGGCTGGCAAGGGTGATGGAGAGGCGTTCAGACAGGTAAAACCAATCAACTTCTGACACCCCAGACATATTATAAAACTGAATTAAAGGTAGGGTAGGTAATTACAGAGATGCTTGCAATAGCAAGCTAGCTTTGAAAGCATTAGATCCCATCATCCCTTCAGAGCATCTCCAAAGCCACGCCTCCTTCAAAATACATGAAGGCGCACAGCCAGAGCAGAGTCTGCAAAGCGATACAAGAGACGGTGGTAAATTACTTAATGTCTCAAAGCACATAACATTACAATAATAATGAATGTAAACAAACTACAGAGCTTCTATTGTACCACCTGACTGCTGCAGATCCATTTTGGCGATGATACGTCACGAGTTGCCATCTCGTAATTACTGTGTAAGCTCGTTGTTTTGGTCCAGGAGGAACTGTAAAAGTAGCCGCTGTTTGTTTGTGGCACTCGGTGACTGTCTGTCTACAACTCTAGACGTGCAATGTCTGCGCAGGTAGGGTGCGTGGAGGTATGGAAATACATAGGTTGACGGGCAGGTAGGATATCGTACCGACTGAATGCAGTGATTGGACAAACATTTTTTGGTCCTGAGACTTCCACTGTTATGAACTGCTCCGAGACTTGAGTGAGGATCTAAATGTATTTATTTATTCATTTGTATTTATTGAATAATCCAGAATCGTAGTCCATACAGGCAAAGGGTCAAAACACTGGTAAACGATCCAAACAAGCAACCAGACAGGAAACACAGGCAAATAGGGTAATCCAAGAGACAGGCAAAGAGACATGAAAACCAGGGAGATGCTCAAAGATGCAGTGTAAAGCACGGAACACACCAAGCCAACAGTCGGCTGTCGGGCAGTTTTTGTTTGTTGGCCGACTAAGTTTTCTCAGTGTGTTCCGCACCATCGGCTGAAGTTGGTCCTCGTCAGCTTTTTTTCGTCCGATTCGACATGTTGAATCGGCGTCGGAGCTCGTCGGTCAGTCGGGCCATCTGATCATTCTGATTGGCTGATCAGCTACTGCCACCTGCTGGTACGGAAAGGCATTTCTTCTTATGCAGGCGCAGAACGGACGTGTTACTTGGCCGTCGGGTGTCGAGCGTCGGTTTGGTGTGTCAGGGCAACTTTGGACCCAGACGCTGCCGACGTGAGCCAACCCCACATTCTGCTTACGTCGACACTGATTTGTCGGTGTCGGTTTGGTGTGTTCCGGGCTTAACAGTAACAAAGCAAAAACCTCACAATGAATCAGGCTAGACAGAACAAACAAGGCTAATAAGCAACAACTGAAGACAATGAGTAATGATGAAACAGGGCAGAGGATTATGGGTAGTGTAGTCCATGACAGAGTATAGTCTATGATGGAGTGCCCACTGGTGGACAACCAAAGCACTACAGCTGGTGACTGTGACATCCACAGAAGATATATGTACATTTTTAAATATTTAGACCACTTCTATTATTGATTGCTATCAGGATGTGAAGAGAGTTTCAACCAGAATGACAAAAA
Source organism: Elopichthys bambusa (assembly GCA_037101425.1). Classification (NCBI taxonomy): domain Eukaryota; kingdom Metazoa; phylum Chordata; class Actinopteri; order Cypriniformes; family Xenocyprididae; genus Elopichthys; species Elopichthys bambusa. Next base: position 25,278,070 of record CM074448.1, read on the forward strand.
TTGCCTACCCTACCTTGTTTACTGAACACAATTCAATAAAAACACATATATGTTGTTATATATGCTGCTCCTCTACATTTGGACAACATATTAGAGGTTGCAAAATACTCAACCGTTCAAAAGTTTGAGGTCAGTAAGATTTTTTTTTTTATAAAAATTTTTTGTAAACACAGCCTCTGTGAGCATAAGAGACTTCTTTCAAAAACATTAAAAAGTCTTACTGACCCTAGACTTTTTGAATGTTACTGTAGGTTGTGATTATACAAAATATAATTTTTAAATCAGTTTCAGTAAATGTGATTATTCAACACTATGTGAACAATAATGTGTCTGTGTGTTTATGTAAGTCTCTTCTCGTCTTTGTACATACTAATTAACCCCTTTTATTTTTTTTATTTTAACTATTCCTAGGTAATTTGTAATCTGCTTTTACCCTGTTTTTACCTTATGAGTCAAAACCTGTTGTAGCATGTTGTTGTAGCCTTAAGAAAAAGATCCCTTTTGTTTAAAACCCTCAGAAACCTTGCAAATTCTTCCCTTTTTCAACAACAAAGCAATCCAATCTTGCCAGTCTTATCTATTTTCACCCATCAGTCAATACAAATATAATCTGCCTGTTTGTCTGTGGAGTGTAAAGTGAGATTGAATGTGTGTATTTCACCCAAACACATTTATTTTAAAAAGAGGTTTTGTGGTGGTTAGCTTAACACTCCATTTCTCCCCCTAAAGGAACATCTGATGGAGTCCCTGCTGGGTGAGAGAGCTTTGCGTTCTGGTGTCGTATTTTCTTATATTGCTAAGTTGATGAATCTGTATTGGTGTTGTGGTAGCGCAATAGGAGTCCCAAAAGTCTTCTGTCACTCCTAGTGACTGTGTATCTGTCCATTATGCCCTTCGTTTTTCTTCTCAGATCTCCTGAGATGAGTAACTTCAGGTGTATTGCACTGATCCTAATTTGAACTCTTAATATAAATAGGTATAAAGGTATATACACCTGTGTGTTAAAGCTTCTGCTGTGCTTAAACACACATGCACATATATGCAATATATGTGGAGAGGTAAATATGAATCTATGTGTATGTGTGTCTATGTGTGCTGACTTCTGTTTATATGCTGCTGTGTGAATGTGTACATATGGTTGGCAGTGATTAATAGAGTCACTTAAAATGTGTTTCTGTTTCAATTATGTCCTGTTCATATTGAATTACTTTGGACATTGTTGCAGATTTTGAAATTATTAATCATTTTTCTTTCACATTTCATGTTTTTAGCTTTGCAAATTAGATACAGAATAGATATAAGGCTATGTTCGGAATAGAATACTAGCATAGTACATAATTACACAATAACTTTTTTTCTTTCTTTTTTTTTTACACTTAAACTGCATATTTATGTGAAACTGAATAATGACCACAGTATGCTACATTGTTTTCACATGACCTTGACATTATATCAGAAATAAAAATGTTTCCTTTGCATTTTAGTCAAATTTTGTTTAAAAAAAAAAATGTAGGAAGTGAAAATTTGCATACTTCACACTAGACTTGACACAATGACGAAATTTTCACAACCGCGTTTAAAGGAATAGTTCACCCAAAAATTAAATTATCCCATGATTTACTCACCCTCAAGCAATCCTAGGTGTATATGACTATCTTCTTTCACAATCAGAGATATATTTAAAAATATCCTGGCTCTTCCAAGCTTTATAATTGTAGTGAATGGGAACCTGTTTTGAAGCCTAAGAAAAATGCATCCATCCATCATAAATATAATCCATACGGCTCCAGGGGGTTAATAAAGGCCTTCTGAAGCGAAGCGATGGGCTTGTAAGAAAAATATCCATGTTTAAACTTTATTAAGTATAATAACTAGCTTCCAGCAGACGGCCGTACGCATCAATTTGCGGCGGAAGAGTGACCTCTGACCTGACGCATGACACAATAACGAACGCAGAAGTGCAGAGGATAGAGAAAAACAAAACACTGGTCACAACTTAGAAGTCTAAAACAAGAAATTTTATAGAGAAATGTTGGAGGATTTTGATACAAGAGAAGAGGAGCTTAGGTTTGTCGCACAGCCATATTTGTTTGAAATGCGAGAGGTGTCTAAGCTTATGATACTCCTACATCCTGTGTCGTACATCACTTCAGGGGGTTACTCATTGGCCCTGTCCCAAATGCCACCCTAAACCCTCACAGTCTTCCTCTGAGTCTGCACTTTTGCGACATAATGCCGATTTGACTGCCGGGTAGAAGTGCTCTGCTTAGTTTAAAGACTTGCGGGCTCAGCAGAAGTGGCGCATAGCGCCACATTCTTAAAGCTAAAATGATGAATGGGACATCCTACGGTTTCGTGGACTTAACAGACATGCGCACGCAGAGCCTGCCCAAGGCATAAGCGAACTAAGCGGCTGCATAGGGCCCCCATGGCCACCAGGGGGCCCCCAAGAGCACATGACAGCTTGATTTTTACAGCGCACATTCTATCAGTTTCAGTTCTGTGCCTCCGCCCAATACTGTACAACTTGACGTACATTCGCATCACATGTTAATGCAGCGGTAGATTTACACTCACGGGATACTGCACTTTTTCATAATCACAAAAGTTCATTATTTGCATGTGCTTTAAAGCCTTGCCGGTTAAACATTTCATTCGCGTGCTGTTCCGACATGCGATTTTTCTAAACGCGTACATCCGTAGCACGCAAACTAAAAAGCCTTTCAAACAGTGTCTGATTACTGGACTTTATCTTTCACGTCTGATTGCGCTAATATTGTCAAATACACAGAAGGTTTACATGAACACAGTTGGTTATGTGTAAAGTGAAAGTAATTGGTTGAGAGAAAATCGGATGTGTGTCTGTATTTTAGATGCATGCAGGTCTTAAAGTAACAGAAGCCAAATAGTAAACATGCTGCCCCTTGTCCTTAAAGGGATAGTTCACCCAAAAATGAAAATTCTGCCATTATTTACTCACTCTCAAGTTGTTCCAAATCTGAATGAATTTCTTTTCATTTTAGGGTAAACTATTCCTTTAATGTTAAAACATTTATTATTGTCATTTTGTTACAGGTCCATTTGATCTGTTCATTTTATGTCATTATTTAAGTATTTAATTTAATATTGTCCGTTTTGTACATTTACATTTATTTTTTATATAAGAAGATACTGTTTATCTCAAGTTATTTTAACCAAGGGGCCCTCAAATAAAATTCTGCTTAGGGCCCCATAAAAGCTTGGGCCGGCTCTGTGCGCACGCAGCAGCCATTGTAAGTCCACAAGACCGAAAGTGCACATGAAGTACACCATTTGGGACAGGGCAATTTGGCGCAAGTTGCCTTGCGCAGTATACGTAAGGTCGTCTGGCGGAAGCTAGTTATTTTAGTTTATAAAGTTTTAAATATGGATATTTTTTCTTACAAAGACCCATCGCTTCACTTCAGAAGGCCTTTATTAACCCCCTAGAGCCATATTGATTACTTTTATGATGGATGGATGCATTTTTGGGGGGCTTCAGGTAACAGTCAGGTTAAATTGCAAGTTATTCACCAAACCTCAACCGTTTCAAGTGCTCAGTCATTCTTATAATGGTCTTGACTTCTAAGTGCAACTCAATTCCTTTGTGTTGTTCAGTCCACTGTATTAATATTTTATACACTGAAGATGTATGTTGTGTAACCAGATCATTAGCCACTGACTTTTGTTCTGCCCTTTGTTTCTGTCAAGGTAATGTATTCTGTCAGTGCAAATTCTGTGTTGTCTGTGTAATTTTGATGCATCTATAAAAAAACATTTGGCTTTCAATGCGTTCATTTAATTAATCATTAGTCACAAACTCTTCATTAGGTGACTATAGAGCTATTCTTTTCGTTAGGCTGTTGCTATTGAAACTGTAGTTACTAAATTTTAATTCATAACATTTACCTGATATCAAATTTCACACTGCTATCTTCCTTTACCATGACAAGCATTCTGCATACTGCAGAAATAGTAATAGTATGCTAGTATGCTATTCTGAATATAGCCACTAGACTCTAGCAATTAATCATTTGCCAGCCCAGTGAAATTCATGTTGTCCATGTGTTTGTCTGTGACATCATTGTGTTTACCCTCAAAGCCTTATGGGTTATTGTGCCTCAGGGTTTTTACAATATGCTCATACTGTATATATTTTGTGACACTGTGAAGGGCCAAATACAGGAGAGTTGTTGTGTTCAAACACGCCGACTTCATCAGTGTGTTTGAAATAGAAGTATTCAGATATATTTGCCCTTTGCATCATCTAGTTTTCACAATGTTACAGTATACAGTATATTCTATTTCCAACAACCCTAATGTGTGTGCAGAATATTTATTCTGGATCTGCTGATTTCTCCGGCTGTTTTCACACTTGGTTTGATTAGGTTGGTCTGAACCTGAAATTATTTCCACCCCCTGCCCCTGCCTTCATACAACATTTCAACATTGCATTATTTAGCTCCAAACTGTGATACGTTTGCATCACCAGCGTGATGTGATTACCAACAGCAGATGTCTGCCACTGTAGCTAGATAACACCTCAAAAGAAGGAGCCAAAATGGAATGTATTCATATTTTAGTCCCTTTGATCTTCACTAGCAGATTTTCACGTCACTTGCGTCTGTCATGGCAAGAGAAGTAAACAATACAGGTTACTTGCCAGAGGCAATTTCTGTAGGCAAACAGGAAATATTGATGCATTATAAGATGCAGGTAAATTGGGCCAGTTGTGGACTATCAAAATTTGTCACTATATTAATAGCAGTTCACTTCTGCAAAAATGTCTACCATACTCACATAAAACGTACATCATTCTCCCATTTTCTTTAAGTAGATTCGTGAACAAGCATGTATTCAATTTCAAAAACAGCTTTCACCCAAACAAACCAAACTTGCCCTAAATGGACTCAGGTTCGAACCACAATCTCTGGTGTGAAAAAGCCCTTGCTGTGATTTTTATACTATTGTGGGACCACCAGCAGCATATTTGCTTATTCTTGACATGTGTATTTGTGTTTTTTAGGTGGTTCATGAAGTTTATACTAGATTCACAGAGGAGTCCACTGTGCAGTCCACATGGGAGAACAACACTGAGAGCACAGAAGTTGAGATCAAAGTAAGCAATTTCGTTTTTCTGTAGAAGTTGGTTTGCAGCCAACATGAAAACATTAAAGGGATAGTTCACCTAAAATGAAAATTAATTTGCTCACCCTTATGTCGTTCCAAATCATTGTTATTATTGTTAACAAAATTAATCTAATTCATCTTAAACTTTGGTAATTGAAATAAAGCTAAAATAAAATATAAATATTAGAAGAACTTAAAGGGGGGGTATCACACAAAGTTTCTGCCAGTCTCATGTTAATCTTGAGTACATATAGAGTAACAATGCATCCTTCATATCTCTAAAAAATGTCTTTAGTTTTGTCATATTTATAAAAGATATATACGCTAAACTGAGTCTTTCCGAAAAAAGCTGAGCCCCTGGAGGCGTGCCTGCCGTCAGTGCCAGGGGCGGAGCGAAAGAGTCACGAGCACGTGCAGCTTTTGTGTAGAGATCGTCTGCTAGCTGCGACATTATTATAAATACAAAGGGAACAAAAACGTTCGTGGTGTTTACGTTATATGCATTAGCACGACGATTGCCAACAAAACACAGACATCTGATGCAGCTTTACTCACCACCTGCGATCTGCAAATCCAGCGCCGAACTGGGACTTGTTTACAAAGTAATCATCACCGAAATTCCGGGAACAAACAAACATACGTGCTCTGTCGTTTCCCCGGAAAAATAAACTTCATCCACTGTTCCCTAAACGCTGGGTTCTTTGGGAAGCTGAAAAAGGTAATCTTTCCCTCACAAGACTGCCTTGATGATATGTGCAGCCCCTGAATTGGGACACAGCCATTGTATGTGTGCACGCTTATTAGGGAGAAGTGGCTATACAAGGAATTCCGCTCTCTATACAGGCCATGCTCAAAAAAACTCTCCGAAACCTGTTCTGAAACCGAAAGTAGTGTATTTGGCACAGAAATACTCAAACGTCATGCGTCCAACTTGTGTTTTGAAACTTTGGCCATGTTTAGCATGAGAATGCAACTCTTTAACAGTGTAAATAAGTCAGAATGCATGAAATAGTATTAACACCCCCCTTTAAACTAAATGAAAATTAGCAATGCTGCCTTGAAAAGTAACTTAATTAAATTTAAGTTGAAAATTACTACAAATTACTAAAATTACTAACTGGAAATAAATTATAACTAAAACTAAAAAACAAAATAAACAAATTTAAATAGTAATGTTTTAGAAGAACAAAAACTAATAAAAATGACAAAAGCACTTAGCAAAATTACTACAAAAAAATCAACTAAAATTAAAACTATAAAAAATATAAAACATTAATAAAACTATAATAATATAATATCTGTAATTATTGGCTTTAACTCCTAAAATGGCCAGATATTATAGTTATTGTTGTCATCACTATTATTATCATTATTATTAGTATGATGACTATTATTATTACTATCATATATTATCTTGAGATCTATCATTCAGTGTTTATATATATAATATGTGTGTGTGTGTGTATCTATCTATCTATCTATCTATCTATCTATCTATCTATCCATAACATTACCAGAAAAAATGAACCAGGAAACCATAAATAATAACACTTACACTATATTAATCTATTGCATAAATTTTCACTATACCTATGCACATTACTGTATCTATATGTTTTGTTGTCCCCTCCTTTTTTTGTTTGTGTCATGGATTCTTTCCTTTATATTCGTTGCTGTCATGTTATATAATGTTTTGCAATAAATGCAATAAAAATAAATAAATAAAACTGTGTTGCGAGACGGAATGTATGCAGTTATGTTTTCATGGAACACAGTATTTGAAATATTTAAAGAATTGTTATACAGCTTGTACTGTCCATAGTTCAGACCAAAAATTAAATGAAATGAAATTAAAAAATAATGACAGAATTTTCATTTTAGGTGAACTTATTTTTTTTGTGTGTGTATTACTATTTGAATAGTTCAGACATTCATCTCACAGTTCTGCGGTTCTAATTTAACTTTCCCTTTAGGGTCTTGAAGTATCAAAACCAGGTCAGTACCAGACCCTCCAATCTGACAAAAACTTCATGGAGATGAACGACTCAGGCGTGGAGTTCACCACGTCTGCACTTCCTCTGGACAGTGACACAGATGTACCCGACAATCTCACCTCTCACAAGCTCCTTATTGAGTCTGACACTCTCGCTGGCGTCCCTCCAGCCATTTCTGAAGGCGACCACAGTGCCACTCGCACCCCTGATTCCATTCTGAGCGCCAGCCCTGTTGTCCAGCCCAAATCTGGGGCTCAGATAGATGGCGACTTGATTGGCGCAACCACACCTGAGGAAATGGCCAAAGTGAATGAGTTGGATGCAAAGACGAGCAAAGATGCTTCGCCACATTCTGAGAAAGCAGCTACATTGGATCCAACTAATGGAACCACAACCTGAGCACTGCAAATTGAGTCACACAAACCAACTTCTTTTACACAAATGCGGCCATTTTTACATTCGCAACATCACAAAAACAAATGACACTTCATCTTGCTTGTACTCATCTGATGCTTAACAAATGGTTTGTCGAACAAGCAAAAAGAGAAGAAAAATTCAAGAGAAGACAGCACTCACAAAAAATAAATAAAAAAGAAACTTTGAAGAACAGAAACGGGTCCTGCACTATGCATGCCTTTGAATTACTGAGGAGTTCTTGACTAGTTTAAAGCCAAGTGCTAGATTAGAGTGACCATGTAGTGCATGTGAAGAAGAAAAAACACATCTTAAGACACACTTGTGAAACTTGATGATACTTTTTTTTAACTTTATTTAGCCATGCCACTATAGCTAGAACTTTTTACAAGAGTGTCAAACTACCTGAAACTCCAAGGATGCTTCAAGCAACACCTGAAGTGGATTGTAAATGGGTATCTTATTCAAGTATTTTTCAAGCAGTTCATCTACGAAATGCCAAAAGAACATTTGTTGAGTCACTTACCATCAAGTTGCATTTATTTCAAGATCAACCTGAATGCTTCTCACTGGCAAACACGCTTTCCCAGCGCTACACCTGGTGTGAATGCTCTCTTTTTGACCGCTAGCTTTGAAGTGCTGTCCTGATAATCCTTGCCAATGATAAACTGAACACCTTGATGAATCAGATCCGCATGGATGACAGGTATCTGATACGCTGGCTTAACACTGTAAATAGGATCAGCTGTGGTGGAGGGTTTTGGCTCTGGTTCAGAGGAACTCCGCTGAAGAAACGGCTTGTCTCAGCAGTTTCAGGTGCTGACTCCGCTGGGGTTTCTCCACAACCTGGGCCTTTCTGGTGATCTCTTTTCTTCTCATATGATCCTTTATTCTCACTCATTTGAATATATTTTAGGAGCTTTGTAAGACTTGCAGAAATTTGCTTGAGAATTGAAGAATGATTCGCAGTAAGAAGCAATGAACTTAGTGAGATGATGGAGTGTAGAGGGAACTGAGTACAGGAAAATCTTTATTCATAATATGGTTTCATAATGTAGGTTTGAATAATTTGTGTTTGAATCATTTCTGTCAGTACACTCGAATCTGCATAAAATACATCTAGCTGTAACATGCTAGTTAAACATGACTATTTAGCTTAAAGAGGTCAAATTATGGCCTTTTACAAAGTCTTGATTTTGTTTTTGGGTCCACCAGAACAGGTTTTCACTCTTGAATGTTCAAAAGACATTATTTTTCAACATGTTGCAGCACCTCTCTTCCCAGTCTGTCAGTAACACTCTGTTTAGTTCCTATCTCTATGAAGCTCCTCCTTCCAAAAAGCGAAATGTGCTCTGATTAGTTGGCTGGACCAGTGTGTTGTGATTGGTCAACCACTTTGAGCGTGTTTTGGAAATGTCACACCCCTGACCTTAACTGTGAGTTTCAACACACTACTAACGCAACTCAACCAGGCCTCGCCCCTTTATTTGCGTATACTTTGGGCGGGAATTATTCAAATGAGGGATATTATAACTGGCGTTCCCGGAAGTTCAAGGTTCAAAACTCTAGGCTACAATCGAGGAGTTTCAGGGAGTTACTTACCGACACAGGGAATAACTCCCTTTGGAGTGACGTTGTGCTTCGTAACTTTGCAGACCTTTTACATGCTCAAGAAAGTTGAAAATGTAAAAAAAGCATAATAGATCCTCTTTAGACACAATTATCACATACTGAAAGCATTGTGAAATTCTTCAGATTTAATACTTGCAAATACCTTATTTGAAAAGCTTTCATACACTCTTAAAAATAAAGGTTCTTCATTGGCATCGAAGCTTCCATGAAGAACCTTTAACCATTCCATTGGACAAAAGTTTCTTTATAGTAGAAAAGGGTTCTTTAGATGTTCTTCCTCAAAAAATGGTTCTTGTAAGAACTGTTGACTGGAAGGTTCTTTGGGAACCCAAAATGGTAATTCTATGGAATTGACCCTTCGCAAAGACCCGCCCCCTCTTAGTTACTGTTGCTTTGTCCGACAAGCCATGGCGCTCTCACGCCACACAGAGTAAAGATACACGCGGAGCAAAGAGGACAACACTGACAATTCGGACAATAAAAACCGTTTTGTGGCTCTTTAATGTGTCGTGCCCGATTGCTGTAGTGCCTCAGCTCAAGCAGCTCGTGAACCGATCATCTCTTCTTACTAGTTAATTTATAGCATCAAATAAACATGAATGAACATGAGAAGGAATGTTGTTTCAAAAGCGGAAAGACATCAGTACACTCCATTTTTCAAATTCGAGTCCACTGAGGTTAATCTTCGAACTCCTGACTGCTTTGTTGGACAAAATGGCGGATTCGGCGTTATGATTGGTTAGATCGCTTGTCAATCAAACTCCTGGCGAAGGGTCAATTGCTGCAAAACACCCCTTTTGAAACCTTTGTTTTTTTTAAGAGTGTATGTGTTCTAATTCTCTTTCATTTTCATATCATCTTATCACAACATTTGATTTTTAGGTTAACACTACTCGTTTCTTCATGTAAATGTTGTGTGAGGAAGACTATAATGCAGTATTAAAATGAGCTGTAACTGGTGGGTGGAGTCTGACATTAAGGGGCGTGGCTTAGACTGCTGGTAAAATTGCTACCTCATGTTTTGATGTCTGAATGACACAGAGGGGAAACTGGCAAAGAAAGACAGGGTGTCAAAAAAGCACAATTAAGACAAAATCCTAGCAAAGATGTGAATTAAATTTCAGCTAATGTAAATACAGTGGTTTGCAAAAAATAATGAAGGAAATATGGTCAAATTATCCCTTTTTGCTTTGGTTGATCCCTTTAGTAACTGCATTCAGAAAAGGTATAGATTGTAATTTTAAAGCATTGTATAAAAGGTAAAAAAGTTTTCTATGTTGCATTGATACTTGTTAGATATATTTCATGATAAAACCCTAGATTTTTGACTAGAAAACCTTCTTTTAAACTCCCATTGCTTCACTCCGTAAGTTGTATTGTTATAGTTTATTCTTATGTCACATGACTGAATATGCAGTTATTGGGCCTTATGAAGCAATATTAGTGTGAAAGCATTGGGCCTCATTTATCAAACATGAGCAGAGCAGATTTATTTGTAACTTGTCCATAACACCATTTTTTTTTTTTTTTTGCTTTTAAGAATGCATTATTGATTTACACAGATTTGTTCCGCTCATGTTTCATGAATGAGATTGAACACACACACACACACACACACACACACACACACACACACACACACACACACACACACACATACATACAGGGTGGCAACAGTGTGAACAAACACACTTCTGTACATAGATATATTGCATGTCAATGATCAATACTCTTTCTATCCAATGATTGCTGGATTTTCATGCGTTTCCTTTAAATATAAGACACATCTAAAGAAATGAATGACAAAAAACAAGAAACCTTTAGCATTGTCATGCTTTACTGAATCAGAAAC